>OY725341.1:33927924-34527924 GCA_963243735.1 Neocrepidodera transversa
TAAGTCCCTAGCACTGAATTGGTAACGGTTCTCTTTGGTTGTAGGATGTTTAGTTTGCTCTTGATCATACAGTCTTCAGAAAGTTTGATCACCCCAGTGCTGTTAAGTAAAACATCATCTCGAATACCGTTGCAAATTACGGCAACCCTTGTTGGCTTAGCGGTAAGAAATAACCATGTATTGGACATTGTAACGGCCCTTCGGTCGTTACGGGTCACTTTGGCGCCTTAGTCCAGGTTTCGGGTTTCCTCGGGCGCTACCTTCCGTTTTAAGTGTGAAGGCCACTTGCACCGGGCAGCGTCAGTGAAGAATTAATACTCCAGGGGTCGTTATGGCCTCGACCAACCTCTTGACAGCCGGAAGGGCAGACTTTACTTGCCCACCTGGGATGAGTGCCGGAGTATCTGCCGCTAGGATGTTAGTTTATGTGAACAGAAAAATAAATAAAATTACCAAATGAAAATAAACCATTTATTGACCACCACGATTGACAAATAATTTTTACACAGCCGGTAAGAAGAAAGGGTGTGCAACGGGTTCAAAAAGCTGAAGCGGGTCTTGCGGAATAAGATTTAGCAGCGGTGAATGATGAAAAGCAAAACGGGTATGACGGGGTATTAACAATAGGGAATAAGCTAAGAATCGGGAAGCTGCGGGCTTCCAAGCGTGAATGCGGTATGATGACAGCGAGAAATGAAAGAATGCGGCGAGACGTCGGTGTTAAGCGGTGAGTGAGATAAATCGAAATATAAGCTGGACAAAGTTCAATTTTCCTTATGGGTTAAGTCGCTACCCTTGTCGGTTCCCACCCTGATTCTCTGAATTATGTCGCCGGAGTAAGTACGGTGTGATTTCTCGACTATCAGTACTTTCCGGGGTCCCCTTTACCTATATATAACAGTTACACAATGACGACACGTACCCTGTGATTTCTCGACTATGGGCACTCCGTCTTAGTATAAACAGTTATATACCATCCAACGATACAGTGTGATTTCTCGACTATCAGTATCGTTGTCTGCGAGGGCCTAAGGCGAACCTAACTGTACCCGATATGTTTGTGTCAGTCGGTCGTGTCTCCCTAAATTAATAATCAATCCCTATTACGGTGAAATTATGTCGCCGGAGTAAGTACAGTGTGATTTCTCGACTATCAGTACTTTCCGGGGTCCCCTTTACCTATATATAACAGTTACACAATGACGACACGTACCCTGTGATTTCTCGACTATGGGCACTCCGTCTCAGTATAAACAGTTATATACCATCCAACGATACAGTGTGATTTCTCGACTAACAGTATCGTTGTCTGCGAGGGCCTAAGGCGAACCTAACTGGTCTTCTCGAGTAGTTGTCGAAATTGAACTCTGAAAAATAAATACACAAGCAAATTCTATTAATAGACTCGATATGTCTCACCGGTATTCCCTCGGAGCACTTCGGATATCGTCGGAGATCTCGAGCAGGCTATCGGGGTCGGTTCTCTGGCGTGGTGATCTTCTCGGCGATGCTGGCACAACTGAATTTATTTTAAGCTTAGAGTGAGCACCAAACCTGCCGTTTCCCACTCTTTGCTTTTGATCGGATTCGGAGGGGGCTTAAGCGTGCGCGGAAGCGATATATCGGACTTAGTACGGCTCGTAAAAATTTATATCTAATATTATTTACTTTATCCGGACTTAGAAAAATTCTTGAAATTTACATTTAATTATAAGTAACAATGTCTCACCCGGTATACGGCAGCTGCTAATATCAGTCGACTGGCTCTCACGGTGTCTGTCACAGAACTGACTGAACGCCGATTCAATATCGCGTTCAATAGCGGTATTGATTTTTAATCGACCGTTGCTGCATACGGTGTAGAAGGGAGGACTCGATGGTTCCGATAGCGGTATAGTTTTAAGGGTGAAAGGGGTGTCGACGCGTCAAAAAGGGTTAAACAAATGTCTAGATGATATTAAAAGCAGATTTTTGAAAAAAGAATGGAGGTCGTACGATTATTAATAACGGAGATAGAATAATTAATGCTTTTCTGATTTTAAAAATTAGCCGGATTTAGTAACTTTGTTACACACCCTCCATACTTCGGGAAAAAAAAAATTATTACATACATTTTTTTTTTAACATTTTAACTTAAAACCTGAAAAATAAAAAAAATAATAAACCCTATCAGGTGCCTACCCCTGTAGCGGTCGAACCCTATATTCGGGGTAGGTACGCCTGTCACAAAATAGCTAAATAAAAAAAAACTTCCACGGTGACTTCGTCTAGTGTCCACGGTTGAAAAGACTTGACCATCCACAGTCCGGACAGGTCATATGCCGGATCTCCTGGACATCCTTTGGTCATCTGGTCTGAAACGATTATCGGGCAACTTCGGCTACATGAGCGGGACGTAGATCTTTCACGTGTACCCTTTGAATGCGTTTACCGGTTGCGGTTTTAAGATCATAAACTACTGGTGATATCACACGTGTAACGGTATACGGTCCGGAGTACTTAGGAGCCTTTTCGGCGGACGATAAGTGATGTTCGCGTTTCATCACCTGGTCACCTATGTGACAACGCCAATCTCGGCGTCTCAGGTTATAATGTCGGCTCTGGGTGGTGAACGCTCTGGCGAGATTCACTCGGACTAGCTCAAAGGTTGCTTGTAAACGCCGCATCCTCTCGGAATGCTCGACGGCCTCGGCTTGTTCGGTTTCTGTGGTTTCGTCTGGATCGGTTGGCGATGGGGTACGGTAGACGGCCCCCGGCACTTCTAATTCTCGGCCGAAATTCAGAAATGCGGGAGTGTATCCGGTTGACTCCTGACGGGCGGTGTTGATTGCAAAAGACAACTCCGGTAAATGCACATCCCATTTGCGGTGATCCTGGTCGCAGAACTGGGCTATCATGGTCTTCAAGGTTTTGTTAGCCCTTTCGACGGGATTAGCCTGTGGTGTATACGGTGGTGTTCGGCGGTGCGTGATCCCAAGTTCCTTCAGCATGTCCTCGAACAGGTGTCCAGTAAACTGGGTTCCGTTGTCACTAAGGACCACTTTCGGGCATCCAAAACGGGTGACTATTTCTTCATATAGGGCTTGCGTAACGGCCTTTGCTGTCGCGTTCCGGATTGGTCGACATTGTACCCACTTGGTAAATCGGTCCTGGAATACTACTAAAAAGGTGTTTCCTTTGGAAGACCGGGGCAGCGGACCTACTAGGTCAGTGCTGACACACTCCCATGGTAGACGGTTATGCGAGGGTTGCATTTTTCCTGCGGGTTTCATCTGAGATGACTTGAATCTTTGACATGAATCGCAGCTACGGACGTACTTGGAGATGTCACGGAACATTCCAGGCCAGTAGTAGCGGGCCGCAATTCTTGCGATCGTCTTGGCGATACCCATGTGTCCAGCTGTCGGTGCATCGTGCATCTCTTTCAGCACATTGAGCCGGGTTGGCTTTGGGACACACAGCTTCCATGGATCGGCTAGGTCTGGTTCGGTCAAATCACTTGAATCCCAGAAATGACGGTACAAACGGTCGTCTCGGATACAGTAGTCAGGAAAAGCATCAGGATTTTGTCGGACTTCTTCTTTCCTTTTCTGGTACCAGGGACATTCGATAAACGGTTCTATGGCGGCTAGTTCTTCAGTATGTTCCTCGGTCTCGCCTTGCGGTTCTCGGGATAAAGCATCGGCTACTTTATTTAGTCCACCGCGTCGATACTTGACTTCAAAGTCATACTGTTGTAGGAACATGCTCCAACGGGCAAGTCGGCCGGCAGGGCTCTTGATGGAATGGAGCCACTTGAGAGACTGGTGGTCGGTGATGACGGTGAAATGATATCCTTCCAGGTATGGTCGTAGTTTCTCGATTCCCCAAACAATGGCCAGGCATTCCTTTTCTGTCACAGAGTAGGCCTTCTCGGCAGCCGACAGTGATCGACTTGCGTATGCAATCACGTGTTCTCCGTTTTCTCCAGTTTGGGTCAGTACGGCTCCTAGGCCTTGGTCGGATGCATCCGTCTGCAGCGTGAAAGGTTTATCAAAGTCGGGACAGGCAAGGACTGGTGCCTCTGTTAGGCATGTTTTGAGTTTCTGGAAAGCTTCTTCTTGCTCTGGACCCCAGTGCCAGCGACGGTTTTTCTTTAGCAGGCGGTGTAGGGGTGCTGCTACTTCAGAAAAGGAGGGAACAAAGCGGCGGTACCACGAGGCCATTCCTAGGAAACGTCTCAGGCCTCGTACACGGGTTGGTGCGGCCAATTCCACAATTGAGGCCACTTTATCTGGGTCGGTGCGGATACCTTCTGATGTCACTAAATGGCCAAGATATTTCAGGGATCTTCTTCCGAACTGACATTTCTCGGGGTTGATACGCAGGTTGGCGTCTCGGAGACGACGGAATACTTCCTGTAGGTTGCCCAAATGCTCCTCGAAGGTGCGTCCTAGCACAATTATATCGTCTAGATATGCGAAGCAGTAGGGTTCCATCTCCGGTCCAATGATCCTATCCATTAATCGTTGAAATGTGGCGGGGGCGGCATGTAAGCCAAATGGCATCACGCGGAACTGGTAGAGTCCTCGACCGGGAACGGTGAATGCGGTGATCGGTTTACTATCTTCCGTGAGTGCTACCTGCCAATAACCTTGGCGCAGGTCGATGCTGGAAATGTAACGGGCACGACGTAGTTTATCCAGGACGGCATTTATGAAAGGTAGCGGATAAGCGTCCTTCTCAGAGACAGAATTGACTTTCTGAAAATCAATGCAGAACCTTGGTTTGCCATCTCTTTTCCGCACGATGACTACAGGTGAGCTCCAGGGGCTCTCTGAGGGTTCTATTATGTCTTCCTCCAACATCCTATCTACTTCGGTATTTATTACTTCCTGCATTCGCGGATTCTGAGGTCGGTAACGTTGCTTAATCGGTTCTGGATTTAGGAGACGGATCCTATGTTCCACCAACGGCGTTACCCCTCGTATGTTTTCAAACAACGGTAATTCATCTTGCAGGAAGGCGTTTAATCGGTCTTCTTTTTCCGGAGTGAGAGTCAGGGCTGGTCCTACTTCGGTGGTTCCAACGGGGAAGCATGGTATGGGCCTTGTTTCCTCGATCACGGGGCGATTGTCCACCAAAATTTGCCCACTCGCTAGGTCGATTGAGAATCGGTTTTTCCGGAGAATGTCCATTCCAAAGACCAAATCTGAAGATAGTCCTGGTAGATATCCGAAAGTTGCGGCGAAACGGTGGTCTTCCAACTGAATTTCTATACGGTATATGTCTGATACGGTTACTGTTTCTCCGTTCGCCAATCTGGCAGAACTTGTGGCGGCGGTAGTCTTCGGTACACCTAGTGATTCAAATTGTTTAGCTATCCGGTCTCCTACATAAGACATCACAGCTCCAGTATCTATCAGAGCTCGGCATTTTCCACCAGGTACATTTACGGGTATATGGGGGCGGCAATCTTCATATGGTACGGCGGGTGAGGCTTCATTAGGACGTTGCTGCACAGGCCTCATCTCGTTGCAGCGTCCTATCGGTTTTCCGGCCGCGGACAGGGACAGTCGCGGGATAGGATTCCATCTCTCTTGCATCTGGAGCAGAATATCTTGGGAGCCTCTCTACACTGGCTCCTTATGTGTCCTGTTTGGCCACAGCGCCAACATTCTCGGTTTGCTTCAGCGTTTCGGCTCGTGGTCGGTATAGCTGGTATCTGCGGGGTTGTCCTGATCTGATCGACGGTATTTCTCGGTACGACGGCGGCGGAAGGAGAGGGTCTTGACGGAGGGGGAGGAGTGTTTCTGTAAGGTGAAGGTTGAGGGGTCGGGTTAGTTCTGTATGGGATAGGGGGATTGGATGGGATGTTTCTGTGCTGGGATGGTTGAGTAGGCGGGATATTTCTAAAAGGGGAAGATGCAGGTGGATGGTCGTGATACGGGGCAGACGGAATATTTTTGAAATGGGGTAGCGGGGTAGATGGGATTGGGGTCTGGGAGAGTTCGATTTCCATGCGTAGCAGCTCATACTCACGGACAGCCTTAGCGAATTCATTGGCGTCCGTGAAGTCGGTTCTTCGAATCTGGCGTCGAAACTCCGGGTGCAGGTTTCGGTACAGCCAATTTAGTTCTTGGTCAGGCGTAATTCCTCCATGCCGGCGAATAAGGGTCTGTAGATCGGTAATATATGAGGCGGTATCCTCCTGCAAGTTGTGTACCCTTCTACTAATAGCGGCCTCCAAGTCAATCCGGTAATTCACAGGGAAGAAGAAGTCTTGAAAAGCAGCGCAGAACTGTCCCCAGTTGGTCCAAAAACGTCGGTTGTTCCTAAACCATAGCGCCGGCATTCCTTGCAATAATTCAGGCATAGCTTGCAAAAGACGGTCGGCAGTAATTCCCTGGGATTCACGAATCTCCTCGAGCCTTTCAAGGAATGTCGCAGGGTCACCGGTCCCGTCAAAGGAGACATGCCAGTCCTTCACTCTTATTGGCGGCATTACGGTACTCGATGGCGCAGGATGCGGTTGTGCGGTCTCGACTCCAATTAACGTTCCACTTAGCATACTTGTCATCGTAGCGGTTCCTGCACTAGCTAAGGTGACGGTTGGTGTCGTTGGCCGGGTGGTAGATGCTGTGGTCGTCGTCGCGGTAGTGATGGCGGTTACTGTCGGAAGGCTTATTGTCGGGGTAGCGGTGCGGCCTTCTCTCAGAAATTTTACCAACCGTTTCCGCTTATCATCCATGTTTCCGGCGGGGTCCAAGTTGAATTTTCCTAGCTCCGCATCCATCTCGTCTTTCTTTAGTAAATACACCCATCCTACTCGGGTATCAATAGGGTCATTGCTCGGGCCTGGACTTGGCGGATTCTGGGTTCCTGCAGACCCTGCGGCAGTCGTTACGGTGACTTGTAATCCTCCTTGATTGTTCGGCATCTTCTCGGTATTTCAACGGTTTTCACTCGGTTCCCTTCTGCACCAAATTTATGATTCGCACGTCTTGCTCGGTCGGGTGTCGGATTTCAACTCTCCTCTCCTAATGTACAGAAATGTCTTCAACAACGGTAGTTAGGTGGGGATCAGTGCTTCTGCGCACTCGGAAGTCTGTCTGGCTCGAAATTACGATTTTTTCCTTGGTATCTCGAGAACGGCTTCGTGGATCAGCAAACGGATTTTACCAATCGATTCTCCGTCCTCGAAAACCTACCAAACGAGGGGTCACACGGTATCCTTTTCAGTCTGTCAAAATGACAGGTCGGAGGTTTTCAACGGATTTCGCTAGATTTTGGCCTCTGGACGTGATTAGAAGCGATTCGGGCTCTCTTCGAGCAAATCTGGACAATCTGTCAAAATGACAGGTCTGCGGATTTTGACGGATTCTGGTATATTTCGGTTCTCTGAAGCGTTCTACGGTGGTTTCGGCTCTTTCTGACGGTCGGTTCCAATTTTAGGCTCGGATACGGCTTATTCCACAAATTCGGTAATCAGTGGTCTTGGTACACCATAAAAACGGTCCCTGCTCGGGCGCCAAATTTGTAACGGCCCTTCGGTCGTTACGGGTCACTTTGGCGCCTTAGTCCAGGTTTCGGGTTTCCTCGGGCGCCACCTTCCGTTTTAAGTGTGAAGGCCACTTGCACCGGGCAGCGTCAGTGAAGAATTAATACTCCAGGGGTCGTTATGGCCTCGACCAACCTCTTGACAGCCGGAAGGGCAGACTTTACTTGCCCACCTGGGATGAGTGCCGGAGTATCTGCCGCTAGGATGTTAGTTTATGTGAACAGAAAAATAAATAAAATTACCAAATGAAAATAAACCATTTATTGACCACCACGATTGACAAATAATTTTTACACAGCCGGTAAGAAGAAAGGGTGTGCAACGGGTTCAAAAAGCTGAAGCGGGTCTTGCGGAATAAGATTTAGCAGCGGTGAATGATGAAAAGCAAAACGGGTATGACGGGGTATTAACAATAGGGAATAAGCTAAGAATCGGGAAGCTGCGGGCTTCCAAGCGTGAATGCGGTATGATGACAGCGAGAAATGAAAGAATGCGGCGAGACGTCGGTGTTAAGCGGTGAGTGAGATAAATCGAAATATAAGCTGGACAAAGTTCAATTTTCCTTATGGGTTAAGTCGCTACCCTTGTCGGTTCCCACCCTGATTCTCTGAATTATGTCGCCGGAGTAAGTACGGTGTGATTTCTCGACTATCAGTACTTTCCGGGGTCCCCTTTACCTATATATAACAGTTACACAATGACGACACGTACCCTGTGATTTCTCGACTATGGGCACTCCGTCTTAGTATAAACAGTTATATACCATCCAACGATACAGTGTGATTTCTCGACTATCAGTATCGTTGTCTGCGAGGGCCTAAGGCGAACCTAACTGTACCCGATATGTTTGTGTCAGTCGGTCGTGTCTCCCTAAATTAATAATCAATCCCTATTACGGTGAAATTATGTCGCCGGAGTAAGTACAGTGTGATTTCTCGACTATCAGTACTTTCCGGGGTCCCCTTTACCTATATATAACAGTTACACAATGACGACACGTACCCTGTGATTTCTCGACTATGGGCACTCCGTCTCAGTATAAACAGTTATATACCATCCAACGATACAGTGTGATTTCTCGACTAACAGTATCGTTGTCTGCGAGGGCCTAAGGCGAACCTAACTGGTCTTCTCGAGTAGTTGTCGAAATTGAACTCTGAAAAATAAATACACAAGCAAATTCTATTAATAGACTCGATATGTCTCACCGGTATTCCCTCGGAGCACTTCGGATATCGTCGGAGATCTCGAGCAGGCTATCGGGGTCGGTTCTCTGGCGTGGTGATCTTCTCGGCGATGCTGGCACAACTGAATTTATTTTAAGCTTAGAGTGAGCACCAAACCTGCCGTTTCCCACTCTTTGCTTTTGATCGGATTCGGAGGGGGCTTAAGCGTGCGCGGAAGCGATATATCGGACTTAGTACGGCTCGTAAAAATTTATATCTAATATTATTTACTTTATCCGGACTTAGAAAAATTCTTGAAATTTACATTTAATTATAAGTAACAATGTCTCACCCGGTATACGGCAGCTGCTAATATCAGTCGACTGGCTCTCACGGTGTCTGTCACAGAACTGACTGAACGCCGATTCAATATCGCGTTCAATAGCGGTATTGATTTTTAATCGACCGTTGCTGCATACGGTGTAGAAGGGAGGACTCGATGGTTCCGATAGCGGTATAGTTTTAAGGGTGAAAGGGGTGTCGACGCGTCAAAAAGGGTTAAACAAATGTCTAGATGATATTAAAAGCAGATTTTTGAAAAAAGAATGGAGGTCGTACGATTATTAATAACGGAGATAGAATAATTAATGCTTTTCTGATTTTAAAAATTAGCCGGATTTAGTAACTTTGTTACAACATGTGTAACTGTTGCCATATTGTGGATGTTACTGCAAATTGTTTAACGCTGCAGTAGATTCTTTCTGGTCTTTCGTAGATCTCGTCAATCACACAGTTTGGATTTGATTCAATATTTTTTACCACCGATGGTGAACATATGTGTTGGTGTTTTGGAAGAGCAATACAGTGATACATTTCTTCTTCACTCAGACTGAAGTACAGATCGTTGTTGTAGTCTACTGCTAGGATATTTCTAGGTACATCAAAGATGCAAAACGATCCATTTGCTCTTGGTAAAGGAGTAGGTGTAACTCGAATGAGATCATATTGTGATATGTCTATTATCACGAAGGAACTGAAGACTTGCATGGTTTCTTTTGTATATTCTATCTCCATTTTAACAGTTTAACAGTTGGAAATGGTAATATTTGCAAATGTCCTGGCATCTTTTTGTTAGCATCTTCAATCATTTTTCGAACATGGCCAGGTGAAATCAAGTCATACAGTGTACCTCCATTATATTGAACATGTAGTAGTCGGGAGTGATATTCATTTAACTCGTTCAGAAAATTAGTGGCCACTTGATAGGCACTCAGAATGTTGATATTTAGTTTGTTCACGTCAGTCGTCTTGTACCAATGGTTCATTTCATTTATTGAATTTAGTCCTTGATTTAGCTTCTCTCTAAAGCGCTCTAGTTGGTTTTGAATTCTGACTTCTGTCTCATTGATGCGAGATAACGTCGAAATCATTATTTTGGTTTGGTGATTGGATGTTTTTATCAGTTCATATTGATTTTGATGCAGAGTTTCTATATCTTGGTAAACTTCATCATTGACTCCAAATACTGATGTTAGAATTTTGCCTAAAATGC
The DNA here is from genome assembly GCA_963243735.1 of Neocrepidodera transversa. Taxonomy (NCBI): domain Eukaryota; kingdom Metazoa; phylum Arthropoda; class Insecta; order Coleoptera; family Chrysomelidae; genus Neocrepidodera; species Neocrepidodera transversa. The sequence continues at coordinate 33,938,183 of OY725341.1, forward strand.
CTCTTTTGGAACGTTTTGAGATAGACATGGAACTTGTATTGAAACGTCTTAGCTGAACTTCTTGTTCTTTCAGATGGTGCAAAAGTGTGTAGCAATGAGTATCATTTGAAAGTGATTCTGTTTGTCGACAAAGGGATTGAAAATCTTCTACCATTTGCGTGGCGTTCACAAAATCTTCAACAAATTTGGTGGTGTTGTATTTTACTTCTATCCTGAATATTCCTCTGTCAAGCCTGGCATGCCCCAAATGTTCTATATACAAGCCTGGTTTTGGATATTGTAACGTGTATCCTGCTTGTGCTGCAGGTAGTTTGAATAGAAGGAATATGAACAGACAAACTTTAATCAATAGCGTACTCCATAGCCCCCTCGTTTGAGTTGTATGGTTTTGGTTTTTTGTGGAAATTACTGCGATTTTGCTATTTACAGAACCAACAGATTGCGGTTTTAATGTAGTAGCTTCTTCAGTTTCGGTTGGTAGCGGAATTAAAGAATTAATTGCTCTTTTCAATACGGCTCCTCTTGCTTTCTGTAGTGTTACTACTCGAACTTTATCATCTTGTCCTGGATGAACTTTTGTAACTCTTGCTAAAGGCCAATGACTTGGATTGATATTATCTTCTTTCAGTAGTACTAGTGTTCCAAGCTTAATATTTTCGCTCGGCGTTTGCCATTTGTACTTCTGTTGTAAGCGATTTAGGTATTCCGAAGTCCAGAGTTTCCAAAAATCTGTTTTCATTTTTTGTACCAGTTTCCATCTTTGATTTAAGCTACTAGTACCTTCAGTTGTATCTGGATTTATCTGTGAGATTATTTCTCTGCCTATTAGAAAGTGTCCTGGAGTGAGCACAGTACAGTCATTTGCATCATCGCTAATGGGACAGAGAGGTCTGGAGTTCAAGCACGCTTCAATTTGGTGAGTTAACGTCGCCAATTCTTCATACGTTAATGTAGATTCACCAATTACTCTTTTTAAGTGATATTTCATGGATTTGACTCCCGCTTCCCATAATCCTCCAAAATGAGGTGCGTGTGGAGGGATAAAATGCCAAAGAACACCACTTGATGACATCGAATTTTGGATGTCTGGGTTCTTTACTATTTTAGAGACTTCTTTCTGCAAATTTGTGTTTGCACCTACAAAAGTGGTACCGTTATCGCTGTACATATGGGAACATGGACCTCTTCGTGATATCAATCTTCGGAAGGCGGCTAAAAATTTTTCTGTTGTCATGTCGCTTACAACCTCCAAATGTATCGCCTTTGTTGATAGGCATACAAAAATTGCAATGTATCCTTTGTAGGACTTGTGCCCTCGCCCTTTTGTGGTTCTTACTTGAATTGGTCCAGCATAGTCTACTCCTGTATGGGTGAATGGAGGAGACGGTGTGACTCTAGGATTTGGTAATTGTCCCATTTGTTGCTGTGCAGTTTGTTGTTTGTATCTTATACATCTTAAGCATTTATTTAAAATCCGTTTAACAGCTTGTTTTCCATTAATAATCCAGTATTTTTGTCTACAGTATGCAAGTGTCAGCTGAATTCCTCCGTGCAATGTATTTTTGTGACTGTTGCGTATTATCAGATCCGTGAAATGATTATGGTTTGGAAGTATGATGGGGTGTTTTTGTTCATAGGGTAACATTGAATTTTCCAATCTTCCTCCAACCCTTAGGATACCTTCATCATCAATAAAAGGAGTTAAATTGGATATTTTACTTGTAGTTTTATCGACATATCCTTTTTTTTTGAGTGTTCGGAACTCTTGGTAGAACATTCTTTCCTGTTCTTGTTTTATTATTGCTTTTAGGGTATTGTCCAATTCTTGAGGAGTCAATAGGCCTTTCTCATGGGTCTTAAATCTTCTGCAATATGACAAGATTCGAACCATCTTTGCCATTTCGGAAAATTCTTTGCATAACTGACGTTCGTCTGATATTCTGATTTGATGACAAGTGTTACTAATTCGTTTGTCTTCTTCAGTGTCGGGAACTTTGACCATATTTGGAAAATGCTCATGAGTATGTAGCCATATTGTGGACCTTTCCACCATAATGAATGATCTCTCAGCTTATGAATATCTATTCCTCTGGACAAAGCATCTGCTGGATTATCTTGCGTCTTTACGTGACTCCAGTGTTCTTTTGGTATCAAACTTTGAATTTCAGATACTCGATTTGCTACGAAAGTTTTCCATCTCTGTGCATCGCCTTTGATCCAACTTAATGCGATCATGGAGTCTGTCCAAGCATAGAAATCTACTGATTCTATCTTGAGGGTTTTGATGGTTCTTTCCATTAATTTTGCTAGAAGAACTGCCGAGCATAATTCAAGCCTTGGTAAGGTAGTCTTTGTTTTTGCTGGAGCAACCTTTGATTTGGCAATTAGCAACGTAGTGTGTGAGATTCCGTCTATTTTTGTTTTGCTGTAAATTACTGCGCCATATGCTTTTTCGGAAGCATCGCAAAACCCATGAAGTTCTAGCTTCGTTTCTTCATAGTAGATCCATCTCGGAATTTTGATATCTTTCACAGTATTCATCTGATTCTTGAAATTTTCCCAACTCGTAGCAATTTGTTGGTTAACAGGTTCGTCCCAGCTGATTTGTTGAAGCCATAACTCTTGTATTAAAAGTTTCGCTTGTATTATTACTGGGCCTAACCATCCTAGGGGGTCGAACAGTTTAGCAATTTCGGATAAGATATACCTCTTTGTAGTGGCTTTTTTTGGGTGGTTAATTTTCATCGGTAGTCGAAAAGTATCATCTGCTGGAGACCATACAACACCTAATGACTTTCTAGTTTCATCTTCGATCAAATGTATTTTTTGATCTCGATAGCTTTCTGGTAAAGTTTGGAGTATTTCAGGATAATTACTAGACCATTTCCGTAATACAAAGCTACCATTTTTCATCAATTTTATTAGGTCGCCTTGCACTTTTCTTGCTTCTTCTATACTGTTTGTTCCTGATAACAAATCGTCTACATAAAAGTCTTCAAGAACGATTTTTGAGGCCTTGGGATATTTTTCTTTTTCGTCTAGAGCTAGCTGTTGTAATGTTCTCATCGCTAGGAATGGAGCAGCTGATGTTCCATAAGTGACTGTTGTTAGCTCATATTCTTTTATATTTTCAGAGGGATGGAATCTCCATAGAATTTTTTGGAATTTTTGATCGTCTCTATGAATTTTAATTTGTCTGTACATCTTTTCAATATCTGCTGAAAATACTACACGATGTTTTCTCCATCTGAGTAATATATCAGAAATATCCTGTTGTAGTTTTGGTCCTGTAAACATACAGTCGTTCAAGCTGTATCCGTTGTCGGTTTTGCTTGATGCGTCGTACACTACTCGCAATTTCGTAGTTGTGCTTGCTTCTCTGATTACAGGTTGGTGTGGTATGTAGTAATGAGATTCATCTTGATTCATAGGGCTGACTTGGATCATGTGCCCTAATTTTAAATATTCTTCCATAAACTGGTGATATTGGACTTTCAGGTTTGCATCTTTTTCCAGTTTTTGTTCGAGATGTAGTAATCTGGCCATTGCTCTTTTTTTTGAGAGGCCTAATGTTGGAGGAGAAGTTTTGAATGGTATCGATACGGTGTATGCTCCATTTTCTTCCCTTTTTGTAGTTTTGTGATAAAATTCTTCACAAGTTTGGTCATCAGGATTCAAGTGTTGGAGAACAACTGCTTCCTCAATTTGCCAAAATCTGGTTAACTGTTTTTCGTCTTCAGTGTGAACTACCAAACTAGTTATTTTTATTGTATCTTCATAGGATGTGGCAAAGTTGCCCGAAAGAATCCATCCAAATTCAGTATTTTGTCCAATGAATCCATCTTCGGATTTGTGGAGACCTTCCAGAATCGATTTACCATATTCGTCTGCCCCCAGAAGTAAGTCAATTGGACCGGTTTTGTTGAACGTAGGATCAGCTAGCAGATTGTTCTGCCAAGTCTTCGTGTCAATCTGTAACGTTGATTTTGGCATAGCATGTGTGAGTTTTGACATAACCATCAATTGAACATTCAATGTGAAGTTGCTGGAGAATCTCGGATTAATCTGAGCTTGAATTCTCCATTTGGAAATTTTGGGCTGTCCATCTGCTATCCCAGATATTTCTGCATCTATTTTTTCTCTAGGCAGGGCTAGAGTTTGTGCAGCTTCTTCGGAGATAAAGGATGCTTGAGACCCTTGATCCATTAGAGCCCTCAATAGTACCATTGTTCCAGTGTTGGTTTGTACTTGTACCATGGCTGTTGGAAGAAGGACTTCCTTTCCTTGGTTCGCTAAGTAGCTAGATGTGTTGATTGTGTTACTGTTTTGTGGAAGTTGTCTTGACGCTCTGGTTTGTGCGTCAGTTGGTTGGTGGGTTCTTTGTTGTTTTGGTTTTGACTTTTCTCTATTGTCTTGATGTAACATTGTATGATGAAAACGACTGCAAATGTTACATGTTAGTTGGCTTCTACATTTGTCTCTGGATTCATGAGCCATACAGTTGTAGCATAACTTCTTCTTCTTTATTAAATTAATTCTATCTATCACGGGTAGAGCTTTGAATTCCTCACATTGATAGATGGTATGTGATTTATTGCAGCAATGACAGGTTTCATTACCTTTGCAATGTTTCAACCTTTGATCGGATGATGAATAATTTGATTTTTCCATCCCTAAGTGTTTGGAAGGTTCAAGAGATTGAAATCTTCGTACCAAAAACTCCATTAAATCGTTAAAATCTGGAACTTCATGTGGCTTACTTAAACTTTGTTCATATAATCTGTTCGTGTTCGGGTCCCATTTTCTCATTATGATTCGAGTCAAGATTGGTCCCCATGCCTCTGTTTCAATACCAACATTATTCATCGCATTTATACATTCCATTGTAACGTCATGGAGTTGTTTAAGTTCATCGGATGATTCGTTGTTACTTACTGGCAAATCCAATATCTTGTCTACCAATTTTGTTACTAGTAACCTTTTATTTTGATAACGCTTCTTCAAAATGTCCCAAGCAGACTGGTAATTGTTTTCCGTTATGTCCAAATGCTTTATAATTTTGCTAGCTTCTCCTCGGACATTTGTTTTCAAATACTGCATTTTTTCAGTGGTTGTAAGGCAACTGCTTTCATGAATAACTTTTTGGAAAATGTCATGAAATGTAAACCATTGGTCATAGCTTCCATCAAACATCTGAGGTACAAAGTAACTAAACTTATTCGTTAATAAACAAAAATAAATTCTTCAAAATCTAAACGAAACTACAAAAAAATTGTGATTAAATTAAATTGGGCTAGTTTGAAATATCAAATAGGTATTAAATATTGTTTTACCTAATTAAGGTACCTCAGAAGCCAAGTATGTTAAGTTAAAATTTGGTATTTTGCGAAAAAATTAAGTTGTTGTGAATAACTAGAACAATCGAGTTCAACAGAAAGAACTTCGAAAAAAAAATAATGGAGGGCTAGCTATAAATGGTTTTAATTGATTTTGAGCTTGAATTAATTTTTTTTAAGACATGATAATTTGGAACAATATTAAGAATAACTAGAACGATCTAGTACAAGCGAAAAAACTTCGAAAAAAAAAATAATGGGGGGCTAGCTTTAAATGGTTTTAATTGATTTTGAGCTTGAAATAATTTTTTTTAAGAAATGATAATTTGGAACAATGTTAAGAATAACTAGAACAATCTAGTACAAGAGAAAAAACTTTGAAAAAAAAATAATGGTTTTAATTGATTTTGAGCTTGAAATAATTTTTTTAAGAAATGATAATTTGGAACAATGTTAAGAATAACTAGAACAAACTAGTACAACAGAAAAAACTTCGAAAAAAAAATAATGGGGGGCTGGACCCAAATGGTTTTTATGGATTTTGGGCTTGAAATAATTTTTTTTTAGACATGAAAATTTGGAATAATGTTCAGAACAACTAGAACAATCTGGTACAACAAAAAAAAAATCGAAATAAAAATAATGGGGGGCTAGCTCTAAAAATGGATTTTTGAGTTCCGGTCTTTGTATTTAAATTTAGGGAATAATTTTCTGCAACAATTTGGTAAAAACCTAGAACAATTTGGAACAACTTTCAAAATATTAAAATTCGAAAAATGGGGGGCTAACTTCACACACACGTAAATTTTGTCTTTTTTTTAAATCCGCCTTTGTGATATTAGTACAAAAAGCGCTGTGCCCTGACTATATCTACATTAATTTTGTTAAGAAAATTCACTCTATGATAAGAAGAGGAAATTAAAAAAAAAAAAAAAAAAAAAAAAAAAAAAAAAAAAAAAAAAAAAAAACCATGCCTCCCGGAACTGTAGGACCAATATTTAAAATTTTCCCAGAGTGTTGAAAATACAGCCGAAAACGGGGACTGTCCACTTTGGACCTATAATGACTAACCATTTTTTAAACTTATTAACTATGAAAATTAAAAATTGAAAAAATTCAGGAATCTACTGGATAGATTTATGAACAATAATCCGGAATCAAAAAATTTTTATCGCGATTTTTCTATAAATAGGCTACTTTTGTATAACAAAATCTAATATATATGATAATATGTATTAATGACGTACTATCTGAGATTTGATTTATCTGGCTCTTTATGTATATTTCTATAAGATTCGTACTCCTTACTATTAACGATACTATGAAAACTGGACTGTCTATGAAACCAAAATTTGTTTACGTCTTTATCTTTATACTATATCGATTGTGATTTTTTATTTGTGATTGTGGGAGTGTTCTGAAAATGGAGAATAAATATATATAAAAGCTACATCAAATAATCTACCTAATGTGGATTATTTTATTGTACACTATTATAAAAATCGATGAAATTTAAATTTAGTTAAGCCTGCACTTTAAGTATGTAAGAAGAGTGTTGCTAACGCACAATCACATTAAACCAAATTCTTCTGCTTTTGGATGTTATTTCTTATTAACTATTAACGAAAACCACTAAAAATCGATATACCGATTATTTTAGTTTTACCACCAAAATAATATGTGGTCGAGTAGACACTTTCAAACTAAATCTGCAAAAGGGAAGGAGTTACAGGTAGTACGTCATAGCCTGTGAGATTTGAAAATAAAAGTCAGTAGGGCCCAAAAGCGTTAGGATTTAAAATTATTAATCAGTGTAGATAATACATTTTGACCTTATATATTTAAAAGTAATTTTTACAAAAATCACAAAAGTTGCCCATCATGCATTAGTTAATTAACAATTTTTTTCAACTTGAACATGAACATTTTAAGTGCGATAATTGTTAAATAACAAATATGAAACTTTTTCCTTATTTGGATCAATTTTTGAAAGGTCTCAGACGAGATTCCCGTTAGAAAAATTAAAAAATTGTTATTTTTCACTTATTAACAATTTACTTAGGCTAAAAATTAAAAACTTTGATTAATCATTGAAAAAGGATTTTTTTTTTCATATTACTATTGATCCCTTTTTTATGATCAGGAGTGACATGAAAATGACTTAAAAATTTTTAGTTTCTATTGTTTACAAAATTGTTATAAACAGATGCGTTGTTTATAAGATAATTAAAATTTCATTTTTGGAAACATATTCTTTGATGCAAATTATGATTTAACAAAAAGTCGTTCCTTAAAATTTTTTTATCACTTAAAAGCGTATGTGTTAATTAACAATTTTTTTTCACCATATAAATAATTTTTCTCAAAAAATAACACATGTTTGTTTTTGTTCCATTATATAGAAAAAAAAATATATAGAAAAAATTTAATTGTTTATAACAAATTGTTTATTAAATAAACAATAAAAATTTAAATAAAAATAATTTTTTTTAGTTATCAAAGAGCAAGATAAATTATGAATAAAAAAAATGGTTGCTTAATATTTACAGGTGATAGAAAAAAAATTGTTAATTAACAAATACGTTTTTAAGCAATAAAAAAAATTTTAAGAAACGATTTTTTTGGAAAAAATCATAATTTGCATCAAAGATTATGTTTCAAAAAAGAAATTTTAAATTATTTTAAAAACAACGCATTTGTTTATAACAATTTTTGTAAACAATAAGGAATAAAAAATTTAAAAATCATTTTCATGTGACTTCTGAAAACGAATAAATAATTTTTCCAACGGGAATCTCTTCTGAGACCTTGCAAGCCGAAGTCCCCGTTTTCAGCTGTATTTTCAACAATCTGGGAAAATTATAAATATTGATCCGACAGTTGCGGGAGGTAGAGATTTTTTTTCGTAAATTTCCTCCTCTTTTTGAATCTTTTTTCAAATTTGAAAAATGTCGAACAGTTTTTGAGATATTTGCAAAAAAACAAACTCCATCAGATGACACCTCGTTCATATTTTTCGGAGGAGTAGAAAAAAGTTTGGTCCAAAAGGCACCAGTTAACTATACATTTAAAAAACAATAGATGAGGGTGGCCCTTCAAAGGTGAAACGTTGTTTTAAAAAATTGGATACGCTATGATAATCCATATTTGGCCTTCAAAAAAAAAGTTGTATAAAGTTTGTTTCTATATTTAATAATTAAGGTGGTAATTAATTGCAACGAAAATCGTTAATATCGTCCCAAATATCTTAGAAACCGGACCTGATATTTTGAAAAAAGCATTAAATTCTTCTTTCTCTAACTACCATATTTTACGACAAATATAAGGGCGAAATATTTAACCATAAAATACAGCGTACGATGTTACGTCATAGTTGTCACTAATATTATGATACCTACTGAACGTAAGCGTGCGAGCAATTCAACATATTTGAAATTAGTGTTTTCTAATATTCCCAAATTCAAGTAAGATGTCATCAATACGAAAGCGACGGATATATTCAGTTGCCACTAATATGAGCAAACCGGAAGAATAACACTCCACTAGAGGGCGCTCAACGCAGCAACTTTTCAGTAGCCACAAATATAGTAAAATCTGAACAAACTCAATGATCACTTGTGGCGACATTTACACAAAAATTACAAAGTAGGTACAGATTGAATCAGCTCGAACTGTAGAATACTAAAATTCTATTTAAAATTGTGGCATACGTGTGCATGTATGCCACAAAAGACACGTATGCCACTAATACTGTCTATGCACACACAAGTTGCCACTAATATAGGGACACACACACACACACACACACACACACACACACACACACACACACACACACACACACACACACACACACACACACACACACACACACACACACACACACACACACACACACACACACACACACACACACACACACACACACACACACACACACACACACACACACACACACACACACACACACACACACACACACACACACACACACACACACACACACACACACACACACACACACACACACACACACACACACACACACACACACACACACACACACACACACACACACACACACACACACACACACACACACACACACACACACACACACACACACACACACACACACACACACACACACACACACACACACACACACACACACACTCACACACACACACACACACACACACACACACACACACACACACACACACACACACACACACACACACACACACACACACACACACACACACACACACACACACACACACACACACACACACACACACACACACACACACACACACACACACACACACACACACACACACACACACACACACACACACACACACACACACACACACACACACACACACACACACACACACACACACACACACACACACACACACACACACACACACACACACACACACACACACACACACACACACACACACACACACACACACACACACACACACACACACACACACACACACACACACACACACACACACACACACACACACACACACACACACACACACACACACACACACACACACACACACACACACACACACACACACACACACACACACACACACACACACACACACACACACACACACACACACACACACACACACACACACACACACACACACACACACACACACACACACACACACACACACACACACACACACACACACACACACACACACACACAGACATCATCGCGAAAATATTAAAATCGTATTCTAGGGACCCTAAAACGTGTTTATCCATTGAAAACTCACTACCCAATTTTTAGCATGATTCCTATACCTCTCTTATCTGAAGGGCGAGAGGTAAAAAGTTTAATAAATTTTTAGGTCCTTATAAAATAATAAATATATTAGATCGAAATCGAGTAGAAATTTATAATACAAAAATAAAGACAAATAGAAATATTGCATATTAAAGAATTAAGAAAACCTAATATTATTTCAGGCTCTTCAAGTGTACTTGGACAACCAAATATCCATAACCTAACAAATAATCCTGGCATTCTTCCTTTAAAATTAGGATCTGCTCAGAATATAATTAATTATTGGTCCTTTATTCAAATTTTTGATATCACAAATATAATTTCAGAATATAATAAATATTCAATAAAACTTCAAGACGTTAAAAGACAATTTTTCAAAGAAATAACAAATGACACATTTGACATAATGTTTAAAGACGAATTTACAAATTCTTATATACTTTCAATTACACTAGATAATAAAATTCAAAGCCAAATAAATCAATTAAACCCCTCAATTAGTAATAAAAATAAAAGAAACAAAAGAGGTCTTATAAATGGGTTTGGTAGCGTAATAAAATTTTGAACCGCAAATTTATGACAATGCAATAGAAATAAGAAAAAATTAAAATATTAATCACTGATCAAATTACTCTTTTAAAAAATTCAATAGAAACTTAGTACGTCTATTTTGGAAAGCAATCAAGCTAGAATTGAATCTAAAATTAATGAAATAAGTAAATTCATCAAAACTAAAGATAATCAAAATTTTTAAATAATTAAATATTTAATAATTCCAGAAATCACAGTAGCATTGCAAATAATTTATGATATGCTAGAAAAATTGGAAATTGCAATAACCTTTTCAAAAATCAATACGTTCTATAACTCAATTGTTGAACCCAGCGAATTACCAAATGAAATAAAGTTAATTAGCGAACATTAGTAGTTAGAGCTACCTATGTACGGGACCGGAAGTGAGCTGTCAAAGTCTTTATAATGGTGGGAAATTCAAATGGGGCTGCGCGTGCGCGTGCGAGAATGCGCAGGGTCCCCCTCCCCATCTGTCAATTGTCAAATGGCGGGACTTCACCTATGACAGCTTCCCAATCTGTCAATCTTTCACAGCTACCAGATGACAGCCTTCCAATCTGTCAATCTTTCACTCGTGCCCAACTTCAGCTATGACGTCATTCCCCATCTGTCAATCTGTCACTCGTGGCCAACTTCACCTATGACGTAATTCCCCACCTCCCCATCTGTCAATCTGTCACTCGTGGCCAACTTCAGACAGCCACTAAATGACAGCCTCCCAATCTTGCACGTGTTGTAAGTAACAGCTAAGGTCCTATTCTAAGTGTTATAATTCGTAATAAATTTTACAAGTATTTAATATAATAAAAATATTTCAAAGTCCGTCAATCGATAAAGTATTAAAAATAATATTAATTTGTAAACAACAGGAAACACACTTGTTTTGATAAAAGTCTAGACATATCTTTTAAAATAAACAACTGATAAGGAATGAAAAATATGTTTACGATAATGTGCGGAAACCACAAATGATGAAGTGTGAGAGTGAAAAAACGATGGTTGATTATTAAAAGAATTTAAAATGTTGATACTGCTCAGTTGCATGATGTCATCGATAGAATACGCACGTAAATTGGAGGAATTTGGTGAGAAAGTTCGAAAACTAAATCAAGATTTAACGTTGTATGAAGATAAAAGTAAAGTGATTAAACAATTAAATAGACTAAGTTTAAGTTCTGCGTTTGATAAAGTGTTTGAAAATCGGCAATTACCGCAGACTCAATACCCACTAAGACGAATTCAGCCTAGAAAATGGCCGCATTTAAAACGTCTTTCATAATTCTAACAGCAGTGTTAAACAATATGCTTTACACAAATGTCCCTATTGGAGTAAAATATATGGCTGTATGTTTTAACGAAGGTTTTGAGTGCCAACGTTCAGAATGGCAAATGATGCCTTTAAATAAAGTTAATGATGGAAAGTTGGCAGTGTTTTCAATAAATGTACCAACTAATCAAACAACGTACAAGTTGAAACTTATATTTCAAGATGGGACCGAGGGTGACGTTGAGACGTGGCAGCACATCTCAAATTCTATAGACGAAGTCGATTTAAGAAGTATTGGTGAAGTAGCCCAGTTATCCTTATGGAATAATAATAAAATAATTCAAAATGAACTGTACAAAATATTTTCAATGTTATGCGCGATATTATCAGCAGTTTCTGTTCTATTGTTAAAAATTGTGATAAAAAATGTAAGAAATCGATATTCTTTAACAAAATAAATGAATAAAAATATACAGGGTGTTTTAATAAAACTCATATGTAAATAAACATTTTTTATTAAAAAAATACATTATCTAGGTAATATAATATAATACAACCAATTATGTAACATATTAACGTTGCGTTCAGCACACAGAAATTTTCCAGATGCATGGTTTAGACACGGCGTATGGTAAGATTCAAATCTCCCCGTTTGACAGGTCAATCCATCATATTTTGCGACATCACAAACGGCAGGATGCGGGGTACTCAATAACTGTTGACATTTCTGCCATAAAAATTCCTCCTTTTGATTACCTCTAACGTAAATACAGTCTGCACCATATAGCAAATATTTTTCCAATATATCGTTCATTTCCGTATATTCAATGTTACCCGAGCTGTAGTTAATTCCATGGACATATTTCTCTACATATCTTACTGTCGACTTATCACGTGCACTTAAATTAGCGTAGGGTATTGCAGGCTTCAATAGAAAATTGGAAACGTAGGATCCGATTTGAATTGACAGCTCCTTTGGATGGAAACTGCCCTCAATTTCGAACCCTTGGATATCACAGAGTGCTATTCTCATCGTGGCAAACGTTCAAATACTACCTTTTACTAATTGATATCTAATTTAAACTTTTTAGTACTTCGGAGAGGGGGAAGTACTCCATTAAACAGTCGTGAATTATGATACAGTAAGCTCTAGTATTAGCAGGAAATCCAGAATCTGCTTCAATATCCAATCTCACATCAATAGTAGATGATTTCATGGTTTTCTCTTGCTTGGAACAATCAATGATGAACAAACAACGGTTTTTAAATGCAACATAGTCCAAAAGGCAACTCTTCGAAGCAGAATTTGAATAACTAGTTTGAAAGTCGCTATAGTTAAAATGAGCTTCAGCAAAGTGATTGTTTGCGAAGTCCAACTGCATACGTTCATTGGGATAGTATTCACCATTCAAAGATACTCGAATGCTAGAAGTACTCACATGGTCAAACAAAGTTGGATCTGCCCCAGCAGCATCACGTTTAGTAGTTTGGAAACATACGATAATGAAACGTGGTCTTTCCATTGCGGTGCTGGTTTTAACTGCCCAGATTTCTCTTCTCGCACCCACAGTAATTGCAGGCAATTCATTCAGTTCCCATTTTCTAAATGGAATTAGTATTGGTTTGTCGGTTTGAATACCTTTCAAAAGTTGTTCTTTCACATCATCATTCGGATAAATGTGTTTGATTTTCAGCTCGATACTTTGAATTTCGATATTTACGGTGGTAGTCGTTGCTGTAGCTGTACCAACATTTTTCTCCTTTACAATTGTGCAATCGTTATCATTTCTAGCTCTTACAAATCTAAGTGTTTGTCTGCCACACGTATTCATAGGATAGTCGTTGAAAATGTTGAAAATGTGTTTAAGCGGTATCAACAAGCTGAACGACTTGTCATGAGCGGCGAGGATAGGTGCTGAAGGATAGTTCCAGCCGGTGATAGCCATATGATTTGAGTCTTCTTTGGCGTAACAAGTGTAAGCTCGAACAGCACTTATAATTCCAGGATCGCGTACTGTTTCAACTTCTCTAGCTGATTCGCTGTATGTACAAGAGTCGAATAGAAAAGCTCCAAAATTTGGAGCCAACGTTACATCTCCTCCGCCGGTTATTTCCAATTTCCCTTTAATAGCCAGCAGCGATTGGTTCATGGCAAAGAACGAGTCGATTTGGTTGATGCTAAATTCTACAACATCGTTGCAATTGAATGACTTTACGAACGGTGTATAGGACCTGTACTCTGCCTTACGAATAGACTCATCAAACGTTGGAGATCGATACAGATCAAACATCGGGGAAGTATGTGCTTCATCAGTTTTTCTTCGTTTGTACATAGTTATGGTTGATGACATGATATCCAAGTGAACGGAGAAACAATATATTTGCTGCAGTTAGATGTTGACGCTTAGGCGCTTGCGACAACACTGAAGACTTTGAAGCACCTCTATATTTTATAACTAGTCCCATCGGCTCCTTGCTCTCAATTCCAACACAAGAGTACTAGTTTCACCTCGAAAGTTTACGGGATGGCCGTCTTGATCTAAAGCCAACACTGTAATGTTGATTATTTCTTGTTGTGGTATAACTGGTAAATACAGCAAATTTGAAGGGGTTTCGTCGATAGCGTAGCCAGGATCGACTTTTACAGCAAATTCGTAGATCGTGTGTGCCGGTCTGTCTCCGTTTAAGGCTCCCGACGTAATGTTGGCATCAAAGTGTATGGTCGATACTTTTATAATGTTTACGGGTAAGTCCGATGAATGTATTATGCCAGGATTAAGAATTTTTTCCGAGAATCCCAATACATGTCCAATGTTATTTGGTTTTTTAAACGTTATTTTATAATATTTGCTAAAGATTTCGCATTTCAGTGTATTATTGTTGGGTTTTAACGAGAAAAACATTTCAGGATTAACTTCATTTTCAAGCCCCATCTTCGTTCGTATAAATGCTTCTATATCGGTAATTTCGTAGCATCCTATAGGAAACTCGATAACTTTCAATTTGTTATTGTTATCGAAATAGTAAAATTTATCGCCTTTTTCAATGTTCGGTATGGAATTGTATGAATGAAAAGATCTAAGTGCCAATTCATAATCTTTTTTCGGGTCCAACACTATTGGTGTAGAAGGACGAAAAGAAAAGACGTGAGTATTGCTGTTTACTCTCAACAAGTGCGACATGATGAATGAAACAAATATAGCGGCGTACAAACATATATTGAATTATTTTTTTAAAGCTAATTTACAAAAACAGCAATCTGCTTGAGCATCAGCAGGCCCATCCCAGTGTGTCATCCAATCAGGTCTATTGTAGTGAACATAACATGGAAGTCGTATTTGAAGATCAAAGTTTGACGTGTATTCTGCGGGTAGTTTGTGCCATATACTCAATAATTGTCCAGGTCTCACATTTTTTATTAAATATTCCAGCGGGATATGCTTCAACTCTTCTGATGTAAATTCCGAAAATGTTTTATTATCATTCATATGTGTCATTATGACTTGAACACCCATATTATCCACCATTATTGTATAGAAATTTCAAACACAATTTTCCACAATTAGCTTGATTGTACGTTTGATATGGATCGTTGTTGTAGAAAATTTTCACGTTCCCCAAATAGTATACAAGTTCTCTCGGCGGTTTCAAGTTACCGAATGAATCAAAGTAGTCCACGCGATCGTTTATCTACTTGTAGGCCACCCAATGAGTTCCATTATTGTCGG
Organism: Neocrepidodera transversa; assembly: GCA_963243735.1. Taxonomy (NCBI): domain Eukaryota; kingdom Metazoa; phylum Arthropoda; class Insecta; order Coleoptera; family Chrysomelidae; genus Neocrepidodera; species Neocrepidodera transversa. Next base: position 33,953,921 of record OY725341.1, read on the forward strand.
AGATATCCAAATTTACAATACCGCAGTCACGTTTACGAGGACTCGAAGGTAAAGTGTCTCTCAGAAAAACACCTCGAAAATACGGTATTTTAAGTTTTTTAGCGTAACGTGTTAGTTCGAAATCGTACAGTGGTCTATTGGGCAGCGTCATTAGTTTTTTTGCTTTTTCAGAAATAGGCCGAAGCCTCCTTTAGCGTTTTTTCGCAAGTATAATCCTTTACCAACGGCTTCCATTGCTTTGTTATGATGTTGATCTTCGTCGAGCTCTTTTGAGCGTTCTTAGCATCAATAGCTGTTTTCGCAATTGCACTTGCTCCGCCTGCAAGACTACCGAGTGCACCAAGTGCAGCAAAAATCGGTATTAGAGGCAGAATTCCACCAGATTTGGCAATCGGAATAATTCTCGGAACTTTAACATGACTACGGCCACCAACCTTTTTCACAGCAAGCCTTGCTACCTTCAATGCATTCGAAGCAGACTTTGTTACAGTTGATGAGGGTTTATAGGACTTTGCAATTTTCTGAAGGATTCCACGTTGAAAAGAAACAGAAGTCTTTTTGACACCCATTCAAAGTTTGCGTTTACCCTTCATTCCAGTGGTAACGAACTAGGCAGTACTTTTTTTACCAAGAGAAGCGTCTTTGGACTTTACTCGGTCCCAAGCAGCGTTTTCAAGTATCTGATCAGCTTTATGACGTTCCGCTAAAGATTTGGTTTGCGAATAAGCAATGTCGTGTTGTTTATAAGCAGCGTCTAACGGATTAATGCCGGGATCTCCGCGTGCAAGTCGTTTATGTAGTTTTGTACCAGGTCCACAATATTGATAACCAGGAATATGTAACTCGATTGGCAGCTTATTGATGAGGGAATTCAAGACCCCTTCACTCTGATACACCAACATGAAGACTGATGATGAGATGTAGCGTCATCTATATTTATAATCTGACATTTCTTCCTCCTCGAACGACACAAGATGAAGGTCGTTCAACAAGACCAGACACTACCTATCGTCAACTTGGACTTTACACCAAGTAAAAACAGTAAACATGGTAAATTGCTACCAGATTCGTTTCGCGCCATCATATGTGGACCTTCTGGATGCGGAAAAACAAACGTTATGCTGTCGCTGCTCTTCGATCCCAACGGCGCTAAATTTAAAAATGTCTACGTTTATTCAAAGTCTCTGTACCAACCAAAATATCAACTACTTCAAGAAGTGATTTCCAATGCTAAAGGCGTTGGGTACTACCCATTTAAAGACAACGAAGAAATTATAAGTCCCAATAAGGCTAAAAATAACTCTATATTCATATTTGATGATGTTGCCTGCGATGGTCAGCAGAAAATTCGAGAATATTACTCAATGTGCCGGCATAAAGATATTGATGCAACATATCTCTGTCAAACTTACTCCAAAGTACCAAAACAGCTAATACGAGACAACTGCAATATCATAGTCCTATTTAAACAGGATGAAATTAAACTAAAATATATATTTGATGAACATGTGTCTCCAGATATTTCCTTTGAAGAATTCAAGAAAATGTGTGCAGAGTGTTGGGCCGATCGCTATGGTACGTTAGTTATTGCTAAAGACTTTCCACTCAATCACGGACGATACAGAATAGGCTTGATAAATATATAAAATTGTAGAGCATATCGTCATTCAACATCATGCTGGCAAAGAATCAAGTAGCTGTAGCTACTCATAAGAGAAAAATCACAGAACTTGCTCGAGCTATACGTAAAAAGTATCTGGCATTAAAATTGAACAAAACGGAACAAGATGAATCTATTAGGAAACTGTTCAAGCCAATATCTGAACCTCTTCAAGAAATAGTAAAAACTTCGCGAAATTACTCCGCCACCAAAAAAGAAAAAGCAGAAGTAAAAAATGAGCCGAAAGTTGAAGGCCACGAAATATCATCTATTACGCCGCATTTTAAACCTCAAAAAGCTTCATCACCTAACAAAGTCAATTTTGTTTCATAGGAAAATGTAGCCGAAGGAAACAACGACAACACCGAACAGTTTAGTGAAATTGCTGAAACTACTACTTCTCAACAACCGTTAGCTGTAGAAGCTATTAACAACTATCTAGATCAGTATCCTTCAATGAGTCGACAAGTAGTTCAAGACTACTGGCAAAATAATGACAGAATCGATGAAGTGTATGGTCCAGTGTACGATGCAGAAAACGATTGGTGGTTTTTGGGCAACAAACGTATAGAGTTTGATGCTAAAAATGGAAGAATAAACGTACGCGATGGCAATCAGTGGAACTATCTGCCGGGGACTCCAGGCTTGTATCAATTAAAATTTTATGATGATCCTATTTTTGCTGCAGATGACTTAAACGGTTATAAAGCTATTCTAGAAACAACGAGCGTTCATCGAAATGCTAAAGGACATTTGAAAGGTACAAAAAAACCAAAATATATGGAAATTATCCGTCCTCTGTTCCATTCTCGAGAAGGGGCAGGATTATCGAAACCAGCCGCAACACGATGCGATTTGATTTATAATGAAAAACCTATAGAATACGTATATTGGGATGATCCTAATGAATTGATCGATCGTTTAAAGTTGTTAGTTGCTTCGAAACATGCTGGAAATACTTCACAAGATAATGAAATCAGAGCAATTACTAATGAGTTGCGAGAAGCTAATATAATAGAGTAATTTGGTTCGAGAAATGCCATTTACAAGATGAGTCTCGATAAATTCGGACGTCGTTTCGGGAGACAAAAAACAGTTCCGTATAATCGTATACCTCCAAAATTAACACTTCCACATACTTCCGATGGAAATATTGACTTTGAAAATGTAAAGTTATGCAACATAAAAGAACCGACAACTGATTCAGATGCTGCAACGAAAAAATACGTTAACAAATTGAAAGTCTCGACCGAAACCGACATTACCAATAAAATGAAACATCGCATTGAAAATGTATCGGAAAAAATGGAGCAAATATCGCAGAGATTGAAAGATCCTCCTGCGACAAGTAAAGACCTAACAACAAAAATATACGTAGACGACTCCATAGTACGAGCTAAAGAGTTTTTAAGAAGGGAATTTAAACAAAGTTACGATCCATTTAATAACGCATTATTACATATTGAGCAGAGTTTGCGTGAAAAAGTCCAAATTTCGGATGTTAATGCATTGAAAACAGAGTTAATAAACGAATCGCAGCAAACAGCGACCAGAGCACTTTCCGACATTGATGATTTAAGGAAACAGATTGGAATTGAATCGAATCGTACGACATTAATAGAGCCCAAATTAGTGGATTTTTCCAAACAATTGGAAGAGTTGAAAAATGTAACAGTTCAAATAATTACAAGTTTTGAAACGCTAAATATCACCGTTACAAAATCTTTTCATGATTTGAAAAATTATACAAGTGCATTAAATGATGATGTTAAAAATAGCATTGGCGATATTTACACCAAAATTGATCATTTTAAGGAGAAAATTGAAAATAATGAAACTAACATAACTACAATTAGTGATAATGCTGAGGGTATGGCCAAAAATGTTGAAACAATAACTGCACGTCTTCATAGTGTAGAGGCAAAATTAAGCACAATAACTGTATAGAGATACGCAATCTCCTTTCAATCGTCAACATGTCGTCAAAGGAAAAGATTCAACTTGTCAATGAACTGCATAAACCTGCTCGAAAAAATTACCCCAGAAGACGTACAATTATTAAAGGATTGGATGACTTATGGCAAATGGATCTTATGGAAATTAGAAATTACTCTCATCAAAACAAAGGATATAAATTAATCATGGTTGTTATAGATTGCTTTTCGAAATTCATATGGACTCGACCGTTGAAAACGAAAACTGGTGAAGAAATTACCAAAGCCTTTAGTGATATTTTAGTACACACTAAACGATGCCCGAAAAATCTCCAGACCGATCAAGGCACGGAATTTTCAACGCAAAATTTCAGAGTTTAATGAAAAACCACCATATAAATCACTATAATACATGGTCCGTTATAAAGGCTTCAATGGCAGAACGGGTAATAAGGACGTTGAAATCTAAACTATACAAATATTTCAGTTTAAACGGCAGCTACAAATGGCTGGATGAATTGCCGAAAATTACAAAACAATACAATGAGACTAAGCAGCAAAACGAGATATAAACCGATCGACGTCAACAAGTCCAACGAACAGAAAATTTTAAGGAAATGCTACAGCTATTTGAAAATTGCCAGGCCGAGGAAATTAAAACTCGGTGATATCGTACGCATAAGTAAAGCCAAACACGTTTTCGAAAAAGGTTATACGCCAAATTGGACCACGGAATTATTTAAGATTAGCAAAGTTAAAATTACTAATCCCATTACCTATCTCCTGGAAGATATGCATGCATCCCCAATCAAAGGGGCATTCTACGAAGAGGAATTACAAAAAACCACTAATTCCGACATATATCTAGTGGAAAAGGTCTTGCGCCGAAAAGGAAAGAAAATGTACGTTAAATGGCTTGGACTGGATAAAAAACATAACAGTTGGATTGACAATGATGACGTCGTTTAAGAAGTGCTACAAACCGGAGAGAAATCGAGAAATACACTAGTTTTACATGTAATCTTATGACAAAACAAGCACAAATTCCAACATTTAGGGGGGCCTTTTTGAACAACAGTTCGTTCAAGTTCTTTCCGTAGTGGGGGTAAAGCTATAAATATGACAAAGCATCTCAGTTCATAATAGTTAGTCAAAATGTTTACTCCAACTTCGAATGGTTACATTTCTGAAGGCAGTGAATTTGACGTTCCCCTAACTCCATCACCGCTATCATCAGTGCTCAGCGAAGACTATGATCGTGAACTTGATGCCGTTTTGGAAAAGTACGAAGAAGCAGCTAAGAACGAAGAACATTATCTTTTCTACACACAATTCCTGCACGGTTTTTGTCGAATTGGGTGTGGTCTAAGTCCAGCAAGATCGTTTACTCCAGCTGTCGTCATGCACAAAGACCAATGGGAAAAAATATCTTTTAGTTCGTTTGAATGGGATCAATTGATATCCCAACTTCATGAAAATACGTTCAACGACGAAGAGATCGTGTGTAGTGACTACTGCAAAATCCGTCAAGTCATCTACGACAACATAAAATTCATCAAAATTACCAAGCACAGCCTAGACTTTTTCCCGTCAGAAATGGACGTGATGAATCTTGTACATATAAATACTGAACTTTTAGTACCATATATAAGAATGCTGGAAAAACTTGAATTTCTCAGTTATTATTATAATTTACTTAATTTAGTTAAAAGTAGTTTTTTCGATAAAAATTATACGTTTTCAAGTGCTTTTAATAAATTGCAAACTTTTAAATAAGTACAGAATAATTTAGAAAATATCGCTTTAAGTCAATTTATGTATTATTATAAGCATCGAATTGTAAATGATTTGGAGAGAATTCAATAAATATGTTGAAAAAATTATTGTGTTTTATTTAAAAAAGTGCTTCTTTGTTGTTTACAGTTTCATGTTTTTCACTCTCACACTTCTTTGTGGTTTACCTCATCGTAAACATATTTTTCCTTCTGATAATCCTTATCAGTTGTGGTATCAACACATTATCGTAAACATGTTTTTTCATTCTCACGCTTCTTTGTGGTTTCATTGTAAACATGTTTTTCGCTCTCACGCTTCGTCTCGCAACCTTCATCAGATCAAAGGGGTCTTTTGACGCATGACCAATGTGCGGTTGGAGGCATATAAATTCAGTTCCAACACTTCACGAGCGTTAGTTTCAACATGAGCAGTCAAGACTCCAACATGTCGCAACAGTCAAACTATGACATGATGGATTCGTATCATCAGTGTCCAGCGTTCATTATAATTATGATCAAGATTTGGATAGGACGTTGAAAGCTCTAGAGAATGAAGTTAGATTAGAAACTCAACAACTACTTTAAACAACGTATCAGTTGGACTCTTTGAAAATCAGCTGTGGTCTAAGTCCAGCAAGATCCTTCGATCCGGCAGTTATTTTAAAGCAGTATAACAACGATTCTAGTAAAATATCTTTTGATATCTACGAATGGAGCAACTTTATCAAATACTACGTCAAAGAAATGATTATTTTTTTGATGAACTATTAAGCCAGTTAGCCGATGAGTATGAACCTGTAACTTTTCCTCGTTCTTAACAATGTACAGATGTTGGTAGTAAAAAAAAATATGAAATTAAATTTCTTCTACAACAACTTGATGTGAACCAGATAATTGACCTCGAGCAGAAGGTGATATCCTATAGGCTTTCATTGTTAGAAGAACTAGCTTTTTGTGAATATTATCATGAAATTATTGATAATATTTTCAACCATGATTATGTAGATCATACAGATCACACGGAGGATGCTGTAAATAATAGATTTGAACTTTTCGATTTCTTATGTAAAACTTTAAACGATGATATGTTACATTTAGCGCTTAAAGAATACTATTACTATTATAAATTTAAAATTGTAAAAGCTTTGGAGTAGTTCTTGTATAATAAATTTTTTTTTAAAAATCTGTGTGTTTTTATTTCATAACATGTTAAAAAACTGTTGAAAATTAACGTTTTTTAACGCATATGGTTTCAGTTGCGTTAATTGCGTTGAAAAAACGAATTTAAATGCAACGCTTTTAACGGTTTTGACGCATGTATTTTTAGGTGTGTTGAAAAAGTGAAAATAAAACAGAAAGATTTATCACATAATTTATTATTATTCATAAATTTTATATAAAGATATACATACGGTAAAAATATAATAACATTCTTAATAGTAATGGATCAAATAATTTTAAAAATTGATAATATTGATATAAAATGCTAATTGGGTATTTCATAATGCCCCCATGGTAGGGTATCAAACGAATCTGTTATTAAATATCTTTTATCATCGCAAGCGCTTAAAGCAATTTTTGATTGTTGTATGCTAAAGACGTTATGATTATAGGAACGAATTGAGCATTGGGTTTTATCCTTAGATTTAAAGTCTTTTAAACATGATAAATAATCTTCAAAAGTTATTTTATTCCTAACAACGTTGAATTTAACCCCCTTAGATTTTTTAACACATTTCCCACCTTGAATTTTAAACGAATACATTTTGGACCTGAGACCAACAAAATGTGTCATAATTTTACCGTTAGCCTCATCTTTCATAAGTCCAAGGACTTTCTTGTTGACGCGGGGAATGCTGTAAACATTATCTGACGGATAATCACTAGTGTCGAATTTGTGAATGTCAGCTTTAATAATATCCTTATACACATTGTTACATCCAAGTTCATAAATAAAGCTGTCAGTATCTGTGTACATAAGTTTACATGCTTCAATTGTTAATTTCCGAAGCATATAACTATAATGAAAATCATACATTATAATTTTGGATAGATCTAGTATCGTCATACCTACGTACAAAGGTTTATTAAAAATTAGCTCAGCTTTTAGTAATTCAATGGCTATTAGCTCTTCATCAAAAATCTTTCTACTATGAAACCTGGGACTCGCAATAAAATTTTTAGCTCCGTATCTCCCTTCCCATTTTGAAAGAAGTTTCACTATACGATGTTTTCTTATGTTTTCCATCGTTTTACCAAAGACTGCGTTATTCATTAGCTTGTACAAATTTTTTTCAAAATCGTTTTTAGCTGCTGTCCTCAACCGAGTATTTAAATCGATGTAGGGCTTCAGCCAAGCACTTTGTTTAAATTTAAGTACATGATGTATTTTTGTAAGAACTAAACCATGAGCTAATGCCTGTTTAAGGTTACGATAATGAATAATATATTTTTTCTTATCGCTCAAGGTTGTCATTAATTTTTTAAATTTTGATTTTGGCGGTTTAAGACGTTCAGGACAAAATGGGAAATCTTTGTGGAGATCATGGAGATGTCGCGGATATTCCAAATCTACTTCGAGAATATATCCTTCATCAGCATATATATAGTTATATATTTATATATCTTCATTGGCCTGGAGCCGACCCTGCCTACTAATATCAAAGAATGGCTTTTTATACGGACTTTAACAAAAACTGTATCTAACGACATATATTTATACTTCTGAAAATCAGTTCTCATTTAGCATTCATTTAATAAACAACAATTCGAGTAAAGTGTGTTTTATTCAGATTAATAATTCACCTTAATACAGAACAGATTGGCGACGAGGTGCGTGTGGAACCCATAAAAGATCGAACCGCGAATCAGATTATTCCGGTGGTGTCATAAGTAGTGAAACACCTAGAGTTTAGAAGTGTGGTAAAAACATAGTTCCCAGTATGCAAAATAATATGCCGGGAAATCAAACTACGGAAACTTCAATTTTATATCCAATGTCCAATATAGATAAATATAATTATAAAGTGTCAGATTTTTTAGTTTTTAAAGAACGATTAAAACAGTTATTCATCGCAAATAATATCGAAAATTCTAACCGGCAAAAAGCAATTCTGTTGTGCTCATTAAGCGAAGAGACATATATTTTGCTTCGAAATCTGTGTACACCGGTTTTGCCAGAGGCAAAAACATTTGAACAACTGATAACAATTTTAAGTGATTTTTTTTCGCCGGTAAAATCGATTTTTGCAGAACGTTTAAAGTTTTATAAAGCTAGAAAACTCGAAAACGAAACTGTTTCGGAGTGGTCAGCGCGCGTTAAAAGTTTAGCCGCAAGTTGTAGCTTTGGTTCAGAGCTAGAAACCCTCATGCGAGATGTTTTTACAATCGGTTTGGGGGAAAACAGTGTAAGAGATCGTTGTTTCGAAGAAAATCCTACGAAAACTGAAACCACATTAGCTAGAATGATACAAATTGCGCAAACCAAAGAAGCATCCGCGCAAGAAACGGCAAATCGAGCGCAGTCTAGTACAAATATAAAAAGCGAACCGGTAAATTTCGTCAGAAACAAAGGCGTAAGGAAGACATCAAGTTATGGTTTTTCTTCACAAGCTGGTTCATCAAGGCAAGGATCTCAAAATAATTCATCGCAGCTAGTGAGGTGTAGTGTATGTGGTCGCAAAAACCACAATTCGAGTGAATGTGCTTTCAAAAACTGCATTTGTCACAAATGCAATGCGAAGGGGCACTTAGCTTCAGTGTGTAATCGTGCACATTCAAGGAATACACACAACTTCATCGAAGAAGAAAATTACGAAGATTCTATTCATAATTTAGATAGTATATCTTGGGATAATAAAGGTAATATTAAGCCTATTTATATTAAAACAAAAGTTGAAAATGTTCCATTAAATTTCGAAGCAGATTCGGGATTCGCACATACTGCAATTTCTGAAAAACTTTATGTAAAATATTTTAAAGATAAACATTTGTTTACTAACGATTTGTCTCTGAAAGATTATATAGGGGTAACATTTGAACCTTTAGGTTATTTAAATTTAAACGTTGTATATGAACAAAACAGCTATGTTTTAAAAGTTTATGTTATAAAAAACGGAGGACCGCCTCTAATAGGTAGGAACGGATTAAATACATTAAATTTAGGAATCTCCAAAATCAGATACATTAATGACATTAAGAATTATACTAAAAGCATTCCTGATTTATTAGAACAATTCAAAGATATTTTTGACGACTCTCAGGGTACTTTTAATAAACATAAAATTCATTTGAGGTTAAAGGAACGGGCGAAACCAAAATTTTTTAAAGCGCGACCTGTTCCTTTTGCGCTAAAACCTAAAATCGAAGAGGAACTCGAACGCTTGGTTCAAAATAAAGTATTAGTTCATGTAGAATTTTCAGATTGGGCAACGCCTATAGTTCCGATACTGAAGCCGAGTGGAAAGTTACGCATTTGCGGAGACTTTAAGATAACTATAAATCCATATCTTGTGGTTCAACAGTATCCGATACCCCGTGTCGAATATTTATTTTCACAGTTGCACGGTGGCGACAAATTTTCGAAAATAGATCTATCGAAAGCTTACCAACAAGTTCTTTTAACGGAAGATTCTAGAAAATTGGTCACTATCTCAACGCATAAAGGTTTATTCTCATATACGCGTCTACCATACGGGATCACTAGCGCGCCAAGCATTTTCCAGCAAATTATGGAACAAATGTTTGTAAATTTACCGGGCGTCGTTTGTTGTATGGATGATATATTGATAACGGGTAAGGATGATCGAGAACATATAAAGAATTTAGAAAAAGTCTTGTTACGATTACAGGAAGCAGGCTTAAAGGTAAAAAAAGAAAAATGTGCTTTTTTTCAAAACAGCGTAAAGTACCTCGGTCACATAATAGATAAATATGGTTTAAAAACCACAACTGAGAGGGTTGAAGCGATAACAAATGCACCGGTTCCATCTACAGTTACTCAATTAAAGTCTTTTCTGGGAATGGTCAATTTTTATTGTAAATTCATTCCAAATGCTTCAGATATTTTACAACCATTATATAATTTATTAAAGAAAAATACGCAATGGATTTGGGATGAAAAATGTAAATTAAGTTTCGATAAAGTAAAAGATATGTTAATATCATCCAAAATACTCACACATTTTGATCCAAATATGCCCGTCAAATTAACAGTTGACGCAAGTAATTTTGCCGTCAGCGCTTATATTAGCCACATTTTACCAGATCGGTCCGAGAGACCGATAGCTTTTGCATCGCGATTGCTAAATGAAGCGGAGATTAAATATAGTCAAATCGAGAAAGAAGCTTTAGCAATAATATTTGGAGTGCAAAAATTTTTTCAATACTTGTATGGCAGAAAATTTTTATTGTTTACTGATCATAAACCCCTCTTGACTATATTTAATCCTAAGAAAGGTATTCCAATTTTCGCCGCAAATAGACTACAGAGATGGGCGCACATTCTTTCAGCTTTTGATTATGATATATATTTTGTCAAATCTAGTAGTAATTATGCAGATTTTTTATCACGTCTTCCGAATACTGAGACGGAAAACGAAAGAAATTTGGAAAATGGTAAAAAAACGTCGTACTTGTATTACAATAAGGCTTCATATTTAGATCATATCTCAGAGTCAAATTTTCCATTAAATTTTACTGAAATAAAAAAAGCCACCCAAAAAGATCCTATCTTAAGTAAAATTTTTTTCTACGTTACAAACGGATGGCCCTCAAAATGTCAAATTAATGAATATCAAGTATTTTTTCAAAAAAAGAATGAGTTGTCAATTGAACAAAATTGTTTAATGTGGGGGTACAGATTAGTCATACCTTCTAAATTTAGAGCTGTAATTCTAGAGTAAATACACTGTGCTCACATGGGCATTGTAAAAATGAAAGCACTAGCACGTTCATACGTGTGGTGGCCTTCCATTGATAAGGATATTGAGCTTCTAGCTAATAAATGCAAAATCTGTGCAAAATTCTCAGACTCCCCTCCAAAAACTCCTCTAGCAGTTTGGAATTGGCCAAAAAATGTTTGGACGAGAATTCACGCAGATTTTTTTGGACCTTGCTGCGGTAATCACTTTTTAGCAATCGAAGATGCTACTTCTAAATGGCTAGAATGCTTTGAAGTTAAAAATATGACCGCTATTACTACAATTAAAATTTTTAGAGATTTATTTGCCCGATTTGGCTTGCCAAAACAAATATGTACAGACAATGCCGCAACGTTTACCTCCGATGAATTTCAGAATTTTTTGAAAAATAGTGGTATTGAGCACATAACCGGTGTACCCTATCACCCTGAAACAAATGGTCAAGCTGAGAGTGCAGTCAAAATATTAAAAAAAGCAATATTGAAAGGTTATGAAGAGGGTATTCGTGATATAAATTTAATCATTAATCGTTTTCTTTTTCAATATCGTAATACTCCTCACACAACCACAGGGGAAAAACCCTCAAAATTGCTTATAGGGCGAAGATTACCTTCAAAATTTGATCTTTTGCTCCCTTCAGTTAAAAATATTGTGATTAAAAATCAAGAAAAACAAAAGACAAATTATGGAGGTAAGTCTAAAAGACAATTTAATGTTAATGATGAAGTATGGGTCAAAGATTATAGGCCTAATACAGCACAATGGTGTGAAGGAATAATTAAGAAAATTTTAGGTAAGCAAACTTTCTTAGTAAATATTTGTGAAGGCGGAATGGTATGGAAAAGACACACAAATCAACTAAAATATAAAATTAACAATGTTATGGAGAATTCGTCTGTCATCGTCCAAACCATTCAGCATCCTAATATAGATAAAACTTGTATGCAACAAAATTCTTCTGTAAATTCTGTGACGGGTGAACCATATGTCGAACATGTGACAAGTGAAAGTTCGGGAAAGGAAATCGCGCAAAGCGAAAATGTTGAAAACAATGAAGAAGTTAATTCGAATTCGCTAATTCCAGGTGTGCGAGACGAAATATCGGATTCGCAAGATAATTTTGGAATAACTTTGCGCAGGCGTAGTCAACTTAAACCGCCAGAAAGATTTACATCTGTATAATAATATATTTTGTAAAATGTTGATTATTAGCAATTAAAATGTAATTTTATAAGGGAAGAGGTGTTGTATATAGTTATATATTTATATATCTTCATTGGCCTGGAGCCGACCCTGCCTACTAATATCAAAGAATGGCTTTTTATACGGACTTTAACAAAAACTGTATCTAACGACATATATTTATACTTCTGAAAATCAGTTCTCATTTAGCATTCATTTAATAAACAACAATTCAAGTAAAGTGTGTTTTATTCAGATTAATAATTCACCTTAATACAGAACAATCAGCAATAGTGGTTACGTCAATGTTTGTATCAGTCCACTGAAAACTTGCATATGGAAGAGGTTCAGACATTGATTTACCATAGAGATTATTTACATCAAGATATAGTAAATACTTTATGGGTTCAGCAGGATTAAACTCCTCCATATACATGTTGTTTGCTTTTGAATATCGACTGCTGCAAACGGATATTCCACCTCTTATGCCTTGTTCAATAAACATGATCATATCCACATCTTTAAGTAGTTCTAATTCGCATTTTGTGTATTTTAACATTGCGTCCCACGTATAGCCAGGCAAAGTATAATACCAAGCAGGATCTAAGTCATAAGTTTTCAAAGCTGTTATCCTGAACTGTTCAAATATATCAGCTAAAAGGAGGATGTCAGTGTGCATGTACAAATTAGAGTATTCACCAAGCGACTTTATATTAAATGCGTTCCAAACGGAGAGAGCATGGCCATACTTTTCATCATCAATATGCTCATCGTTTAATCGATTGTAAAAATCATCTTTAGATGGTAACCTGTTTTCATTCAATTTATCTAAACTATCGATATAATCATAAGGAAAGACTCCCTTTCTTGTTAGTAAATTAAATGTAGCATCATCTAAATTTTGAAATTCACGCTTTAAAATCTTCTTATCTTTAGTATCTAAAGTGTTGGCTAAAGAATCGAGAGAAGCTCCCAGAAATCTGAAGGAATCGATAAATCGAAATTTTATATCTGTCTCTGAGTCGTGGAGAGTAAATGAAATGTATTTCTCCATATTAATGGGTAGTACGCTCATCCGACCTTTTTTGGCTAAGTCTCTTATCATAAAATGAGAGTCGTACCCGCTCAAATTGTGAAATATGATCGGTACAACAAACTGTTTTCGAAAGTTTAGATTACAGACTTGATGTGCAAATCCTCTGAATGTCCCTAAGAAATGATCGTGATCGCGTACGATTACATCTTTTTCTTTAAATGATCCCTCACAAATATGACAGATTCTAGCATCAGTAGTGCTAGGCTTTACTTCCATCGGTACAATGTGTTTTCGCTTGAACAAATTTAGCTATTTCAACCATTTGATCTGTGAACCAATCCATACAATCGTTACCCTGGTAAGATTTGTAGAATGATTGAGAATCGTCATATGCGCATTTTCAATAGTAGCCTGCACTGTAGGCCTTATGTTGTTGATATTTAACTGTTTTACATTCCTTTGATGTTGTTTGATCATGATATTTTACCAACATAGATTCAAAATCACCGTACATGATGTACGGTGTTGTTTGCTTATTAACATGATTTTTAAATTTAACCGAATCATAATTAGTAAATGAAATTTTGCTCTCGTTAAGTTTTTCGCAATAAACTGAATGTTCTTTGAATTTTTCTTCAGATGAAAAGTAATTTAAACACCTATCGCAAATAATCTTTTTTCTACAATCTTTATTTAGTTGTTTTCATAAATGTCTAGACATATATTTTATCCAACAATAGTGATATTTGATTTCTACATTTTCATTATCTGCATTAGGTGGTGCCTCATAATCATTAAGTTTAGGATAGTAAATATTTTGAACCAATAAAAGATTTACATGCTTTTCTAATTTTGTTTTAGTAAGTCTAGCTGGAACCACCGAGTAAAATTGACTTTTTTCAGTTTGATTTAATTCTAATGTATAAACGTTCACAGAAATTTGGTTCAATTTTTCAAATTTATGAATTTGACATAAAGACATAGGAATATCTAAGCCATCAGTTTTAAGAACTTGGTTGTAATGGGGATATGAGGATATTTTATCCGAATGATTACTAGTCGGATGTAGCGCGCTGACTGTGCTCCAAAAAAAAACACGCATCATCTTGGTTTTTTATATTTACACAAGCCTGTTTACGAGCAATCTGTTCAGGTAGACGAATGAAAGATGAGGCTCCATTTCCAATTACTAATTTATTAATGTTAAGTTCAAGTGAAATAATTTTATTTAAAGCCTAATTAGATCCACGTTCTTGAAATTCAAAAAGTTTATTGTTAATTTTATCTATGACGTTTTCCCGAAACCATTTCTTTAAGTCCATCCCTGCATCAATTATCTCGTTTTTAGTATTAAAATACTTTAAATCTGTTTCTTCACCATCTTTTGCAATTTTAATGAACTCTCCACATAAGGTGGTGTTTACTTTTAAAATGGTATGTCTTTTTAAATAAAAGTTAATTTTAAATTTAAATGTTTTGAAAGCATCATCGAAAAATTTTTCTAAAATTGTATGTTTTAAATTTATGATAACCCCTGTTAGAATTCTACTTTTAAATGCTGAATTAATTGATTCCCATTTAATTCTATCGCTCCTATTTTCTTTTAGTCCTGCACCAACCTTTCCATTTAATAATTTTTTAATCAAAACGCAAACACGCTTTAAGCTACCAACGTTATTTATTAATTTTCTTCGTAGTCCAATAGTTAAATTGGCTTCTCTAGTAGCCTGATTACAAAGTCTAATATTTTTATGCATATGTTTTAACCAGATGTTTCCCTCATATGGAGTAAAATGATCAGTTAAAATTTTGAGCGCACTATTAGCATTTTTTACCATACTATCACTGATTATTGCTATTTGATTCATTTTATTTGTTTGATCCATTATATAAAAATGTTACTTACAATTAGTTTTCAATGATTTCAAATTTAACGGCTGGGCTGGGTTTTCCAGTATTAATGGTCCCTCTAAAAATGATTGAGTATTTGCTCGGTGTGAAGTATTTTAGATATGTTCGGTAATTCTCGGTCACTCTCGTTGGTAGAAACGTTATTTTATCGTTTAATTCCAGCAGAACAGTCTCACCTCCAAACTTGCTATCAATGATCTTTGTAGATATAATTGGCTGAGGTTCTCCTATTGGCAGATTGCTCAGCTTTACGACAGGTTTATTTTCTTGTTCAAATAACGAGAATTTGTTAATTGCTTTTAGATCCATCTAAAATAAAAGAAATTATATTAAAAATATTCCTTAGAAAGCATAAAGGTCAACTTTTCTCAGCTCACATAATAGTTAGGTGGTGACCAATAACATATTTGAAATCAGGAGAAGAAATCCTTTAATTAGACACCCCACATCATAATGTTTAGATCAACGGTTGAAAAGTTGGTTCTAGACAGTTTATTATGATGTTTTATTGTTTGAAAATGCTTAATTATGTTTATTGACACTGAGTTGAAGTCGATTACATCAAAAATATTTCCTCTCCCAGTTCAATTTGGTGTACGATATTTTTACCAATTTGTACTCTATTTAGCATGAGGATTAGAAATTAAATGATACAAAGTGAAAAATATTCCATAGAAAGCATAAAGTCAACTTTTCTCAGATCTGATAATAGGTAGGCGGTAACCAATAACATGTTTGAAATCATGAGAAGAAATCCTTTAATTAGACACCCCACATCATAATGTTTAGATCAACGGTTAAAAAGTTGGTTCTAGACAGTTTATTATGATGTTTTAACGTTTGAAAGTGCTTAATTATGTTTATTGACATTGAGAAGAAGCTGATTACATCAAAAATATTTCCTCTCCCAGTTCAATTTGGTGTACGATATTTTTACCAATTTGTACTCTATTTAGCATGAGGATTAGAAATTAAATGATATAAAGTGAAAAATATTCCATAGAAAGCATAAAGATCAACTTTTCTCAGCTCACATAATAGGTAGACAGCAACCAATAACATATTTGAAATCAGGTGAAGAAATCCTTTAATTAGACACCTCACATCATAATGTTTAAAGGACAACGTTTACCATAGTATTACACAGATAACAAATTTGAAATCACGAGAAAAAATCCTAATTACACTACATGATTGGTAATAATATTAAAGTAAATAATAAAAAACTTACTTACATTTATCGCTGGACTGAAGATGAACTGGAGAACACACTGAATACTAGTTGATCGGACAAACAGATCAAGATCACTGATAAATTATTTGATCGAACCTCGCTATTTATACATTTTATTTATTGACAAAAACACGCGTCACAGATGTTTTTTTCAGTCTGATACTCCTTATCAGTTGTTTATTTTAAAAGATATGTCTAGACTTTTATCAAAACAAGTGTGTAATTAATATTATTTTTAATACCTTATCGATTGACGGACTTTGAAATATTTTTATTATATTAAATACTTGTAAAATTTATTACGAATTATAACACTTACAGCCGTATGCATAGTCGTTCGCCAGCCACTCGCCAAAGTTTCGCCGCTCGCTACCCAAGAATTGTAATGCATAGTCAAACGCCAGAACAGTAACGACTGCGCACTAGTTTATATTTCGGCGAAGCGGTGGCGAAATACGGGAGATGGTCAGTAGCATCTCCGCCAATTCTCCGGCACACTTTCAATACTATTTCAGTTCAGGGAACAGTTGTAGTAATGCAGTTTTTAAGTTATAATTATATTTTTTTTAATAATTCTTACAAAGTGTTTTATTATAATATATACAGGATTAAATAATTTTTTTAATTTTCGAATTTTACATATAAAACTAACATTTAAATACATTATCATTACAAACAAAATTGATATTAAACTTTTTTTAATAATTAAATAATAATTATAAATTTTTAATAGTTTCTACACAGTGTTTTATTACAATATATACAGGATGATACAATTTTTTAAATTTTCTATTTTTATTAATTTAGCCTGTTATTGCTGCATAACCAGTTTTATAACATGCCTCATCCATTCTTACTTTATATAATTCCTCAAGCTTTTATCGTTACCTATTTATGAGCTGCAACCTAACTTGCGTTATTTCGTCTAGGTGACTTTTTTGCAATTTTTATTTTTTTTAAGAAGACACACTAGATTAGATGGTGTAGCTGAAATAAATAAAAAATGTTGGACATTACAGTACGAACAAGAACAAAAAGAAATTATACTTTTCAGTACAATTTTCACATGATGTATGAAGTAGCACATATTCATAAAAAATACGTAATTTGAAAAGTACAAATTTAATTCTTTTGTTGACACGTTTTACGATTTAAACGTAAATAATTAAAAAAAATAATATGTACCTATTACTGGGAGTACTACTTCATTTACCCGTGCTTCAGAGGTGATAGAGAAGTTGAAGGTGTGTTTAAAATAAAAGGGAAACCTTTTTTTGTAACAATTTTTATAAAAAATACACCATATCTTTTTAAGAAGTTGTAAATTATTAAAAAAAAAATTACCTTTTTCCGAATTCAATATCGTTTCCACCACTGTGTCTCCTTCAATATTTACGTTGGACGTACATGCGTAAATTTTTGGACGGTTTTTATCTATGAAAAAAAAATTGCATTTAGTATAACAGACGATATACAAAAACGATACTACATGTAATTTTTTTTTCGTTATTAATCCATCGTTATTATAATTACCTGCGTATTCGTTGCCACATTAAATTCGGCTACAAATTTTTCCCATGCTTTCTTTTTTTTCTATATTATCATCCGTTCTATTTTCAATAACAGGATATCGTCCAAGAATCTGTAATAATATTTCTTTCTCGCCCGCTGAATACTTCACTGCCATTTTTAATTTAATAGTCTTCAACCGCAACCGAACCACCGAATTTTAACTTTTCAATAAGAAAAAAATGCACCTTGTCATCTAAATTCCTCAAATGCACGTAGTAATACCCACGTGTTTACTGTAAACAGATGAATTACGCATGCTTAAGCACCCAAGGACGGTCGGAGACTCGTAGGAGCTTTGCCAGAGAGGAGACCGGAGAGAGATCGACTATGCACAGTAAACCATGCGTCGTACTTTGGCCAGCGCGTCGCTGGAGCACTCGCTGGGATAAGCCTTCGGCGTATCGCGAGCGAACGACTATGCATACGGGTGTTAGAATAGGACCTTAGCTGTTACTTACAACACGTGCAAGATTGGGAGGCTGTCATTTAGTGGCTGTCTGAAGTTGGCCACGAGTGACAGATTGACAGATGGGGAGGTGGGGAATTACGTCATAGGTGAAGTTGGCCACGAGTGACAGATTGACAGATGAGGAATGACGTCATAGCTGAAGTTGGGCACGAGTGAAAGATTGACAGATTGGGAGGCTGTCATCTGGTAGCTGTGAAAGATTGACAGATTGGGAAGCTGTCATAGGTGAAGTCCCGCCATTTGACAATTGACAGA
Organism: Neocrepidodera transversa; assembly: GCA_963243735.1. Lineage (NCBI taxonomy): Eukaryota > Metazoa > Arthropoda > Insecta > Coleoptera > Chrysomelidae > Neocrepidodera > Neocrepidodera transversa. The sequence continues at coordinate 33,972,870 of OY725341.1, forward strand.
TGGGGAGGGGGACCCTGCGCATTCTCGCACGCGCACGCGCAGCCCCATTTGAATTTCCCGCCATTATAAAGACTTTGACAGCTCACTTCCGGTCCCGTACATAGGTAGCTCTAACTAAATCAAAATAGATTACCCTTTGAACCAGATATAAAAAATATTCTAATGTTTGAAAAAATAATGACCATTAAAAGTTATACTTACTAAAAATAATCAAATTATTTTTATTATTGATATTCCCATTGTAGAAAGCGAAAATTATAATTATTATCATCTCTATCCTTTACCCACTCCACAAAATGGTTCCTTCAAAGTCATTATTCCATTTTATAAATATTTAACCCTTAACGAGCAAAATCATATGACGTCGGACACCAAGTGTCAAGAAATAATTTCAGAAGAATTTATTTGTCATGAAAACGTTCCAAAAGAAATTTCTAAAGAAAATCTACCATGTGAAGTTCGAATGCTAAAATTCCTTTCTAATTTGACGGTATGCCAAGCCGTTCTTGTTGAAATTTCAGAAGAAAAATTCCAGAAGCTGGAGGACAACAAATGGATTGTGATTCTACCTAAACCTCAATCAGTAATAATTCAGTGCGGTAAAACTATAGACACTATGTCATTAAAAGGAACATTTGTTTTAGAAATAAACACTTTTTGTATAGTGAAAATAAAAGACTTTAAAATTCAAACCTACAAAAATATTAAACGGGAATTCAAAACTCTTAATTTGAAAAGTGCGGACTTTAAAAATTCAATAGACAATTCTATCATTCAAATTAAACCGTTAAAACTTGACAGTGTTGATTGAGACGAAGTTAAGAATATAAAAGACTCTTTACATATTCAAAGTAATAATATAAAAACGATTTTTGAAAAACCAATTAATTTTCATAGTATTAGTAAATCGACAATTATTTTATATGTTTGTGCAGCATTTGCAATTCCAGCAATAATTCATTATTTTTATAAAAAGAAATTTTCAAGGCCACTTCAACATGAAGACTTCCAGGATGAGGACCCCCAGCGAGTTCTATGAAATTCTGCAACTACCACCAGAATTTCTCTCTAAGGGCGGAGGAGTTATATGAAACCAACACCTTGAAGAACAAAGAATATATTTAATTTACTATTTCAGGAAAATCTTATCTTTGTCGTTTCAGCATTATACAGTTTAATCTCGCTTTATAATTTTATTCTAGAAATCACTTGTAAAGTAGCTTTCATAAATTCAAGTCATATTTTTAATTATGTTTCTGTTTGTCGATGCAAATTTGTAATTTTCAAAATAAAGTTTTTTAAAAAAGTACTTCGCATCCTACATTCATTAACTTGTTTGATTCCTTATGCATATATGTACTAAAACATTTAAACTATTTATGTAAGATCTTTTTGTAATATTCTACTTTTCGGGGCTATGTAAACTTATATTTTTGTTGTTTGAAAGTTTAATTATTAAGTCTCGTGGTGCCCACAATTTGACTTTAATTTTTCATAATATTAAAAAGAATTCATGACCGCTCTGTCGGTGAACAGCATAATGTCAACACTATCAACTACTTCTTTTTAATTAATATCATAAAAAAATGCTTAGTCTTTTGTAATTAAAATAATCATATTCTCTATAGCCGAGCTTGAAAAGTTCTGGGGTGACCCAACCGATTTTTTTTTTGTAATAAAATAGACAGATCCGTATTAAAAAAACTAACTTCATGGTGGCCGTTAAGACGCGTCGTTAGTAGTATAATTTTGCAGCAAATTTATATACAATTTTTTTCTATTTTTTCATATTTTTTTTTAATAAAAATTATATGCGTAAAACATAAGAAATATCATTTTTAGTTTTCCCTGTATAACTGAAGAATTGCGAAAGTCCTGTATAATTTTTTAAGCCAATATCCCTTTTAACTGCCTCTGTATCTTTATTTCTAATATAGCTATGTTATCCCTTTCAATTTTAGAAAAAATATCCAAAATGTAAATGTTAAAGGCAAAATTAAAAATTTTTAATGTAAAGGTAAAAAATGTTATTATTATTAATGCCAATGGTGAAAAATATACTTATGGTCAATGTCAAAGATCAATATTAAAATAGTTAGTGCAAAGGTACAAAATGACAAATATGTAAAAATTTCAAAGTCGAAACTATCATTGTCAAAGGTTTTACATGTCAAAAGTAAAACAATGCCAAAATTGTAATTGTTAACGTAAGAAATTTTAATATCAAATGTAAGAATTACCATTAAGTTTAATAACAATTTGAATAAACAGTGAAAAATAAAAAAAATAGGGAAAATAGGAAAAAATGTGGAAAAATAGGAAAAATAGATAAAAATAGGAAAGGAGTGAACAATAAAAAAACAGGTGAACAATGGGAATTTAGGTGAAAAATGGAAAAATTTGGGAGTAAAACGGAACAATAAAATAAATAGGAGCAAATAGGACGTTATGACTGGTCGAATAATTACACAGCCCCACAAAAAAATAAAAGTTCATACACAAGAGAGTAACATATGTATTCCCCTGTATTTTTCGACGCTGAATCCGATTCCGAAATCAGAATTGGGCCTACACGTCTGGAATTGGCCCCAGCGGCCTAAAATGGCCTGAAATGCGGTTCCCGGGATAAGGCGAAGTCGAAGCTGAATTTTGGAGCTAAAGCCGGCTTTATGGCTTTATGGCCAACTGAAATTCCGGTTTTGGATCCGGAAAAATGACCCCTTGGGGCGGGGAAATCCTGTTTTGACGTTCCGGTCGCGACTGTGGTATTTTCATGGACTTTCCAATTCTGGAGCTGAGACTGGGTGTGAAAAGTATCTGGTCAGCTGAAATTCCCAGTTTGTGTCCGGGAAAATGGCATATTGGGGTCGGAAAATCATATTTTGGACGCACCAATTACAACAGTGGGATTTTTATGTACTAATTCCTGTAGATTAGAATGTGCTTGACAGGTTTATGGCTATGTGAAATTCCCTGTTCGGGTTCCTCAAGTCCAGAATTGAAAAAGACGAAAATACCACTATTGCAACTGGTATGTCCGATATATGATATTCCGGCCCCAATGGGCTATTTTCCCGGACCCAAACTGGGAATTTCAGCTGTCCAAAAACTTTTTGAGCATACTCCAAGGACCAGATTTGAAAAATACATGAAAATCCCACTTTTGCGACTGGTACGTTCGAAATATGATTTTCCGGCCCCGATGGGCCATTTTCCCCTACCCAAACTGGCCATTTAAGCTGACCAAACACTTTTTACATCCAGGCTCAGCTCCAGAATTGGAAAGTCCATGAAAATACCACAGTCGTGACCGGGACGTCAAAAACAGGATTTTCCCGCCCTAAGGGGCCATTTTTCCGGACCCAAAGCCGGATTTTCAGTTGGCCATAAACTTTTCGAGCACAATTCCGGCTTTAGCTCCAAAATTCAGCTTCGACTTCGCCTTACCCAGGGTACCGCATTTCAGGCCATTTTCGGCCGCCGGGGCCAATTCTAGACGTGTAGGCCCAATTCTGAGCTCTGAATCGGATTCAGCGTCGAAAGATACATGGGAATACATATGTCACTCCATTATGTATGAACTTTTTTTTTGTGGGGCTGTGCTATTTAGTTAATACGTTATTTTTAATATTAATACACGGAAAAGTAGTAATTATTATCATTATTTAATCACCTTTTATTTAAGGAAATGTAAATTAATCGTTTGTGTTTACTTAAATGAGAACATAATATCACAATAATTTTATTTGGATCAATAAATATCAGATAAATAATTTATTCAATGATTAGGTAGATTAAAAAAGAATAATGTGTATTTAATATGAAACAACAAAAATTGTCATAATCTCACAATTTCTCAAGATGTCGACGTTGACGAAAATGAAAAATCTAATATTTGGTGAATTTCACACTTTTAAAGGTAAGCACTTTTTTGCTCCCTTAAAAAAATTTGCCTCATTTTTATATTTTCAAATTCACCGAGTCCTATCCGAAGTTAGAAAAATTTAATCAACTACGAAAAATGACGTTCCATTAAAAAAAAAACCTAATTTGAAAATCGTATTTACGTTGCTGAATTGTCACAAAGTTATTTTGTGAAATGATTGAAAAGTGCGCCACTACATTTTTACTACATTATATTAATTGCATCTAGTTGCCGCCAACTAGGTGGATTTGGACTGATCTGCATTAACTATACTTGTAATGTTCTGTTACGGTTTCAATTTTTAGATAAACTATTTTCTTTTCAACTTTTTAAATTCATTTATTTGAATAAAAAGTGATAAATTGCCTTAAACCATTTGGATCTGAAACACATTTGTTTATTAATTAAATTGTTTAAATACTTTTTTACACCGCAGGGAGTGAAACTCGTACTTGAGTCCCGCATTTGCTAGACTAAAGTGCCACTTTAACTTCCTTGGGACTAAAATATTTTAGTCCCAAGGGACTAAAATTTTTAGTCCCGCAAATAAAAAACAATTGAAACCAGCCACCTTGTTTATTCTAATTTAATTCGGAACTGTCAAATTCTTTCACAATGGAGTATAGGAAACAATTTTTGGTAGTACCTCCTTCATGATGACTACGAGTTGAAGACTGTTCGTCAGGAAAAAGGTAGGTGAAATGTATTTTTATTAGATATAGAAATTCTCTGTGCTCGCGACGCGAATTACTTCTCTCTCGCGATTTCATCTTACAGAATCCACGTATGCCTCGCACAGCCTGCAGTAAATTAGCGGTGTTTTAGCAAATCACTCTTTGAAATCAATAATAATTAAGAAAACAAAAGAGAGAACACCGTGAGATGTAACACTTTAAACCCCATTTTTGTAATTTTATTGCGTTCTAAAAATCAAAAATAAATATTTTTATACGTTTTCGACCAGCCACAGGTTACCCTGGTTTTAAAACTTTGAGAAACGGTAGAGGTTTCGAGACCGTATCAAAATTCCAAGCAAAGTTTGGTCACCTAGGCACTAATTGTTTACATGGAATTATCTTTGACAAAAGAAAGCCAATAACATTTAAACTCTGCTTTTTTTTGTTAAAAATAATAAAATTTTATGATTCCTTTGTTAGTTTCATTAATAAAAATAAAAACGAAAAAAAAACAACGCGGTAGTATTTTCTGGAAATAAATGACTATATTCTGATGCACTTGTATCTATCATTGAAATCAAAAGGTGCATCCAGACCGGTGCAACAAATAGCGCAAAACATTCGCGTACGTTGAAAAACATCTCGGTTTAGGCGGGAGTGCGCTGCTGCCAATTCGTTCGCGCGCTGTTTTGCTCAGGGCAAAATGTTTTCCATGCGATGTCGGTACATCAAAGGAAATTTGCTTGTTTGTGCGCGTTAGGTTGGACGTGGAATTTGAAATACACGCGCGGTACGCAGTTTAGTTTGTAGAAATATATTGAATTGTCAAAAGGGAAACATCAACGAACACTGACAATTTTTGCGTCAGAACTATTACACTCTTTGCCGTTGCATATATTTATTAAATTCCAGCTAGCTCTATTTAAATTAGTTTACTCTGGAGAGTGGGTGGATTCCAAAATCAAAGTAGTTATAACGCATAGAGGTTTTGAGTCTCAATATAGCCAAAGAAAAGAGATACGATTAATGGTTTATTGTTTATTGTTAGTCACACTTTTTCATATTTTGGTAAAACAAATAATATGTATATGTATAAAACTTAATACCCCATTTGGTACCAATTAGTTCACAACTAATAAAACTCACGCTTATCTTATGGTAACCAATAATAATAATCTCTAGAATATCTTGGGTGGATGTCACAAAAGATTATCCCCAAAACCAAAGTAAATGGAAAGGTCTTAATTTATTTCCGAAGTGTGTGTATTTCTATGAAAAAGTGGTGGCAGGCAGCCAGATCTAACGTAGGTGCTCAGCAATCATCTGGTGCTAGGAGTACCAATCTATGATGATTATTGTTGGTAACCACTTAGTTGTCTCCAGGACTGAGGCGCTGAAGAACGGATGAGACCCTCAAAGTGTCAATCCCAGCAGAATTCGATTACCGGAGATCTCGTGTGACCTTAAAGATTTATTAGATTTCCACAAAATCCACAAAGGTGAATAATTCTCTTGAATATTTTTTAGGGCGAATCTTGTAGCGTATATTTTATATACGCTCACTTTTGTTTATTTTGTTACTTTAACGGCAATAAAATTTATATTAACAAATAAATGAGAACCAAATGTGCATCTATTAGACGAACGGTTAACTACCTTTTGTCAGTTACAGGGAACTGTGATGAGTTCTCGATGACCTTACACCGTTCGAACTTACTTCGAACTGTCATATTGTGTACTGTGGCCTGCGTATATTTTGGATGTGCAGTCACACTCAATCTTAGATTTAATTGTTCTTAACTTGTAATTTAATAACTGTTTCTTTATATAAACAAATTTTTATTGGTTTATAACATGTTTTCCAGTCACGGTTTGGTTCATAAATATTTGTTATAGAAATTAGACTTTTCTTCTATTCGATTTCGCGTGAACACACCTTTAGTACCTGGAGAGGTTTTGACAAAAAATGGATGAGAACGAAAAATTCTCTCTCTTGCATCCTGTCTGGTGATTCGTAAGCATATCTTTCTTGTATCTATTATTTTATTTGCTCATTATTTTTTTATCTTACTTTGATGGCAATGATATGATTTTGATTCAACACATGTTTTCGTATCATTGAAAAAATCATAGTTATCTTTGAATTAGATAAAATTTTGATATTTTTTTTTTGATTGCTTCGTTTCACCGCGCAGTTCTGTAAGATCTTTTGTAGTTTTTTTTTGATTTCATATTTTGTTTTCTAATACATATCTTTATTGTTACATGCCTATTGTTCCAGTATTTATTTGTTTTAAATACATACCTATCTTATTTTTTTTGATTGTCGAATCGTCTTTGGCCAGGACGCTTCGACAAGTATTTATTTGATCATTTCAACGCATATTTGATTGTTTTTCACGATTGTTATATGTAAGCTTTCATTAACTTTATTTTGATAATCATCACTCAAACGTTATTTTTGTTATTTGCAATAATTTATCATTACTTTGATTTTCACTGACACATGTTAGATGTTTAAATTTATTAACCAAAATTGTTTTGCATCATTGATTGACTTTGATTTGTAATCACTTAATTTTTTATAAACTTTTATTTTTGTTCACTTAATAACGAGACGTGTGAGACAATTTCGAGTTAAGTGTGAGTACGGTTGTGGTCCCTAAGACACTTGCATTAATGAACTCAGTGAAGTTGTGATTGTTCGTGTAGCCACAGATATAGCGTTCAGGATATATGAACGGTGTAATCGGCCAAACGAATTTATGGTAACTAACTTTTAAATCTTATTTTCATGTGAAACGTTTTTGGGAGCCGTTGGCTCATTCACTGGAATAGAAAAGCGCTCTGGAAGCGTTCTTGAAGTACCATCGCCTCTGAACATCAAGCCGAGTCGTCTTCTTCGCAGACTACACTACACTCCACTGGTTTACCGCCATTCGCTGCTGGGACACACACGCCACTACGGTCACGCCCAGGGTGGCCCTCACAGGTTGACTTTTTATTCGTTTTTTTTGTTTTACGCTTAACGTATTTGTTTTTGTCATTAAACTCTTTGCAACTTATTCCTATCTGTTTTATTTTGACTATTTTCCAGGAAATTATATTTCTCTTTGTTTATTGACAACTAAACAATCAATTTTATCTAGTGGGGGATCAACTTGTCGGGATCCTTCAGACAGACATAATAGGCAAGTGGCGCTCAGGCAATTTCATTTACTTTGCAATATTATTAAAAATTCATTTTATAATTCACTTATCCATCCTGAGTCATAAATTAGAGCTAGCTATTCACTACCAACAAATTGTAACTATGGTCTCATGCTATTAAAAACTGGTTACAATCTAAGTTGAATAAATTTTTTTTTGTTCTTTTCTAGGCTTAGAAAATTTGAAAATAATTCGTAATTTAGGAAAGGCACATGTTCTATCAAAAGCCATAAAAACGATAGATAAAGGTCAAAAGAGATATGTCAAAATTGTAAAATTTTAGAGCCCTGAGCAAAACAGCGTGCGAACGAATTGGCAGGAGCGCGCTCCCGCCTAAACCGAGATGTTTTTCAACGTACGCGAACGTTTTGCGCTATTTGTTGCACCGGTCTGGATGATTTCAATGATATATACAAGTGCATCAGAATATAGTCATTTATTTCCAGAAAATACTACCGCGTCGTTTTTTTTCGTTTTTATTTTTATTAATGAAACTAACAAAGGAATCATAGAATTTTATTATTTTTAACAAAAAAAAGAAGAGTTTAAATGTTATAAACAATTAGTGCCTAGGTGACCAAACTTTGCTTGGCATGTTGATACGGTCTCGAAACCTCTACCGTTTCTCAAAGTTCTAAAACCAGGGTAAACTGTGGCTGGTCGAAAACGTATAAAAATATTTATTTTTGATTTTTAGAACGCATTAAAATTACAAAAATGGGGTTTAAAAGTGTTACATCTCACGGTGTTCTCTCTTTTGTTTTCTTAATTATTATTGATTTCAAAGAGTGATTTGCTAAAACACCGCTAATTTACTGTAGGCCGTGTGATGCATACGTGGATTCTGTAAGATGAAATCGCGAGAGAGAAGTAATTCGCGTCGCGAGCACAGAGAATTTCTATATCTGATAAAAATATATTTCACCTACCTTTTTCCTGACGAATAGTCTCCAACTCGTAGTCATCATGAGGGAGGTCGTAGCCAGTATTTTTCACACATTTTTAGGTTACGGGAGTATAATTATTTTCATTGATTGAAACACGAGATAAATACTAATTAATTTTATTGGCGAGAGCTATCTATTTGAATGACCATAAGTTGGTCCAAATTACTAAAGAAATAATTATGAAAATTAGTTTACAAGTTATCAAACAAATAAAGTTAATTAATAAGTAAAGAGTAACAGCTACTCAGTTCCCTATCAAGAGGACTCTCATCAATAGCTAGGCGCGCAAAAACTATTGTTTACTTAAACAACCCCGTAACCATGAAACCCGAATTTTAGTTGAGAAACTTACTCTGAATATTAATATTTAAAACAACTGCCTATTGGAAAAAGAACCAATCCCGAGCGAAGTTGGAAATTAACTAACTCAAATTTGGAAATAATTTTCAAAGTTACAAACGAAATTAATGTCGCATAGCGAAAGGCTTCCGGATTGGTTCAGACCCCATGAGCTTGACCGTACCACCCTTAATTTTACTGGAACCTAGCAAATCAGAAATGAGAACATTTTATTAAGCAAACTAAGAAGGGCGTATCCCTTTTTATTACAAATTTGACTTCCAGTAAGTGCTGCCCTCTGGGTAAATTTGAAAGAATTTACTTGAATTTAATTATGCAATATATCAGCGACTAGCTACGTAATTAGAATCCGTGCCATATAATATTAGGTCTGATCTCTCGAGACAGGTAAAGGTCGGGTTACAACCATGAACTTTGGACTTTTCAGGGATGGAAAAACCCGCCAAAAAACCATCATCCAAAGCCATGTCCTGTTTCCAATTTCTTATCTAATAACGTAATGTAACTAAACTAAATACGTTGTTTTATATTTTTATATTTTTGAACGAGTAAATTTAATTTCGTGTCAGAAAGTTTTATGTATAACATGTGTTCTGAACCGTTTCGCACTTTCGCATTTTGCAGAGGCCCTTCTAAGAAGGACATCTTTTGTTCTATTGATTTATATATCCTGGTAAATATTTCTTAAGTGAACAATGTATTAAATTTTAAATGAAATAGACTTATTTTTCTGAAGTGGCTAAGAATTTATTACTTCCTTCATGTCAAATATAAATTACTAAGACCCGCTTGACTAAGGTACTAATACAAAAGAACGAAATTTTGCAAAATTCCGATTTTTTGAATAAAAGTAGTAATTCTCTGAAATCTACGCGGTCACTCAAGCAGACAAAATTACCATCCGATTTTCCAGATTATAAGGAGTCCGAAAATGCCCTCACTTGCAAAAATCGGTGGGTTTTACCTGCCAAAAAATCCTGAAAAAGTTTAATTTTTGCCATTTTCATCCTTGGTTAAAACTTTGCATGAATAGATTGCTTTCCACCTCGTTTTACTTTCCCGGTCCCATCAAAGGGAAAGTATAGTGATCGAGCAAAAAAAAATATCGAGATATTAATGGAAATATCCATTTTGAGGTCCCCCAAGAAGATTAAAACCATTTCCAGCGTATGGTCTGTCTGTGCGTCTGTGTGTCTGTGTGTAATCTTCCACGATAACTGCCGAACCTGACCAATCAAACTTAAATTGGGTATGAAGGGTCGGTGTGCATCTGGAATGCGACCATTAGTTTTTGGTGTAAATTGGTACAGTTGAAGGTCCTCTGGACCGACATTGATTGAAGACGCATGTAAGATTAGTGCAAAATGTTGTAGTGCAAAGTTTTAGAGCATAAAATTTCCGACAATTTTTGTATCAAAATTTTTTCAGAATTTCCAATAATTGTGCCACTAGAGGGCGCGCGAAAAATATGCATGTAGGTTTTCTGCAGTTTTTCCAAATTTTGAGGACAAACAATGCACTTTAGTGAAAAATTTTCTAAAGCAAAGTTGTAGAACACCAAATTTGCTTTTACTTTTATGTCAAACTTTTTTTCTGATTCGCCACAGTTTCGCCGCTAGAGGGCGAAAAATATACATATTTAGGCTTTCCCATGTTTTTTTAATTTTGAAGGCAAATAATGGGCTTTAGTGCAAAATATTGAACAAATTGGTAAAAAATGGTTATATGTCTGAAACAAAAACAATTAATTTAAAAAATTAGAAAAATACGAATCAGAAAGAAATAAAAAAAATCATGAAAAACATTGAAAAAACCGAAATATCGAGAAAATCAGAGGAATAAGAAAAAATGAGAAAAAAAACCAGGAAACAAAAAAAAGAAATAGAAAAAAGAACAGAACAACGAGAAAAAAAATTAGAAAAAAAAAACAGAAAACTAAAAAAAAACGCACATAACGCAAAAAAATGCAAGAAATCGATAAAAATTACAAAATTAATAATAAAAAATTGCAAAAAGTCGAAAAAACTAGGAACAACCGGAGACAATTGTAACTATAAAAAACATTTAAAAAAATGAAAGATTTGAAATAAGTCGCAAAAAATCTTAAAAAAAATCGAAACAAAATCCCAAAAAATCGCAATAAATATCAAACAAATCGCAAAGACAATAACAAAAAATAAAAATAATGGCAAAAAAAAATTCAAAAGAAATCGCAAAAATGGTAAAAAATAAAAAAAAAATCGGAAGAAATAAAAAGAAATCCTGAGAAAAGAATCGAAAAAACCGAAAAATCGAATAAAATCAGAGGAATAAGAAATAAATGAGAAAAAAGCAGAAAACAGAAAATAGAAAAAGAAAAATAAAACGGAACAGGAAAAAAATCAGGAAAAATTAGAAAAAATCAGTAAATCAGAAAAATGAGAAAAAAAACTAGAAAAAATCAAAAAAACAAAATCAGAAAAATCAAAAAGATCTCTCTTGCATTTGTACATTTTAATTCCCATTTGTTTTCACCCATGATTTTAGAAAATCCTAATTGTAGCATTGTGCTATATAAAGTGCGCATGCGCCCGCTTATGTCATTATCAACATAGAAATATCAATTCGGTAGACGTATTCACCGTCGCCTTGCTATTTAAAAGTTGTTCCTTAAATTAATCGAATGCTTAATCTTTTGTAATTAACATAATCCTCTTCTCTATAGCCGAGCCGGGAAAGTTCTGGGGTGACACAGCCGTTTTTTTTAATGGTGGCTAAGGCGCTGTTTTTTAGTAAAAGTCTCGTCAGAGGCGTGGGTTTGATTCCTAATGCTGTCAACTAATTTTTTATTTATTTTAATAACATATGGTTACTTTTGGGTACTCCATTTTTTTTTTGTCAAAGGGTATAAAATTTTTTACCGGAAAAATGCGAAAATAGGGAAAAATAGAAAAAAAAGGGAAAATGATACGGATAATAGGGTGAAAGAGGGAAAAGTAGGAAAAAATTAGAAAAATATTTTCCCTGGAAGAATTCGGCAATATGAAAAAAGAAGGTAAAATAGGGAAAAAATTTTTCATGCTGATAATAGGGAAAAATAAGGAAAAAAATTGCAAAAACAAGAAAAAAATAAAAATAAAGAAATATAGAGAAAAATTGTGTAACAAAAATAAATAAAGGAAAAAATACGAATAAACTGGAAAATAAGTCGGGAAAAACAAAGGATATAGGGAAAATAGAGATGAGTAGAAAAAAAACAGAAAAATCGTGAAAAACAAAGAAAATAGGGAAAGTTAGAGAAAAACAAAAAACAGGAAGACTAGGAAAAAATAAAGTATTGAATTATAAGCATTCGTAACTTAAAAAAAAAGACGCCAAGCAAAGTTTTGTCACCTAGGAACTAATTGTTTACATGGAATTATCTTTGACAAATGAAACCCAATAACATTTAAACTCTTCTTTTTTTTGTTAAACATAATAAAATTTTATGATTCCTTTGTTAGTTTCATTAATAAAAATAAAAACAAAAAAAAAACAACGCGGTAGTATTTTCTGGAAATGACTATATTCTGATGCACTTGTATCTATCATTGAAATCGGTTTGAAAAGCCGAAGGGAAATGTACTACTACATGAGACCATCAAGATAAAGAATAGAGGATTCGGACTAATAAGCCCAAGAGCAGATTCGGCAAAGCACAAGATTAATAGAATCCAAGATCACTAAGACGAACTGCAGAAGCAACTAAGACCGACCGAAGAAAAGCCGAAAAATAATAGGGATCGAACTAATTTGCTATGGGAATATGTCGGTGCGAAGTATAGAGAAATGTAGAAGTATAAAGCTCAGTGTCCCTGTGGTTGATGTTTAAAGAACTTTTATAGGAAAGGGTTCAATGCAAAGGTAAAACACATAAAACAAAATAAGATTTGTGTCAGTGATGTGGACGAGTTAATCATTTTTGCCAAATCCAAAGTTCACGTTAGTGGTATGAGAACGATGTGTACGACTTGATCGTCGTGTTTGGCCAGATTTTTACCGAGTTTTAATAAAAATATTTTTATTTAATTTTAAACAGGTTTTCGAAGTACGAAGTTCTCCAAATACTCGTAGAGCGTCTCAGCAAATAAGGTGGCAAGTGATCTTGGATTCCATAAGTCTTGTGGTTTCCTGAATCTGATCTTGAGCCTAATAGTCCAAATCCTCTATTCTTCATCTAGATAGTCTGATGTAGTAGTAAATATTTATAGTGTTGGTACATTTACTGAAATTAAAAACTATATTAATTAAATTCCATATCTACTTCACTTCATTTTGAACTCAATATTTTGATTAAATTAATACTTGTTTGAAAATAATTATTACCGTCGCCATTTATATCTGACAGTGAGATAGTTTTGAAATCCAAAGCAATCCGTGTGTTCGATTACAGAATATTCATTCTATACCTCGATAAAAAATGAAAATACATGCAAAACACATAAGAAGCAAGTGTTTCAGAATAAATATTCAGACTATAGGGCGTGAATGTTTACATTCTATCCATACTCAATGTAATTACTCGAGTGCAAACATTTTTCGCTGATAAATTTTTTTCAGTTCGAAAATTAGGTACCGCACAATGTGTCCGAATTTATTTCGTCAAAACCGTTATTTAGCAAAATAAAAAAAAAACATATAATGATATAAAAATATAATAGGTATTCATCCGAACCGCGCTTGCAGTGTTGAACAAAATTAAATTGTTCTTACAATTAAAGATTAACAATTATTTAATTGTTAATTGTAACTGTTAATTGCAGTAGTCGAAATTAACAATTAAATAATTTTTACAAGCTTTTATTTAGCTTCACTTGATTGCATGTTTGGGCCAAATTTTGCAAACATATGTAAATCCGATGACAATTCATAATAAAAATTTTGTGAGAGAAAACAATAAAATGGCGGTTCCAAAGTGGTGGACGAGATTTGTCATTTTAATCCGATTCTATTCAAAATTGGTAAACTTTGTCCAACTACTAAACCGACCACTTGGTTAAAGATTAGAGAAGAAGGGAACGAAAGAACAAAGGGAAAATTAGAGAAGTGGGAACGCTGAAGGTGTCGTTTTAGTTGTTGTACAATCTATATGTGATAGTTGTTGGGTTCTGAGCTTATGAATTTTTTGTCAGAATGCATAAATTCTAGATGGCTGACGTGATGGTCCGATTCTATTCAAAATTGGTATGTAAGCCCTACATACCAATAATGAGGGAGAGAGAGATTATGAATTTTTGTCAAAATTGATCAATTCAAGATGGTGGCTCCAATATGGCGGACGAGATTTGTGATTATGATCTATAATCAAATCTTACAAGTTTTATTTGGTGGTGACATTTTTTTGCATGACACAATACTAAAAGGTAAAAAATAAATTTAAGTAAAAAAATATTTTTCAAGAACAAGCAATTATATTTGAATGCTCTAAAAAGAAGAAAATAAACATAAATCAAAACCATCATTTTGTTACATATTGACACAAGTAATTCTAATTAGAAATTAAAGTATTTTTTACAACAGAACTTTACACAGGAAAGTCTGCCGACAAGCTTTTTTTCATATAAAATTTTATAATATAAGAAAATGATTCGTCTTTTGCTCGAATTTCTGACAATATATGTAGTCAAATTAATGAACCTGATAGGGATTTATTCAAGATTCGAGGAAGTTTTCATGTACTTGAACAAAAATCTCAATCCTTGATCGAGGTAAATCAACGAATATTTGATTATATGTTAGACGATGAATCTGTAGAGATAGATGTAGATTCCGAGATCGAAAAGGCTGATTCTTACTTTCAAAAGTTTGAGACGCTGAAATGTAAACTTGAACAACTTCTTAGAAGAGAGTCTGTCGCTGAATTAGCTAGTGAAAGTACTTCCTTGTACAATAAAACAAAGCTTAATCTTCCGAAGATCGAACTTAAAAAGTTTAATTGAGACATTAAGGATTGGTTATACTTCTGGAGTCAGTTCAAACGCATACATGAAGGTGACGAAATTGAGAAAGAAGATAAATTACAACATTTAATACAATCAACGGTACCTAAGTCTCCAGCTCGTTCCATTGTAGAGAGTTACCCACCAACTAGTGAAAACTATGCTAAAGCTATCGAAAGCCTGAAATCACGTTGTGGTCGAGATGACTTGCTGGTAGAAGTTTATGTAAGAGAATTAATAAAGTTGATTTTCCAAAATTTAAACAATAAGTGCAACTTAAGTAAACTCTACGATAAACTATAAACACAGTTACGTGTTTTAAAGAGCTTAGGTGTAGCTTCGGATACATGTGCAGCCCTCCTTTATCCTTTAATCGAGTCATGTTTGCCCGAAGATACTCTACGTGTTTGGCAGAGAGACCGATAATTTTCATCAGAAGATCATCTTAGAATTAGACCTAATAAATTAATGGTATTTCTAAAGCGAGAAGTAGAAAACGAAGTAAAAATATCCTTAGCTATAACCTGTTTTGATTTTCATAAATTGAAGAAATCAGAATCTTTAAGAGAAACTGCCGTGATATCGACATCATCTGAATTGTTTAACAGAGCTGTTCCAAAATGCATTTTTTGTAAGAAAGATCATCCTAGTCAAGTTTGTGATGAGGCTTTAAAGTTAACGTTAGTAGAACGAAAGGAAAAGCTGTCCAACGAGTCTTGTTCCTCTTCAGTAGAAAATCTATCAAACCAAACTTTTAACAAAGTTTTTCTCCAAAAATTAATTATCCAGATAACAAATAAAAACAAAATGAAGAAAATACGAGCTATTATTGATACCGGATCAGAAAGATTATTTATTAGTAAAAACTTAGCCAAAGAATTAGAACTTGAAGAATTAAGATCCGAATGTCTAAATCATGGATTATTTGGTGATCATCACTCAGAAAATATTATTCATTCCTGTTACAGAATAACCGCTCGTAATTTGGATGATTCCTATGCTTGTTCTTTTGAGGTATTAGACCAGTCTATAATCGGTTCTAATATCATTTCTATCAAACAAGGACCTTGGACCAATGAGTTGAGAGATTTGGGAATAAAATTAACTGACATCATTGATGGACCAATCGAAATACTTATAGGTTCAGATATTGCAGGACGACTCTTTACGGGCCAAAAACAAGTTGTAACATGCGGTTTAGTGGCAATGGAAACTTTATTAGGTTGGACACTCTTAGGAAAACTGAAAATTTCAATGTCACCCGCTATGTTGGTTACTTTATTGAGAAGAAATTGTGCAAAACTTCTTCAAATCTGTGACAAAAGACTCGTTTGGCAGATATGAAGTGTCTTTGCCTTGGATTGACGGACATCCTCCGTTACCAGACAATTTCACATCAGCAAAAAAACGCTTGGATTCTTTAATGAAGAAACTTGATAAGGACGGTTTCTACGAAGAGTACAATAATGTTTTAGAAGAATGGAAGGCAGAAGAATTTATAGAATATGTACCTGAAAATGAATTAGGAGCAGAAGCTTACTATTTACCTCATAGACATGTTGTTAAACTTTCTAGTAGCACTACTAAGCTTAGACCCGTGTTTGATTCTTCATCAAAAGAAAAATATTCTCCTTCTCTAAATCAATGTCTAAAAAAAGGTCTTAATTTGTTTTCTCTAATGCCGTATATTTTAATTAAATGATTATGTAAATTTGTTGTTGTTTCTGATATACGAAAATCCTATCTTCAAATTGGTCTTCAAATTAGAAAACTTGTTTATTTTCGTCATACTAGAGAAGTCTTTGGTATAACTTCTAGTCCTTTTCTATTATGAACTGTTATTAAATTTCATTTAGAAGAAGTGCTTAAATTCTCCCCAGACAACTCTGAAGAAGTTATTAATAGACTTTTATCAAGTTTTTACGTTAACTGTGTCACAAGTCTAAACAACAGAGAAGAATTAGAATATTTTATTAAAAAATCTACTGAATTAATGGCTGAGGGAAAATTCGATTTGAGAAGTTGGAAATCCACAATATACAAAGATAGTTTTAATGAAAACTTTCTGACCCCAGTACTGGGTCTTGTTTGGAATAGGAAGTTTGATGTACTGCAACTTAGTATAGAAGGTCTTAAGAACATTAATTTAGAAAAGATCACTAAGAATATAATACTTTCTATTGTAAATTGTATCTTTGATCCAATCGGATTTGCCACTCCTGTCTTATTGTATCCCAAATTAATTCTTCAGAGAATGTGGAAGCTGCATCTTGGATGGGATTCTTTTGTTCCCGAAAACATCAAACAAGAATTTTTACTTTGGGTTCGAGATTTGCACATACTAAATGAAGCAACGATACCTCGATGGCTACTAAGACAACAGTTGGAGCTAGGTAAAAATTCTCTACACCTTTTTTGTGACAGTAGCAAAAAAGCGTATTCGGCTGCAATATTTTTAAGAAGTGAAGTATCGGGACACGTAACTACTAATTTAGTTTTAGCAAAGAGCAGGGTATGTCCTTTGAAAATGTTAACAATACCTCGTGCGGAATTAATGGCTACAACTATAGGAGCTAGATTATTGTCCACCGTTTTAGAAAGTTAAATATTCAAGATTTGCCTGTTTTCTGCTGGACTGATTCTTCCACCGTGCTAAATTCGAAAACTTACTGATAAAGATTCTTGGCATCACATTCCAACAAAAATGAATTCAGCAGATTTACCATCTCGAGGTTGTTCTGTAAGAAAATTATTGGAGTCGAGATGGTGGGAGGGTCCTGCTTGGCTACGAGAAGATTTTAATTATTGGATCGAGCAGCATTACGAAGTAAATGAAGATTCCGTATTTGCTGAAAGAAAAGCCAAAGTAACTGCGTTATTTGTAAAGAAGGAAGATAAAACGTGGTATTATAAATATTTTTCTAAATACCAGAAGATTGTAAATTTGTTAGGATGAATTTATCGATTTATCAACAATTGCAAGGCTAAAAGTAGTAAGAAATATGGCCTTTTAGATACAGTAGAGAGGGAAAAAGGTGAAATAATAATTATTAGGCTAGTTCAAGAAGAAACATTTGATTATATCGCCGATGAAAGTCTAGCTTCTTTAGTACCTTTCTTAGATGATCCTGGTATCATCAGGTTAAAAACCAGAATTACAGAACGTACCGATACCAGTTATTTTAGATTTCCTGCAGTCTTGCCGTCTAAGCACTCAGTTGTCTTAAGATTGATCTTGGACGTTCCTGTTAAACATTACCACGTGGTAGCATTTTGAGAGAGACATTTTGGATACCCGGAGGACGAAAATCAATTAGAACAGTCGTACATTCATGTATTACTTGTCGTCGACAACACAGTAAAAGTGTAGATTCCTTTCCAGTACCACTTGCAAAGGATCGTATCAAAGATGCTGCCGTATTTGAAGTAACTGGTATAGATAGGGCAGGTCCACTATTTCTAAGAAATGGAGAAAAAGCATGGATATGCATATTTACCTGTGCGGAGGATAGAGCAATTCATTTAGAGCTAGTGTCGTCATTATCAACAAAAACTTTTTTGCAGGCTCTAAGACGATTCATTGCAAGACGAGGTAGACCATCTGTCATATACAGCGACAATGGTAAAAACTTTATTGGGACCGAAAACGATTTTGCAAAATTGAATTGGGATAAAATTAATAGGTATGGCACCACGGAGAAGATCTTGTGGAAATTAAACCAGTCTATATCCGCCTGGTGGGGAGGATGGTGGGAGAGATTAATTGGTTTAGTTAAACAGCTTCTCAGAAAAGTTCTTGGAAAAGCTTGTTTAAACTATGAAGATCTTCTTACAGTCGTCTGTGATTGTGAAGCCATATTAAACTCCCGACCTTTAACTTGTGTTTCAGAAGATACCAGTGACCTTGTTCCACTTACACCAGCAATGTTTTTGTCTGATATTAAAGAAGTTGGAATGCCTTACTTAGATTTTGTTGATGGAAACAGCTTAAAGAGGAAAAGAAGACACCGATTAAAACTAAAAACCGACTTGAGAAAAAGGTTTAGAAGAGAATATCTGGGAAAACTTTTGTTAAGGAGTAAGAAGTTGATAGAAACAAGTCTAAAATTGGGAGATATCGTTTTGGTTGGAAATGACTACAAAAAGAGACTTGACTGGCTACTCGCACGTATAATAGAAATTATCCCTGGAAAATATTCAAAGATTAGATTAGTCCGAGTCAAGACGTCAGAGGGCAGCATGTTGAGATCGGTTCAAAGGATGTTTCCCTTGGAGGTTGACAATATAGAAGAAAATATCCAATTGAACGAAAATAAGAAAATATCGACAAAACCCAAAATTGCATGTGACGCTGATAAGATCGTACAAACAAGATACGGCCGAGAGGTTCAACAACCTCAAATATTGTCATATAATTAAGTTTTCTCTAAACAGAATACTTAAGGTGAGGGTATGTTAGGTCTAGTTTCTACTGCTTTTACGATCCTACTTTTTGTCTTAGATATAGTATATAGTTGTGTATTCTAATAAAATGTCATAATAACGATACTATTGTCATTAGTTAAAAATAAAAAGATATTTTTTGAAGACTTCCAGTTTATTCACATTAGACATAGTTCTTCATTGGGTAAACGACGAATACGCTACAATTTATTTATATCAATTAAACCTTGAAGCCAATATTCTTTAGCAAATATTTAAAATAATTCAATTTCAAAATAACAATGGGATTTTAGCCTATTCTCCAAAATTTCCGAAATTTAATATTTAAGATAAGATTGTAAAGAAAGGTCCATTGAGTGGCACTTTGCAATGATAAATATTGTGTATAAAACACCCAGTTATGGGCGAGGCGTCAGAGAACTCAATTAACCATTTACAAAACATACAAGAAAGTTTACTTTGCACAAAAAATTATAGTGTTCCGATTAAAAATTAAATATGTATACATATTGTTAAGTGCCATTCGTTTACTAAACTAAAAATCCAATCCAAAATCCATTACAAGAAAATTGGTGGCAGAAGTGTGGGATCAAAAACCGTTTAAGTTATCAATAAAAAAATTGCAGTTGAATGCAGATTTCCCGACAAGGTGCCGCAGCCGTGTACAGTAAGACATTTTGAATTTTGGACATCAGCTGCAAACGGAATGCATCCTGGAGCAATAATAGTTTCTTTGTAAGTTAAACAATAACATTATAATTAGCGAAGAAAATCTCTTAGAAAATATTTAATTAATCAATAATTTAATTTGGTGGTAATAAGTCAAAAATATTTGAATTCATCAACAATTGCGGTAAAGCTTATTCTTTAGTAACAGTTGAATAAAAACCTACATTATTCTCAATAATAGAAACGAAATTAACTTACAAAGCTAGAGGTAGTAATGGGAACCAAACTTTCTCCGACTGGGAAAGTCTTAAGGGTCGTTTTTGGGAGAGTTAAAAAATAAAATTGGTTTAAAAATCTTTAAACTTTGTAAACATGCTAATACTATATCTGTGAATAAATATAATTAAATAATTAATTGACTTACATGAAGGATGATTAATTGTAATTATATGAATAATCTCCCCCTAAATGACATAATGACACACGTAGTTACTATTACTCTGGATGTTCGAGTCACAAACTTTAAAGATCCACCTAAATTTTTGTTCAATACCCACAACCCCGCCCATACCTTGCCTAGTACCTTATCTCTGCATCAACCTGTCGATAACAAGTTCTCACTTCATTTTCTGGGGTACCTACCTCTAATTAGCTCACACACCTAATGGGCTCGACCTTCTGAGGAAGGGTGGGATGTAATTATTTAGGAGGAGAATGTTCATATAATTACAATTAATCATCCTTCAGGTAAGTCGACGGATCATTTAATTATATTTCAGAATCTCGTCGAAATGACACACATGTAGATGTTGAAAGCCCGTTTGGTTAGCTTCCCATCGGGTGCGTCCCTAGGTCGCGGATAGGGGAATGGCCAAGGGCGTCACCTTGTGTGAAGGATATGGTCAGTTGGTGAATAGGATGGGATTAGAAGACTCCAACGTTGCCCCCCAATAGCCTACCGTAGAGCAGCTCTGAGCAAACCGTAAACTGCCCGGTGGCGCAACAACTTCTTCACGAGCTGAAGGATATGCTTAACCGCCTGGGCCGCGTGGATGAGGACCACTATAAAAACTTCCCAACTCCCAATGTATGATGGGCACCGAGGAAATGGATGGCCTTGGGTCAGTTGGTCACAAGCGACCAACCTGGGGGTACAAGGCAAAACCCTCTTGTAAGAAGCCTTCTCTCAGCATGCGGGGCTCTGCTGGGAGTGACAGTCTTTCCCTTGTCGGACTTCGCACATTTAGGGTTCCGTACCAAATGTAGAATATAAGCCAAAAATACTTGGTAAAAAGATTTAAAGAACTGAAAAGAAAAATAACCTGGCGCATGTACGTTCGATGAAGAAAACAAAATTATGAGACGAAAAATGCATTTCTTAACAAAATTAATAATAGCACAGATAAAAATAATAAAATATCGAATATCACAATCCGCATATATACTTAGATATATTAACCAATTTTGAAATTCTACGAACAAATTTGTTAATATCAGCGTAACCGACAAAGATAGAAAAAAAATTATAAGATGAAAAATGCATTTTTTAATAAAACTAACACGATTGCACACATAAAAATAATAAAATATCGAGTATCACAATTTACATATATACGAAGGTGCGAAACCCTAAAAATGAGGGAATGGTAATGAAAAAATCACATTTATGAATATATTGGTATTTTTTGGTAAAATATACGAAACAATAAACATTATCACCAAATTTCAAGTTCATAGGTCAATGGAAAGTTAAAAAATTCTTCGGAACAAAATTTTGTAAAAAATGCTGACTTTGGCGGCTTCTCATGAATACGTTTTGCAATATTTTTTAAAACAAAAAATTTGCCTTTTATCTACTCATTGAACTCTATTCAGCGATACCTCACTCGATGGGGTAGGCCAAATTTTTTTTTGGCGCCTCCTTTTAGTTCTATGGGAGCAACCCTTGAAAAATTTAAAAAATATTTTTTACAATTTATATGGCTTTGGGTCAACAGGACGCATAAACTGTGAAAATTTAGAGTCTCTAGCTCCAACGGTTTAGCTGCTAGACCGGTATGACAGACGGACGGACAGACACGAGAGTGAGAGCAATAGGGTTCTGTTTTGACCCTTTGGGGTACGGAACCCTAAAAATGACTGGAACGATAAACAATTTTTTAAAATTCAAGTTACATGCTTGATGAGCAAATCCTCGAAATTGTCCACAGAAGTGCTTATGGTCACGTACAATAACGTCCTTCGGTAGAAAGCCCTTTTCGCATATGTGACAACTTGTTGCCTCACATCGATCAGGACTTTCCACCATTGGAATGATATCTTTAATTTTTGATTGAATTATTTTAGCTACGTCAGTCATTTCATTTGAAAACCAATCCATGCACTCCTCGCCACGATAACTTTTGAAAAAAGATAGACCATCATCGAAACCACATTTTACATGGTAGCCAGCACTATAAGCTATATATTTTTGATACTTTTTTGATTTGCAATTATTTTCATTTGAATCTACAAAATTTTTCAAAATGCACTCAAAATCCGCGTAAATAACAAATGGCGTTTCCTGCTTATAAGTAAAATTTCTAAATTCAACACGTTGGTACTTTGGAAAAGTCATTTTATACTCAATTAATTCAGAACATAAAGTTTCATGCTCGTCTAATTTTTGTTGACTACAAAAATAATGTATGCATCTGTCACAAACAAATGTTTTATACTTATGTTTACTAATTTGACTATTAAATAATCTAGATATATTTTTTATCCAACAATATTGAAACTTTATTTCCTTGTCATCTTCGTCAACAGGTGGTGCTTCATAGTCATTTAATTTTGGATAATATATATTTTGTATTAAAAGTAAATTTACGTGTTGTTCCAATTTATTTTTAGTTAGCCTGGCTGGAACTGCAGTGTAAAATGTTTTTTTCGTTTACCGAATTTAGCTCTAGAGCATAAACATTAATAAATATATTGTTCAATTTTTCAAATTTAGAAACTTGATGTAAAGGCATTGGTGCTTCTAAATCCAGTGTATTTAAGACTGTACTATAAAATGGATATGAACCTGGCAAAGTTGGGTGTGACGGTGCAGGATAAAGAGCACTAACTATTGACCGGTAAAAACAGGCGTTATCTGAATTTTTTATATTGATACAAGCTTTTTTGTCTAAAATTTGTTTTGGCAGTTTAATGTAAGATGAGCCGTTCCCCATTTCAAATTTGTTAATACTAATTTCCAAAGAAATAAATTTATGAAGAGCGTGGCCCGAATCACGTTCCGTGAATTCACTCAATTTGTTTAAAATTTTGTCTTGAGCATTTTAGACAAACCTACGATGTATATCAGTTATCACATCTATTATAGCATTTTTAGTATTAAAATATTTAAGTTCTAAAATTTCTGTATCCCCAGATTTTTTTATAAATTCCCCACAAAATATTACATTTACTTTAAGAACCGAATAAAATTTTAAAATTTTTTAAATTTTATTTTTAAAAACTAAAATACAATCATTTAAAAAATTGCTCAAGTCCTTATGACATAAATTAATTATAACACCTATTTTAATTCGACTTGGAAAAGATGAAGCTACGTTTTCCCATTTAACCCGCTGCCCCAATTTTGTATTACTAAGTCCCATCCCAATATGTCTATTTAAAATTAATTTCCTAAAATGTTTAAAATGTCCAACGTTAGTCTGAAGTTTTCTCAAAGTGCCAATAGATAATTTATTACCTTTTCCAGTACGAATTTCCCTGTTACAAATTTTAATTTGTTTGTTTAAACGCGCTAGCCAATTTTCTTCATCTTTAGTGGTAAAATTGTCAAATAAAATATTTTTTAATTTTTTAATTGACACCAGCAAATTATTAGAATTTTTTACTACTTTATTTACGTTCATAATTGTATTTCACTATATCACTTGGTATTATTAAAAAAGTAAAACTCACCAATTATTTTGCGCTTAATTTTCTACTATTTCAAAAGATGCTGCTGGATTCTGTTTTCCTGTCGAAACAGTCCCTCTAAACACCAGAGAATATTTCTTTTCGGTGAATTGTTGGATGTATGGCAGGTAGTTCTGTGTAACCCTCGCTGGCAGGAAAGTGACTTGCGTCTCCAGTTTCTCCAAATGTCCCCTTTACGGTTTTTGCTGATATTATTTTTAAGCGTTGATTGGGTGGCAGGTTATTCAGTTTAGTCACTGGTTTGTTTCTCTGCTCTATAAGGGAACATTTGTTTAGTTCACTAAGATACATATAAAATCTACTGTTTTTTTTTCGTCTAGTAATTTTGAAATTTTATTAATTGCATGAATTTAATTAAAAAAATAAAAAACTTACTTTTAAATGCTGCGGCGAGAGAGATAGAGAAGGGCTGCAACGAGCTAAACACTGCCAACTAAAATAAATAAACATCTATAAGTATTAAAACAAAACAATATAATTTAATTTTAAAAAAAACTTACTTTTAAATACTAAGCTGAGCTGAGGAGAAGGGCTGCGAGTTAGGTAGCTGCTAACTAAAAATAAAAAAATACGTAATTACAAAAATAAAAATCATAAACCGAAAACTGCTAGAACTTTTCAAAATGCTGCACAATATTTAACATGAAATTTCAAATAAAAACAAGAAATCTGCTACAAATTTTCAAAAATAACATCAATTTTTTAACTAATAATAAAAAAAAACTTACAT
This sequence comes from Neocrepidodera transversa, assembly GCA_963243735.1. NCBI lineage: Eukaryota > Metazoa > Arthropoda > Insecta > Coleoptera > Chrysomelidae > Neocrepidodera > Neocrepidodera transversa. The sequence continues at coordinate 33,997,760 of OY725341.1, forward strand.
TTAACTAACTATATATCAGACACAAAAAACTAGTAGGATATACTTCAACGGTTGAAATTGTACTGAATGAATTACTAAATCGTCAGCAGTACATAGACTTATAGTGTGGCTGAATCCCCTACTGCTGTCCTTTACACCGAAGTAAAAAATATAGTTGTTCGTATATTATTAAAATGATAGTGCATTCAAAAACAAGTCTGAACAATAATCAGTTTATCTCAGCTTTATGGCACTGCAATTCTTGGAATAATACTATCATGTTATTTGCAATGATATTTAAACAATAAACAATACGTCTCACTTAGCAGGAAAACGCAATAATTAAAATAACATGAAATATGATAACAATGAGTTTATTCATTCATCAGACTGCACGTGTTGTTATCAATAAGATAAGAAAACATGGTAATATTCTTGACAAATATTTATTGCGTAATTTTTAAGTTTTTTAAATTATTTAATTAAAAAAAGAAAAATTATTTAATTAAAAAAGAATTAATTTGGTATACTATAAAAGAATTATTCACAATAAAATATTTAACGTTCATTATTTACTAAATATGACACTCAGATACTGCGTCAAATTTTTCTTTACGAACTTAATGTATCCGACTTTTCATAACGAAGTTAGACGCTAGTGACCTTTTGTTCATTGGTCATGTGTACAATTTTTATTTACGTATATATTCTGCGTCATATTTCAAATATAGCGCCGTTTTCCGCGTTCAATTTGGACCAATATTAACGAAGTTGGACCCTAATGAACTTTTGCGTTTTGGTTTGTGCATTATTTTCATTTGCGTATATATTCTACGTCATATTTATACTACAATGCCGTTTTCCGCGTGTAATTTGGGCCATTTGTAGCAAAGCTAGATCCTAATGCCTTTTTGTCTTTTGTTTTGCATATGTTTTTTGTTTACGTATGTATTCTACGTAACATTTATAATACAACGAAGTTTTTTTCATTAAAATCGGACCACTGTTAGTGGAGATATACGTTTGTACCCATTTGTTTTTCGTTCTGCGCTGAATTTTTCGAGAGAGTGTTATGTCGATATATCTTCGTTGCTATTGGTCCAAATTAAACGCAGTAAACGGCGCTATATTTGAAATGTGACGCAGAATCAATACGTAAAAAAAAATTCAGCGCAGAAAGAAAAACAAAAGGGCATAAACGTATATCTCCACTAAGAGTGGTCCGATTCTAATGAAAAAAACTTCGTTGTATTATAAATGTTACGTAGAATACATACGTAAACAAAAAACATATGCAAAACAAAAGGCAAAAGGCATTAGGATCTAGCTTTGTTACTAATTGTCCAAATTACCCGCGGAAAACGGCAATGTGGTATAAATGTGACGTAGAATATATGCGCAAACGAAAATAATGCACAAACGAAAAGGCAAAAGGGCATTAGGGTCCAACTTCAATAATATTGGTCCAAATTGAACGCGAAAAACGGCGCTATACTTGAAATGTGACGCAGAATATATACCTAAATAAAAATTGTACAAATGACCAATGAACAAAAGGTCACTAGCTTCTAACTTCATTATTAAAAGTCAGATTTGGGTGTGAGAAACAATACTGTGTTATAAATGTGATATATAGTATATACGCAAAGAAAAAATATACGTTATAGCAAGGACAAAAAGACATTAGCGTTTAATTTCGTTATTAATGGTTGGATTTTGGTGGGAAAAACGGTATTTTACTAAGAACACCTCATACATTAAATTCGTAAAGAAAAATTTGACGCAGTATCTGAGTGTCATATTTTTGACATTTGAACGTACAGAAATACTTTTAATTTAGTAAATAAATGAAGGTTAAATATTTTATTGTGAATAATTCTTTTATAGTATACCAAATTAATTCTTTTTTTAATTAAATAGCTTTAAAAAATTATGAAATAAATAATATTTGCATGGAATGTTATAACATTTTCTTATCTTATTAATGATGAACAACGCAAAATCGGTTAAATAATGAACGGAATTGTTTTTAAATGCTTCAAGGTAATCTCTTCAACGTACAAATTTCTAAATTCAAAATTTCAAAGCCTGGGAGCCTATATTTGTTTTAGTACATTTTTGTTTAAGACGATGATTTTATAAGAAGAATTATGTTTAGAATTTGTCATTTGTATGATGACATCTGATGAATACAGACGTAAATTAGAGGAGTTTGCAGAGAAAGTTCGACAACTAAGTAAAGATTTAGCATTTTACGAATATCAAAGTAAAGTTATTAGAAAATTAAATAGTTTAAGAGCGGAGGTACAAATTTCAGAAACCCTCGCACTGATTTGGCGATTGTACCCACGTTAATTTTACTTCGAGCGAGAGCTGACGTAGATAACTACAACATATACAGCCAATATGGAACCGATGAGATTTAGAGTGAATGTTTGAATATTACAGTAACGTACCTACTCAATCTGTGTGGCGATATTATGTAGACAAATTGCAAAAACCCAAAATCGGAGTATAACTTTATAAGACATTAATATTATTGTCCATTACGAATTTATACATAATAAATCAAAATTTACGACATTCTCAATTGGTCAAGACAAAAAAATTAGGTTAAATTTTGTTTTTTTTACGTTATGACCGTGACATTTGGCTTCTATAATAAATAGAAACATCGTTTTTGTTTTATCTGAAAGCTCTGTTTTGTGTCTCTGTAATAGCAATTCAACATTGTTAAATCTTTTTTCTCAAAAAATTTAAAAGAACCAAAAAACTTGAGAGGTACACAATTTAGTTCAATTTTTCAATTACTTTTGCAGCGTACTAGGCAAGATAAATTAAAATGGAATGAAGAGTTAAGTGATGAAATAAAATTAGTTTTTATAGAATGGGTTGAAGTTGAAATAGTTTCTTCCTCTAGTTCTGATTCTGTAACGGTCTGTTCTAACATCAGATCGAAAATTTCTGTATCCAAATTATGTATTCCTTCATATCCCTGTTCTAATCCTTTATAAACAGCTTTAACTTCGATCAAACTTCTTTTATCAGCAACCATGGAACTGATACTTTCATATTGTTTCGAGAAAACTGACCTCAAAGCTGTTCTTGCTTTCCTTGCTTTATCCATTTAAACCAAAATAGTGTCCTGTCAGGGTAGCTACAATTGTAAAATCTTGGTTACTAATTTAATAAGGAAAGCTTTTTTGAATGAACTATTTATTACCTTTCTCGGATAATATAAAGAAAATTACAACATGAAAATTAGTGTTTTTTTGTGACAGTTTTCAAAATCAACAAATCTCTAACAACGACAATTTATCTAGTAGTACACAATTAAACTATTATATTATAAACACTACACAGAGTCACACTTAAAGCTTAACGGTTGAGGTCGACAATCCATACACTGTAACTCTCGGTTTGGAGGTTACATTTAGTTCATACTCCGTTTCGATGTTTAAGTATCTGGATTTCATATCTGCCTCAAAATTGTCGTTAGTCTCAATGTATGATTTGAAAATAAAATTTTTTAAATTTTCGTACCACTCCATAGTGCTAAATTACTATGAATTGTATATCTTATTTATATACGCAATTTCCGTGGTATTGTCTATTATTAACAATACTCGGCAGTTACTTTATATTTACAAGAATTGATTTTAATCAACTTAAGTTCTAATTAGTGAATATTAAAAGATTTTTGTTATAAGTTTCAAAACTCATGAGTTTGTTGCATATTATCAAACCATAATCTGGGACTGGGCAACTAGTAACTAGTTTGCCAATATATTTAGCAAATCGTCCAGTCACTTTTATTAAATCGTGATATAAAAGTTTTCTTATTTCATTTGTAAGGGAAAGACTCATGTCTTTGAATTAAATATGAACCCTGAGTACTAGTAAATTTGACTGGGTATCTATTGGTATTTATTAAAAACCTAATTTTTCTTATTCATCAATTACTAATTTTGTAAAAGTAAACGGTCTATAAGATAAACCAAATGGTAGACAATTATAAATTTTGGATCTAAAAACAAACGTTAGACATTTTTTATGTTTGACATTTATACGCATTAAATAGTAGTCATCTCCAAGGTCTATAGTACAGAAAATATGTTAAAATTATTTGTCATTTTTGCCAAGTAGATTTAATGTTTTATTTTTGAGTATCTTAGACTTCCCTGTCGAAAAAAATAAGATAAAAATGATTCATCGGAACCTTAAAGCTTGACATACATATACTGCTTACTTTTTATTATTATTTTTAACAGCCCCAAATAAATTGGTGTTATCAAATTTTACCAATTTATGTGAGTGGTTTTTTCTAATCAAATCGTTATACATTTATTTCGCTTGGACCCACATAAAACAATCGTTCCTCATTACCGGTTTATAAAATTCCTGAAATGGCAACTTTCTCTGATTTTAAATAACCAATTTATATGGATAGTTGTAATATCTCTTCAATACAGTACATGTGTATTGTACGTAAACGAGAAATTTTAAACATAAGACAAATGATAACTTACACATATTATCATATTTTTTCCATATTTCGTTCTTTAATTTTCCTAATTTTGTCTTAAATTCCCGTTTAGTTTTACATTTTGGCATCCTAAATTTTATTATACCACTACAATACCCAACTTTACCCGAATTAAGATGTCTAAAACCTAACCCAACCCTGGTGTATCTACTGATTCGATTTTATTTCGAACTTTTTGGGAGTACCTTCTGTTGCGTTCAATAGAACTTACCAGAATTCTGTAAGATGGCGCTGTTTAGAATTGTTCGAGTCCTCGCTGAGTTTGTCACATTTTGTGTGGACAGTGTAAAGCTACAGATTCGAGCATTCGTCTGTATTCAGTACGAGATTATAAATACACACTGTGTGATCTGTGATTACACTTTACTATGAACGATATACGCGTCATCTGAAATTTCAAATGTAAAACTCTAGTAATCTCTCAAAAATCAGTCAAAATCAAGTAGGTAGAGATCTCCCAGTTTGACCCAAACTTTTATGGGTATAAGTGGAAATACCAGGGTTTTTAGACATCTTAACCCGAACACACAAAGAAATGAAGTAAGGACTTGTCATCGACAGGTTGACGAAGATATAGGCGGAGTTGTGGGTATTAAACAAAAATTTAGATGTATCTTTAAACTTTGTGACTCGAACACCCAGAGTAATGGAAACTACATGTCGTTTGATAATGATGGTTGACAATTGATCGAATTGACTTTTTTGGATCGCTCATTTTATCATTCGTTCAACAAAGATAGTTGGCAGAATGACACTGTTTTCTTTTTTGAGGGATTTCAGGATACAGAGTGATCTATCAGCAGTCAAGATTATTTTGTAAAAGGAAACAAAAATCAAGAAGTCAGGAAAAACAGGAGATACAAGAAACAAGAAAATATCAATATCAACATCAACAACCAAATTATTATTTTTACGACTTTTGTCAATGATATACACATTTAAAAAAATAAATTTATTCAGCTGTCAAAAATAAATAAACTTTTAAAAAAGGTTTACTTAAAAAAAGGTTTACTTAAAAACAAGATTTTATTGTAAAAACTTCTATATAACAACACTAAAGAAACCTGTTCTTACGAGACACAATTATCATAATTAAACGCATTAAGAAATCAATTAATTATTTAAATGGCACTTAATGATAATTATAAGATTTTGATTTTGCTAGCTGGAAGACCCACGTAAAAAAAAATTGTTATATCACAAGGACCAATTCTAAGTCCCGTTTTTTTTTGTAAATACTAATACAAAAATACATTTTCTTGGGACACATACTGTAGAATCGAAATACTATGTAATTTACATAGGCCAAGGGTAAAAAACCAAATCGGTTATTTGAGATAGTCTTGATAAAGGCGGTTTTAAACAACCGTCAGTAATGGAAGCGGATGTAATAATGTGATACAGGATATAGCATTTTTTTATCAAAAATTCAAATTTCACCAAATAATCGTTGATGATATAATGTTTTGGACTTCGCATTTGTATTCAGCACATTCAAGAATAAGAAACGATATTTTTCTTGATAGGAGAATTTGGATGTAGAATATAATTTTTTTTGCAGATGATTCTTTTTATTGGATGGTAGATTGGGGATCATTATTATTCAGAACGTTTCGTCATAAAATTATCAGCAGAATTATATTTTGGTTTTACATTGTTGCTTTATTCGAAAAGATTATTTATGTTATACAATCAAATGTTTCTAGACAAACTGAAATAGATGATTTAATCGTAATAAGTTTATTATGGATGGTAAGTATAGTTTCAAAAATTGTTTTTTTTTGAGAATTTTAAATAACAGTAACTGTGATTATTAAAATTAAAAGGATTTGTGATATTTTTTTTTTAATTTGTACTTAAAATATTTTACTTCTTTATTCTAATTCAATTCAGTTACATTTTCAGTTGTTTTGTGACTTAAAACTGATAAATTATTCAATTTTATTCGAAATTATTGATAATATCTTTAATTTCTGGATAGTTTCGATCTGTAATTTGAAATATATTTTTTTAATTAAAGTAAGATTTATATATTCAGTAATAAATTTTCTGTTCTTCTCACGATCTATAACTTTTCTAATTTATATAGGTACTTTAAATGAATTTAAGCTAAAATATTAATAAAAATACTTTCATTAATCAAAAATATAATGATCCAGAGGAATATAATTGCTTATAATTAAAAGCCAGAAGTCAGTAAATCATAGTTTGGTAACTTTTTTTAATATTTTTATTTGATAGAAACCCAACAAGGAACTTACAAATTAACGACCCTAATAATAGGAATGTAATCCTTTTTTTTTTAAATTGCACTAGTGTAATTATTGTCAAGTGAAAAAATAATTGAAAAACGGCCCAAGTGCGTTTATCGATAATTCATTTATTGTGTAGAACATCTCACAACCAAGTTTGTAATTATAGATAATCTTTTAAATGCAAACAATCTAAAACAGCCTAGTGTCGTTATTGAAATTGCTCAAGTGCATAGTAAAGGATTTTTGAAAAAAAGCACTAGTGCAATTACCGAGTGAAAATATTATTGATAAAACACAATCGATAATTTCTCTAATGGATTAGAAACATAAATTTCAAGCTTAATCGATTAAAATTTTTTCATACCTCACGTAAAAATGGCGGCATATTTGGTTGTATAAATGTGATTTGTAAATATTTCATAAAACTGCAGAAATTATTAAAAGGATAATCATATTTTGTTATAGGATTGATTATAATGATTCGTAAACTTAATTAAATGATTGTCTTATTTATTGTAGATATAATTAAATTTTCAATTACTAAAAGCACGTTTTAAAAAATGATTTTATTTACTGAAGTTTACAAATTGTTATTAAATTGAATTTATTGCAAATGATTTGATTATTAAATAATAATAATCGTTGATACCTATAGGTATTACAAGTAGTAAGTTTATAAGATAGGAAATAAAGTGAACGATGTCAAAGATCTGCTGTGACTATTTATGATTTCGGTATTGTGTGGATTCATAGATAAATAAAAATAGAGATATCATTGTTTACAAAATTCTGGACGCCAACAACACCTCACAGTCTAAACCACCGAGAGGTATAAAGTCACAACGATCGTTCGGGCATATTGCAATTGCGCGCAGCGGTCAGGGTTCTCCAGTGGGTGTCCTAATCCAATGTTGCAATTGCGCGCAAGCCTTTAAAAAGGTATATTGTGATTGCGCGCAAAGTCGGAAACTACAGTAAACGGAAGTTTTATGTACTTCTTATACAGGGTGTTTCATAAGAAATGGTCAATATTTTAATCATAGGTTCAGAACTTTAAAATATTAATATTTTACTAAATAACTTTGGGTCTACTACTGAGATATAGTTTGTTAAAATTAAAATTTATTTTTCGTTTTTTTTGCAATAATTTCTTTATTATTTAACGTATTGACTTGAATTTATGATATGGTCATTTCCATCGTGGTTGTGCTCGTTCAAACTTTCTAAGAGAATAGTTTCATTGTGATCCACTCGTACACCGAAATTTTATACAAGTAAATTGTACCCTATCTTTACGAAATGTAAAATTATTAATAACAATTAATTTGCTGCCACGTTCACTCAACATAAACTCCATTTTCGGAATAATTGATATTTATTTTTAATTCCTGTATTTATCCCATCTTCAACCAATAAGAATTTACAAAATGTTATTAAGCAAATAGATATGGAAATATTATCATTCTAGCGAGAATATACCTAACAAAAACAAATTTATGAATAAGTATATTCAAAAGCTCATTACAAAAATGGATTAAAGATACGTTTTCTAAAGATTTTTGTTTTACTGTCATAATTGCCTTAATCCTTCAGTTGCGCGCAATCACAACATCCGACTTAAGGGCAAATTTCAGTACCCCAGGAGGTATTTGACCGCTGCGCGCAATCACAATATACCGGATCGTTCATTGTTGCCAAACTTATTTTAAATTTGAGTATTTACTAATGTATATTTCAATAAAGGATCAGAAAGACTCTTTAAGTCGCTTAAATGATTGTTAAATCGATGCTAACAGTGACAAATTTAATAATCGATAACAGTAATACATTACTATATATAGTTTAGTTTCTCAATTCATATATAATTTAATTTGCCATTTGGCAACTGCGCGGATTAGGGTTTCATTCAAAATGACAGATTTGTAAGTTTAGTAGTAAAATATTAAGACCATCTTGCATTATAAGTCATTTGGAATAATCAAATATTTAGTGTTTTTGGAGTTCATTAGTGATTTAGAAACTTACGTTAAATAAATATGGTTAAACAGGCCAAGTGAGCAAATAATTGGACTATTTAAATCAAGTTTTATCGTTTCACTAGTAAGTTTATTTAAGGTTATATTTCTGAACCATGGGCGTTCGTACATGTTTTTGAGAAAAAAAACCACTACAACCACAAAGTTTTCAAGAATCCATTTCAAAGTAAAATTTATCAAAATAATTATATACATATGTCCATAATTTTATAATATATTCATGAATAAAATCAATTTTTTTAAGAAATAATGTTTCCCTTACTTTATGGTTCCTCTTCGATAGTCTGCATTGTTGAAGATATTAAGATATTAAACAGCATAACTGATATTTATGAACTACAGATTCCTTTTTGTTTCGTTACTACAAAAAGAATGAGGAACAGTTCTACCAAGCTTCTCAACTATTTTGTTGCGTATTATACTCTAATGTATTTGCTTAGATTATTTTTTTTTATATGAATGTAATTATTGGTATTTGTATTCTCCAGTTTTGTTTATTGTGGTAAATAAAGACTAACTTAAACTGTTGTTTTTAAGATATTACATGTCCTCTAGGTATAGGTAAATCTGTTAATAGTTAAAGCAAATATTGGAAATTTTACTGTATAATATAAAAGATTCTTTCTTTTAACTGTTAGCTATAATTAGTATTGATGAATTTTTAACAAAAAAACCCGCGCAAACCTTATGGGAATTATCTCCCGGTCTGGCTGAAATTTGGATATGTTGTTCGTTTCGGCATCCTGAAGAAAAGTCTCAATGTACACAAAGCTCAATTTTTCTTATTTTGGCTCCTACGGAGCTCTAAAGCTCCACGAATTCACCATTATTTACTACTTAAAAGAGTAATCTCTTCGAAAGTTTAGCATTTGCTGCGATAACGAAAAGTTCCCTCATATGTTTTCAAGTGTTACATGCTGTTACATGCTATCAACGGTCAATATCGATTTTTTAACATCAGGTTTGAACTTGACAACCTCAAACACATATATTTACATATGGATTTTATCAATTTTGATTATTGCTTGTTGTTTGACAGTTATCTGACAGCTGTAAACTGTCAACATCGATTTTTTAACATCAGTTTTGAACTCAACAACCTCAAAACATACATTCACATGTGGATTTTATCAATTTTGCTTATTCATTATTGTTTGACAGCTAGTTGACGGCTATTAGCTGTCAATATTTATTATATTGAAATTGGATTTGAATGCAGCGACCTCGAAAATATAAGAGGGGACTTTTTGTTATCGCAGCAAATACTAAACTTTCCACTTGTAGTAGTAAATAATGGTGAATCCGTGGAGCTTTGGAGCGCCGTAGGAGCCAAAATAAGCAAAATTGAGCTTTGTGTCCAATGAGACATTTGTTCAGGATGCCGAAATTAACACCATATCCAAATTTCAGCAAATTTGACCGGGAGCCAATTCCCATAAGGTTTATGCGGGATTCTTTATATTTTTTGTATTTTATTATTACTTTTTAAGTAATTTCCTTTTCATTCTACCTACCAAGAGATTAATTTTTCATTATCATTTACCGTTACGCCTATGTATATACTTTTAAAATTGACGTCATACTCACTCCCAAACATCCCCACTCCTACTTTCTCCTTTCCTCTCACCTCACCTGGCCATGTTTAATGTTGGCGTGCAAACAAATAGTAAATTATGAATGAGTCGTTGGGGATGTGTGTATATTGTTCTAGGGATCTTATGGTAACATTGCTATATAATTTTAAGCATTGTAAAACAAATCTCTTATTTCTTAACATTTTATTAATGTTGTTTATCGATACCTCTCGTAAAAATTGTCAGAATAGAAAATTTGGTTTTCAATTTAAATAATTGTGACTTAGGAAATTATTAAACCAATAATTATGAAAATGAGAAGATTATCTATAACTCAAATGTGGTAAAATTATTCAACGAATAATTAAAACTCCAAGTTATACCACAAAATTTATTAAACGGTTTAAATATGAATTAAATTTACACATATTTAGGCCAAACGATGGCCATCATCGGGCCTACAATACAAAAATAAAATTGGATTACAATAAAAAACATACTCAAAAAGGGTTTACTTACATACCGAAGACATTTTGTTTATGGTTTTAAAATTTGGTATGAAAATTAAACACAAACATAGTAAATTTTTTTTAAATTTTTTAAAACTTTTAATCAATACCTATCGCCCCCTGAACTAGAGGGTCACAAATAGTGAAAATAAACATCAAACGAAGCACTCAGAAAGGAAAAATTAAGTTTTCAAAAATTAACGGTAGCAAGTAATACCATGCGGCAGCTAATAAGCGGATGACAATTGACAGAAAGACAAAACTGAAAATATTCGACGTAAATAATATTCGTGTTAGACCGGTAGTTAAATTCTGTAATTGGCCCGCTTCAAAACTCGCTTCTTTTCTTAAGTTGGTTCTAAGAGGCACTACTGGTTTGGTCAATAATTATTCGATTAAGAATACAGTTGAACTAACTAACAAAATTTCCAATATCAAGATCCCTCAAAATTCTGTACTTTTTTCTTTAGATGTAACTAATTTATTCCCTAGCATACCTTCACAAGAGTGTATTGCCTTAGTAAGAAATCTTTTGTTTCAGAATAACATTGATACTCATACTACTTTAGACCTTTGTTCTTTGCTGGGTATCGCTTAATATTAAAACATTTGCAAATTTAATAATAGATTCTATAAACAAATCTCTGGGTTCTAACTTATCGCCTTTATTATCTGAAATTTTCATGAACAATTTAGAGAAATCTTTTTTATCTCACCCTTCCTTCAAAGATAAAATCATATTTTATAACAGGTACGTAGATGATTGTATAGTTCTGTTCCAAGACTCGAAAGAGAATATTGAGAATTATTTTATAAATTTTATTAACACTCTTCATAACAGAGTTAAAACTAATGAATTTGAATCAAACTTTGAACTACATTTTTTAGATATTTTAATTCAAAAAATCTCTCTAGCCACAAAATAGCATCCTTTAAATCATTTTTTCACAGAGTTTTCTCAATACCCTTATCAGATTCGGCCTTTATCAAAAAAATTAATATTATTAAACAAATTCTTTGTTAAATATAAATTAACATTCCATACATCAGTCATTTTTTCCGAAATCAATTATCTTGGGTCTATCCCCTTCTTAGGCAAATTTTCGTCTCATATAGCTAATATTTTCCGTAGGTCAGATATTCCTGTTGCCTTTAAACCTGCCATTTCTTCAGCAGGCATCCTAATGAATTCTAAAGATGTAGTACCCACTCTACATAAATCTGGTGTGTATCGTATATCTTGCTCAATCATCATAATGCCTAGGGGGGAGCGGGCACCTCGCAATAAAATCAAAAACAACAAATAGAATAAGTTTTTGAAACTATACATTCCGACCATTACCATACATGTTTCATCCTTATAGGAATTTTCAGTTACACTTTGTCGGAATGCATAGTTTCAAAAATCTATTCTATATACCCAAACTATTTTTGTGTGATACCAAAATGATAGATAGATTCTATATACCCAAACTATTTTTGTGTGATACCAAAATGATAGATAGTCACGCCATCTATCGTATTGTTTGATGGGTACCACCCAGGCTAGCGGTTTAGCTGAATACAATTCTGTAAACGCGTTTCCAAGTACAACTTGGATTGCCGGCAGATGGGAGAACCCATCAACCATCATCTCAATAAACATCTTCACCTCACCCACAATTATTTATTTCTAAATTTACGTTTCTAATTATTTCATTCATCTCATTCTTCGTCATTTTATAGGTAATCTTCTTCTTTTGTCCATTTCTTCCTTTTTATTTAATCTATAAATTTGGCCTCTTACTTTACTGCTTTCTACTTGTGGTCTGATACTCTTTTCCTATTGGTTTCTGTTTCTTGACGTCAAACATTTTCAGTTTTGTCTTTCTGTCAATTGTCATCCTCTTATTAGCTGCCGCATGGTATTACTTGACACCGTTAATTTTTAAAAACAATTTTTTTTCTCTGAGTGCATCGTAGGATGCACTTTGATGTTTATTTTCAATATTCGTGACCCTCTAGTTCAGGGGGCGATAGGTATTTGTTCAAAGTTTCAAATGATTTCAAAAAATTTTACTATGTTATTGTTTAATTTTCGTATCAAATTTTAAAACCATGTACAAAATTTCTTCGTTATATTTGTAAATAACCCCTTTTTGAGTATGATTTTTATTGTAATCTAATTTTATTTTTGTATTGTAGGCCTGATGATGGCAATCGTTTGGCCGAAATATGATTCCAATTTAATTCACATTTAAACCTTTTAATAAATTTTGTGGTATGACTTGGAGTTTTAATATTCCTTGAATTATGAAAATGATGAAATTAACAATAACTTTTTGTAGAATCCATTAGAATTATTCTTAAACTTAATGTAATGATTTTTTCATTTATTGTAGTTATACCTTCCAGCATTATGAAATAAAATTTTTATTTTTTTAACAATTTTATTAGTTTTTTATGGTTTAGTTTGTTAATACCATTCGTAAAAATGACGGCATATTTGTCAAAATAATTTTTTATTTTTTTATAAAACTATAGAATTTATTAAATGGATAATCATGAAAATAATGAAATCAGCAATAATTTATCTAGAATTAGAATCATCTGTAAACTTAATTTAATGATTGTTTAATTTATTATAATCATTAAAACCAGTAAAATTGGTCGCTAGTTATCTATTTTTTGGTTCTTTTATGAATCATGTCAAATAATGCTTTAACTGGTTTTAATTCTGATAGATTATTTAAAACAATTTATCAAAGACTATTGTTTTATTAGTTACTGATCATCTATGGACAGTTCGTCAGAAAATTCCGTATGTTGAAACAAGCTTGCATGTTTGTCGTTCATGCAAGAACTGTCTTCACCCGACCACCAAGTGACATGATAAAAAAAGAAATGGAGAACTCAAGCAATAAATGGAAGCGATCCATAATTATCCTATTTTTAATATTTTCAGTAATGTACTGTTTAATTATATGGAATTTATATATAAGAAGACACATGGTTTTCATTACAATCAAATTTTTTTCTTTAAATATATTTTCAGTAGCTTTGTTTGTTTTGGAAATTTTTGCACCACATGCTTTATTTTGTATGTTCCAAATAATTCTGATTAATTTATATTTTAATTTTCATTTTAAATGGATTTTAAACATGTTATTAGAAAGTATGGATAAATTGCAGGAATTTGAAAACCAATCTGACGATATTTCTAAGCATCTTTATTCTGATACGTACCAAGAACTTCTTAATAATGAAATGAGATATTATTTAAAGCAGTACATCAGAACTCAACAGTAAGTATAAATGTTAATAAATATAAATATTTTAAATTGGGTAGAGACCTTTTCGGCACAGTGGTCAGTTTTACCCGAATTTATTCTTTTGTCTCTTCTAAAGCTGTAGGCTTTTTAATCACTTAAAGGTTCTAGGAAAATGAAATAGGATTATTTAATAAAATAATATTTTTGTAATCTCTTCCCAGGTAGCAGTGTGACGTGTTAAAGACGTTGACTATTGGTCATTATTTACGTATATGAATGACGTGAAAAACACGTGATAAACAGGGTCATAAGTCACAGACCAATGACGTCTTTTTTTACGTAAAAATTACGTTTTTTTTACGTATAATTAAACATCCATTTTGACCTTATTTTAGATTAAAAAATTGTATTTTTTTACTGTAAAAAACATAATATCCTCGGAATTCATAAAAGAAATAATTACACAAATTATATTCAAATACTATTCCAACTAAAATAACTTCGAATAAGATACGATAAAAGAGCGGTTTTGTCTGAATACATTTTTTCCCATTCCCACTATATTTTTCATTAAACACATGCACACGGAGTATCCCATTTAAAAATAAAAATTCCGCTGTGTTTAACTGGAAAGAAAACTTACTTAAATTCATTTTTAGGTTATTAAAGACGATTAGATAGTCAAAACGGCACTCTTTCGAAGGTATTTCAGTTCAAAAATCTTCACAATATTGCAAGACACCTGTATAATTTATTAGCAAAATGAAAACGCATTCTTATATAAATCTTAATTGATACAAACATAAAAAATAAATTGAAAATATAATAACATGTTGAGCATTACTGAGAAGCTACAGGGGGGTAGCCACTAAGAATGAACCACCACTAGTCCTCCTCCACCTTCTTCGCCAAAGTCTACCACTTTTTACATTATTATTAGTCCTGTTAAGAGATCGTGTTTATTTATAAAAAGGATACTACAAACCTTGTTTTAATAATAATCTCACTATTGTTTACTTTATATTTTATTGACATTTCCTTTGTCATCACAGTTAAATCATTAATTCTTCTTTTAATTAATTTTTCTTGAATGTGACATTTGATGGATTGAATTCCTTCCTTTCTTTTCTCTTCCTTTTTTGGTGCTAACCTGATTGTAGCATGTGCTAATAAAATCAACCGGTAACGGATTTAAATGCCTAAAAAAGAAATAAATAATTAAAGTGCTTCTTAAATTGTATGGTAGAATACTGCATATCTTTTAAGGTGGATATATGAAACACTAACCTGTAGGAAATCACTTGTAAGGTCATCCAACATCCTGGGTAAGTTTTTATGTCTAACTTATGCTCGCTTTCTGTAACTCTTCTCTCCAACGTTGTATATATCTTTTGTTACCCTTACATCAAGAAGGGGGCACAACAAGAACTTAATGATTTGAGCGTTCCCAATAAGCGCTACCATTTTGCTGTCTCATCGGTTTTATGTTTGCTCGTTCTATGCTTTTCTGCTTTACCTCTGCTTTTTGGCTAACTTAAGACAGGATATAATCCATTCAAAGCCGCCTTCCTTCCATTTTTGATCCGGTAAACTATTGATTAGTGATAGGGGCGTAGAGGACATCATACTAGTTCTACTAACTAACAAGTAAGATCTTTCCATTTACTGAACTGTCTTCAAGTACTGAAAATAAAAGAAGCTAAATTATATGAATGACATTAGTCTTAGGGCTTACCTGGTTTTTAACTTTAAATTGTCGATAGTGTTTAGTACATTTGATAAACAGCTCATATTCATTATAGATCGTAACTTAGTATCAAATAAATTATTGTAAAACAAGAGCACGAGACTCCTGTTTAACCTAAAAAGTAGAGTTAGGATTCTGAGAACGATTTATAACTTAATTAATTTGTATATTATATTAAACAGTAATAATAGATTTACCTGTGAACGATTAGTACTAATTGACCAAGCATATTTGTAATAAATATTTCACTCGCACACGTGCACCCCATTTTAAAATATTTCATCATATAAATTTGACAGAACAATATTTTCTTAACTGTGTAACGGGAACATAATTGTCGTGTTTACTACTCCAGCAGCCGTGGATAAAAATTACTGTTTTATTTTTTTTTGTTCATCATATTTACTTTTTTTTATATGAATAACTAAATAACTGTAACCTCAAAAACAGACCACAACAAAATACGACAAAATGGCTTCTATTGCGCCGAAGCTTCGATACAAGCCAAGCAAAGGCGGACGCAGTGTTGCCAGACGTCAAACGTCTAGTCTAAAATTATTGGAATATGACCACAAAATTATAAGATTCCAGGATAAACTATCAGAAAAAAATTGATATATTGATTTACTTGAAATTTTTATCTCTATCTAGATTAGCTACATTATAGGTTATCATTATCGATTTATCAGTTCGTAAGCAAGATTAAGAAAAATTAAGTTAGATTTCGATAATTATCAGGCCACTGGCAACACTGGGCCACTGATGTTTGCACCGCAAAAACAGTGATTTCTAATAAAAATTCATTAGGAATTTATAAAGTCCTGTTTTCGTTATTGTCTATGTAATAATAATTGTTGATTACATTTTAGTTTATTTTCTAATATATTATTCAATACTTACATGATTAAGGCTGCGATTTCGCGCAAAATCTTGCCGAGTAAAAATAACTTTCTGTTTTAATTTTATTGGGAATGTCAGTGTGCACTGACTAGGTATAAACAAATTTCTAAAAAATACAATTTTATATATTTATTCGAAAACTAATACCAAAATTCGACGAATATATTACATTTTTTTATGACGTCTTAAAAACGTCCACCTAACAACGTTTTTTTCACGTTATGTTTTGGCCCAAATTACGTCAGTTGACGAGAATACACCAATTTTCAACGTCTTTAACACGTCACACTGCTACCTGGGTTGAATTGTGGGTTATTACTAGATACATTTTAAATAAAATTATTGTCAAAGTATTGGTTTTATGAATGGGGTTGTCTTATTTTACTACTCTAATACTCTTAATCGGTTATATTCAAATTTATCTGTGTTATTCTCGATATTCAGTTAAATACATATGTAAAATTAAATAGTACACATTACCTAGCAAACTTAAAAACTCGAATTATAAAAAACGCCATGTGTATTTAACGAATTTAATAGAACAATACAAAACTAACACACTTTCAAGGTGTTAATTTACTAAAGCAGTTTCGTATCATTATAAACATATAATATAATTTTTATTCGGTATTTTATATATTTTATATTTTTTAAGTGTTGTATTTTTGTATTACCTAGTATAATTTTTAATCGGTATTTTATGTAGCTATTTTATATTTTTCTTAGTGCTGTATTTTTCTAATACTATATTTCTTGTGATTTTTCATATTGTTTTGTATTAACTGTAAGTATTTTTAATTTGGTTTAGATAGTTTAAATATAATTTTTGTCAAATCATTGTTTTTATTTGAAGAAAAAAATTCTTTACTATACAAATCAAACCGAGATTATTTATTTTGAGAAAAAAATTTAAAAAATCACTGAAATTATTTCTATTATTTTTTCTTAAAAATATTACTTTGAATCAAAAGGATTAGTTACTTTATGGTCGATGACCTCTGTGCCCAAAAGGCCCACCTAATTTTAGAAATTGAGGCCAAAAGACAGGTGGGATTACGTAACCACCACTGATAAAATTGACCACTGGGACCAAGTGAACAACACCCTTTATATTTATTTTTCCATTTTAGACTAATTAATTACGCTAATGACGCTGGAAGATTGGGTTTTCTTTCAATGATCTTCTCGACAGTATTGACAGCATCCTTGAATTTGATTTTTATATTAGTAAGTAAATTATTATTGCTGTTGGAAATATGCTGTATACTGTATATCATTTTATTATGGAAAATAGTGGTAGGTTTTTTATAATTAATTGTCAATTAGACTTTTTGATGTGAAGCGAAAAATATATTTTGGAATATATTTTTATTTTTCTGCTCACGGAACATCTTGCTATACAAAGAATCTGGTGAACGAGGAACAGCGGGAAGCAGTTTTTGCCGTTGACAACAATTGTATTATTTATATCCAACAATCCCTACTTTTACGTCACCGAGACAATCAGGAAATCATTTTGAAACGCAATTATTTTTTTGATCTTAATTTTTTTATTTAATAAAGTGATTTAAGCTCAATTATTTAATTTTATGGTTCATTCCACGAATAGGATTTGAAATATATTGAAAAATATAATATTAAGAAAAATTTATTGGGCGCCAGTCGAATTGATTTTTTTTGATGTTTTTTTTAGAAACAATTGACAAGAAAACTACAATATATTTCAAAATCCTTCTTTCTTTTCTTTATGGATGTAAGGAAATAAAGATCGTGTTATAAGAAAATTTGTTTATTAAAAAAAAATTATTTTGACCAAATTAAAATATGTTTTTATTTTAAGAGACACTTATCTTGTATTCTTCTTTTCGATCTTTTTCTTGGTTTCTTCCAATTTTCTACTCCAAGGAAATAGCAGGTAGCTTCAATAAATATTAGTAACCGGTAGCTCCAAGAGATATTATAGTAGGTAGCTCCAAGAAATATTTATAGCAGGTAGTTCCAAGAAATAATTATAACAGGTAGCTCCGAGAAATATTAATAACAGAGAGCCAAGAACCAAGATGGCAGGTAACTACGAGAACCAAGAACCCTAAAAGTTTACATAAGATATAAAATATGTCTTCGGTTTATAAATTGCCGGATGAAGTGGTCTCTGTCGGGTTTTTTTTTTTAGAAAAGTTTATAACAATATCATAGTAGCAAAATATTACATTACATAATTTCTTTTTTAAGTGAAACAAACAAAAAATTAAATTAAATTTTAAGACAATCTGTAAAACAAGTTTAAAATAGATTCTCTTCTTGTCAAAAGCTAAATAAAAAGAAACCACAGACATAAGGCAATTTATATTATTATTAAAGGTAAAAAGTAAACTTGTTAGTGTTATAAAAAAAATATATATATACCGGCATTAAAATATCAATTAACAAACGTAAAAGCGTCAAAATAATTAAAAGAGATATGAGAGAAAATAAAGGAAAACACATTATAAAATATAAACTTACCCAGTTTAAGACAAGGGGAAGATAAAAAAATTCAATGTAAGATATGACGGTATACGATAAAGTTTTTAAGTTAACAATAGCGAAAAAGAAAAGGAAAATGTTGGGACGGGATAGTCCAGGATGTAGGGAAATTCCATGACGTAAATTTGCTACAGGATGAAAAGTATAC
This sequence comes from Neocrepidodera transversa, assembly GCA_963243735.1. Classification (NCBI taxonomy): domain Eukaryota; kingdom Metazoa; phylum Arthropoda; class Insecta; order Coleoptera; family Chrysomelidae; genus Neocrepidodera; species Neocrepidodera transversa. Next base: position 34,017,231 of record OY725341.1, read on the forward strand.
TAAGTTGTAGGCAGAGATAAAACTATCATGCCTATATACTTTTACACAAGAAAAAAACTTGCATAAACAAATTAGGAAGGTCCAAAGTTAGTGAAAACATGTTTTTCGCTTCTACAAGCAACAATACTGATTTTAGCGAAATAAGTGTTCAATACTTTTTTTTCGGCATTAACAATACCTTTAATTTGATCCATTCCGCGATTTATTTCGTCAGTTAGTTTATTAAAAAATGGCGAAAAACCGTCAAAAATGTCGTTTTTTTGCAATGATAATAATTATTACAAAAAAAGTTTTTTTCATATTATTATTGCTTTAAAAGCAAGGTTTTTTGATTCTGAATCAAACAAGCCATTGCAAGACTGAATTGGTTAATTTATTGCTGAGATATTTGATATTGTTTATCCCAACACCGTAAATGTTTATTGCTCTAACTTTTCTTTCTATGAACATTTTAACTTCTATAAGGGCTCATTCTCCTCACTGATACTTATATTTTTAAGATTTTTTTGAACCTAATAAAAAAAGTAACATTTAACCCTTTCTTTATTGCTTTAAAAAGAGGATACTTTTTTTGTTATAAACAATTAGAGCTGGTGCGCGCCCTGTACATCGTATCATTTTTTAACTTGCAAATACCAAAAGCTGATTTCAAAAAAAAAAATTTGAAAACAAAAAGAATACCCCACGACCAATAGGGACCGAATTAACAATTTTTTTAAAAAAAATCACAGTTACATTGTTTATAACTATTAAAAAATAAATTTTACGGAATTCGATAGTCAAGTACTTATATTTTTGGAAGTGTATATTTAAAATTTAAAAAAATTGTTTTTAATTACTTAAAACATTGTGTAAATTCGTCGATTTTCTCGCGCGGTAGTCGAAAACTGATCTCGAGAATTTAAATCGGCCAAGTGCGGAGAAAAAAGCTATATCTCGGAACCTTTATATCGGATTTTGGTCTTTTTTTTAATCTGGGGTAAGACGGAAAGTTGTCGACAATGGCATTATTTTTTTTAATGATAATAAAAAATATAAAAATTATTAAGTTTGAAATTTACCATTTTTTATCTCAGTAAATAAGCATTTTAATGGAAATTGACAAGAGTACAAAAAGTCCTGCTTTTGGTCGAAAAATAACTGTGAATTTTTTCAAATCGATCGGAAGAAATTTTTTTCATTTTACTTTCCCGACCCACCTCCGAGTAGGAAAAAAATTTCGAGATGAAAATGGAAATATCCATTTTCAGGTCTGCCTGTCTATCTGCCTGTCTATCTGTCTGTGTGTATTCTTCCACGATAGAAGCCACACGCTTAATTTAATTCAGCTAAAATATGGGTTTCCTTTATCCATCGGAAGAACCCATTAGTTTTTGTACGACATCTGTCAAACGGAAGTGTCACTGGCAAAAAATGACAGAAGCAATATGTCACGGAATTTAACTTGCAATATGTCATTCGAAAGCCTTTGAAAAACTCTATTCAGAACAGTCAAAATTTTTTTTTCAACTGTCACCTGCCAAAAATAAAAAAATAGCAAAATTTAAAACTTTAACATTAAATATATGAAAAAGTATTCGTCTCTGGATACTCGTCGGGAAAGTTTTGGGGCGACACAACCGATTATTTTTTGATAAAATAATATCTTTTAATTTTATATGCATTTTGAAATTGCAAGTTATCCAATATTCTCCGTTGCGATTTTTTTCACTATATGATTAGTGCGCTTGCCTAAAATCTTTTTGTGCCCTTTTACCGCTCTTCAAACGAACGTTGAAGATTTATTTTGTTATTGTTCATTAAGTAAAACTGCAGAGAGACAAAAACTGGCCAAAAAATGAAAAAAATTTTCTCCGATGGATTTGAAAAAATTGAGTTATTTTTGGTCAAGCTGCAAGCGCACTAATTCGACAGGAAAAAAATCGCAACGGAGAATATTGGATGACCTGCAATTTCAAAATGCATATAAAATTATAAAATAGTATTTTATAAAAAAAAACGAAAAAAATTTCTTTCGATCGATTTGAAAAAATCAGTTATTTTTCGATAAAAAATAGAACTTTTTGTACTCCTGCGAATTTCCCTTAAAATTCTTATTTACTGAGATAAAAAATTGTAAAATTCGCACTTAATATTTTTTTTATAATTCTTATGACTTTTTATTATCATTTACAAACATAATACCATTGTTCCGTGTTACCCCAGATTAAAAAAAGGCCTAAATCCGATATAGAAGTTCCGAGATATAGTTATTTTCTCCGCACTTCGCCGATTTAAATTCTCGAGATCAGTTTTCGACTACCGCGCGAGAAAATCGACGAATTTACACAATGTTTTAAGTAATTAAAAACAATTTTTATTAAATTTTAAATATACACTTCCAAAAATATAAGTACTTGACTATGGAATTCCGTAAAATTTATTTTTTAATAGTTATAAACAATGTAACTGTGATTTTTTTTAAAAAAATTGTTAATTCGGTCCCTATTGGTCGTGGGGTATTCTTTTTGTTTTCAAATTTTTCGTTTTGAAATCAGCTTTTGGTATTTGCAAGTTAAAAAATGATACGATATACAGGGCGCGCACCAGCTCTAATTGTTTATAACAAAAAAAGTATCCTCTTTTTAAAGCAATAAAGAAAGGGTTAAATGTTACTTTTTTTATTTGGTTCAAAAAGATATTAAAAATATAAGTCTCAATGAAGAGAATGAGCCCTTATAGAAGTTAAAATGTTCATAGAAAAAAAAGTTAGAGCAATAAACATTTACGGTGTTGGGATAAACAATATCAAATATCTCAGCAACAAATTAACCAATTCAGTCTTGAAATGGCTTGTTTGATTCAGAATCAAAAAACCTTGCTTTTAAAGCAATAATAATATGAAAAAAACTTTTTTTGTAATAATTGTTATTATTGCAAAAAAACGACATTTTTGGATGGATCAAATTAAAGGTATTGTTAATGCCGAAAAAAAAGTATTGAAGACTTATTTCGCTAAAATTAGTATTGTTGCTTGTAGAAGCGAAAAACATGTTTTCACTAACTTTGGACCTTCCTAATTTGTTTATGCAAGTTTTTTTCGTGTGTAAAAGTATATAGGCATGCTAGTTTTATCTTTGCCTACAACTTAGTATACTTTTCATCCTGTAGCAAATTTACGTCGTAAAAGACCCATATTTCTCCCTACAGACTGGACTAATCTTTACACTTACGATTTAAGAGAGAGGTGGAAATCCACGGTAGAAATGGCAATTGATGATAACAGAACCAGAAATAAAATAAAATTTGAATTTAAAAATGTACGAGGTGAGCTGAAAAATGAATTATAGAGTGACCCAAGAAAAAAATAACGTAACAATTTTAGTTTCCTTGTGTTATAGTATTTCTCGTGACGTTAGAGTTTTGATGAAACGAGATCGTGCACATAATTGGTATGTGGCTTCTGATTGGTTTTACTTCATCTTTTTACTTTAATGATGTAATGTATGGTATAAAAGATTGTAACTAGATGGTTAAGATTTTATAATTATATATGGATTAATTTCTCGCAAAAGGAGGGTATCGTTTTTTGGGTTTTTTGCGACCCCGTACGAAATTTTTCTCACTAAAAGATAATTAAAAAAAAATGAATTTCCCAAATTTTTTTTCTTTAAAACGTCCCGGAACATACTTTTTTTTAATTTTGAAATCTATTTTTCGACAAAATCACAAGGACTGACAAAGAGGATTTGGCAACATGGCGACCGGCTGTCATTTAGCATAATAGTATACCGGGGTGCTCGAAATAGACCACAGTTATCCACGAATACTATTTTTTAATTGTTACACTTTAAAATCATATAAATACTGGCATTATTACTACAAAAAATGGAAATAAAGAACTAATAATGTAAAATGGTTGAATTCGTGATGTCATCAGTTGTCATCTAATTATAAATACAAAAATTAAATTGCAATCTGTCACATAAGATGTATTGTTGTCACCACAGTTGTTATTGGTTGTATATTGCTTAAAAATAAGTTCTAACATTGAATCGCGGTTAATACAGCAAAAATCGGAAGAAGCTTATAAAAAAGAATACGACAAGTTCATCACATGGATGGAAGAGCAAAAGGTATTAATTTGAATAGCATTTCGTCTAATTTAAAATACCGAAGTTTTAATATTTCAAACAATACTAACTATACTTATCACGTTAAATTAAAAAATTATGATTGTTAAATATTTGAATAAAGCTTTTAAAAAATGTGTTGGTAATATTTTATTTGACGTTACAAGGTACCTGTCAGAATAATAATAAAAAGGTTATTTCTGCCACAGTATAAGACTACTATAGTAGCTGAATTTTATTTGCAGTCTGATCAGTTCACTTCTGATCTAGATTACTTCATATACAGTTTTATTTGTAAAATAATCGGAATTTATCCGATCTGGATCACTTCCCATTTACCGTTGCTGCTCCATCCGCAAAAATTGTTCAAAAGTGAACTATAGAAATGTTAAGGACAAGGGGTAATTAAATTGACATATATTATCATCTATAGACCAATCCAGATGAAATTCAAGATGGCCGCTGGTAGGCACACAAACCCATGTTTTTCACGTAGTTAACATGAAAAGAGCAGTTTATTTTAACATATGAAACGATTGGAGCTTAAAACGGACATTTTAATTTAGAATAGTTGTGTGACTAACTACTCGGGATGCATTATCGATATTTAATGAAGTGAAAGTGTACGGAAAAAATATTGTTTGTTAGAAAGAACTAAACATGCACACTACTTGTTCTATAGTCAATTTTCTATAGTCAATTGTGGGAGTCGAAGAGGTCGTGAAACTGTTAGATTTTATAGAATACCTAGTGAAGTACATTTTCCACATAAACCAGAACGGAATAATCTCTCAAAAACCAGGAAAAATATTTATATGCTGACAAACTATTGTAGGCCTTGACTTGTTCTTTGGTGTAAAAACTATGTGTGAGGACTAAATATAAGTATATGTGGAAAGCAGTAAAGCAGTCACTGATGATGGAAAGTCATGCATCTTCTCGAGTTTTACATCAATTCCAGGAGTATTGTATATGTATTTATTTATACTCTCATGTATGTTATACCCAGGCAACACAAAGAGGTCCCAAGGATAGCTCGATGAGCTCTTTTTAGGAAATTGTGACAACTTTTGTAATGTTTCTGAGAGGTTGACGAGAGCTCTATATCTCCTCCAAATGTCCGCCGCCGGAATTTTCTTAACGAGGTCTTAGCGATATCCCATGTGATCATGTGTGATCATCGCAAGCGGTGCCTTTAGCGAGCTCTATGGGAAATTCGCATATATAGCCGTTTGGCGAGTTCTTTGGGAAATTCACGTCAACTGCTTTTGTTGAGATCTTTGCGAGGTCGCTTTGTGATATTCGCATACAGTGCTTCTGGCGTGGTCTTCAAGAGTTCGCATTAAGATTTGTACATATTGAAAAAGGAAACGATACCTACCAATTGAAAATTGGAAGAAAAATATTTTTTCAGGTTTTCAGAATTATTTTTTTCAGGTGAAAAGTAAGAGATTTCACAATATTTATTTATTTTATTTATTTATTTATTTATTTATTTATTATTAACAACTAACATATATAACATATAATTGGTACATATTTTTTGTAAAATATATAACATAATAAGTTTACACTTTTCTTTTAAATAAATAATAAACATCATGTGATTTAATATTATCTAAACAAAATAATAAAAATAAAATAATAATACTAATAATAATAATAAAATTATACATGCAGTGTGCACCTAAGTGATTGAACACTTGTGTTGTGCAAAATCTACGAATTTAATAAACAAAAAATAATAGTAAGAGAAGCTTAAGAAAAAAAAAAACAAAAAAAAACAAAAGATCAAAGCAAAAATCAAAGTAAAATTTAAAATTGTAAGAGCATAGAATTATAGTAGCATTTTCTGTATTCATTAATTTCAATTTTCCCCTTTCTCTCGTCCCTCCCCTCCCTATCTTTCTTCCGATCTTTATTGTCGTTATTCTAGAATTTTTGCGAATTCAGTGTAATTTCGGAAAATAAATTTTCTTGTTTCAGTAGAAAAGCGTTTATGTTTAGTGATAAGCCTAATCTCTAGTGGTAATAGATTGCACGCCTTGGGCAATGTATGAATAAAAAATCTGTGGCAAATATTCTTCTGAAATCTTTGTATTGACAGAAGCTCATTAGTAGTATTACGAGTTTGATATACAGGACGTATGCTGTTAATAAATAATTTATTCTTGAAGGCATACATACATAGGCTGTGAAAATATAATGTTCGGATATTGCATATATTTTCAGTGTATAGAAGACTTGTGTGAAATCTTTTTTGTTTCTTTAATACAATTTTTAATATGTAGTTTTGCAGAGTATTTAGTTTCTGCAGTGAGTTCCTATACATTCCTCCCCAAATAAAGATACCATAGCAGAAAAGTGATTCAATTATGGACTTGTATATTAGTAATAACAGTTTTCTTGAAAGAAACTCTCTTAATTGGTAAAATTTGTAGATAAGCTTTCTCACCTTTTTCGTTAGATAATCTACATGATTACACCATTTTAGATTTTTATCTATAATTATACCCAAATATTTGATTTCGTTCGTCTCTTGAATTTCATTTTCCATACCTGCGATTTTTATCCTAGAAAAATCTGGTCTATTTGCTTCTATTAAGGTAAACGCGATATAATTTGTACTGCTAACATTTAATGAAAGTTGGCTCATATTTAGCCACTTTGTAATTTCTTCAATACCCAGTTGGACAGCCATTTTAGTTTCTGTCCAGGACTTTTCACGAAATATTACAACTGTATCGTCCGCGTATGATACGATTGTTGCCCGTTTTACTAGTGACAAGAGAGAGTTGATATATATCACAAATACATCTAACAGATGTATGTGTTTTCTGTTAGATATTACAAAACGTAACTTCGAATTTTTCTTCATAGATTTTTTCTAAATCTGAAAAAATATTTTTTCCAATTTTCAATTGAGAATGTATCCTATTTAACAGGAAAAACCTCTATAACTATAACTGCAAGAGAGGAGGAATATTGATTGAAACAAAAAATGAGATAATATAGTTTTATTATCTAAAATAAAAAAAATAACAAAAAAAATATACTCCAACTGTTCCGTTTGGTAGACCTGAAAGCAAATGATAAAGCTTTAATATTTTGAATATTAATACAAATATACATTTCACTGCCCATTGAATATCCCACAGGGTATTGGATGAAAATTAGAAATTGAATTAAGAATTTCTGAATTATTTCTATTAAAATTAAGTAGTGATTTCCTCGTAAAAATTAAAATTATTTACTTAATCCACAAAATTGTCATTTCTTTGAATATCTCGATAACGGCTAATTCGATTTTGGCAAGGTGAACCATCATCTGTTTTTTCCAAAGAATTCAAAAAACAAATTTAATAACTGAAAATGCTACCATAAGGCAAAAAAATTAGCGGTCGAAAAAATAATTTACCAAAGTTTAGTGAAAAATATTCAGCCATTAAGTTAAGTCTCACTCTTCTTTATATTATGCTAAAAAAAACTTGGGTGGCGATTCTACTTGCAAAGTAACTATAACGTTTTTATGCGAACAAAAACTACAAAGTTACAGAGTCTCAAAGGTCATATAATAACTTCATTTTTTGTGAACAGATTCTTCGCAAATTATTATCATAAAATTTCTTTTGGATGACTACTGGAATCTTTTGTATGATAATCATTATGAGCACAGTTTTATCAAACACAAAACGAATTATCCAACACCTTGAGACCTGTTTTGCTGTATATGTCAACATTTTTAGATCATCAATACTAAATAGTTTTAGTTGATCACAATGAGCCGTAACAAACGGTTCATTCTAGTAATTAACTCTTTTCATTGTTCAGTGAAGTATTAAAGTATGATAGTGGCATAAAACAATATAGTTTTAATTTACCGCTGCAAAAAACTGTGTTTAGGTATTGAACAATCGGTTTGTTGGGTGGTAAAATAACTGTGCTCATACAGGTATCATGGTCAAATTATTTGAAAATGAGCTTTAGCAATACCTTTACTTGCCATTTTCATATTCACAAAAGAATATCATTTTTCGCTTCTTCCCTCTTTTTTCGTTGGGAACAGTGCCTCAGCCAATCTTGCGAGAATATTTCGAATTCCTTGTCGGTGGTTTTCCAGGTCTGCTTCAGTACATCTACAAAAATACAAATGACTAGTGATTAGTGAAAAAATATTCAGTTACTGTACCCATCAAAAATAATTACAATCTCAGACTCCCAAAATTATGAATCTAGTCCCTCATCAATTAAATATTGTTAAATTAATTTCTGTTGAATACAAATTAAATAAATAGAAATTATAAGGAGCAAAAATTTTAAACATTCTTAAGAATACATTATGAATCTAGTCCCTCATCAATTAAATATTGTTAAATTATTTTCTGTTGAATACAAATTAAATAAATAGAAATTGTAAAGAGCAAAAATTTTAAACATTCTTAAGAATGAAGAAAGAAAATGCTGAGCGTACTTTCAAGTGTGTAATGAAACGATTAAATTCTAAGGAAATATATATATATATATATATGTACGCACCAACTCGTAACCTTCTGTTACATTTATTATTCTTAAGAATAGTGTTTATAAATTATAGAAGATAAAATTGAAGGTAAATGATATATTTTCTCAAAATATACATGTTACATTTCAAAACCACTATAATTATGACCGAAAAAATATTCATTTACAACATATTTTAGACCAATATATTTGTAAACGAACAACTTAACACTGAAATGGTTGTGAGAATAGGCAGGACAAATGGGAGAATATTTCTTGTACTAATGAGCAGATAAACCATTATAAAACTTTACTTACACATACAAGTCTCAATGAAGTTCATATTTTCTAATCTTATGTTGCCTCTTTGACCCTTCCATGAACATTTCATTCCTAGTTCATTGGTAAAAATAGACTTGAACATGCGTCCATGATGGTCCTTGGGGCCAGAACCCCCAATTCCATTAAAATACAACTTCTGTAAAAATATTAAATATCAAAATGGGATTTCAATTAGAAATGAAGACTAGAAAAATCAAAGAAGAAAACATTACATACCAAGTCTTCAACAAGTTGGGGCTCCCTATTTAATGTATCGATAAAGTTTTTTAAACAATCTTTATTCGTCAGGGGTAAAATTTCCCTAAAACGTTTGTGATTTTCAGATTTTCCTTTAAATTTAGTATTTAATATTTCTCCAATATTTTTAACCTGGAGTATGACTTCATGGAGTTGTCTTCTCATTGCAACAATTTCTGTAAATGTATAGATACAAAATATGCTGAGTGATATTTGAGTTTTTGAGGTATTTCTCTAATTTATAAAGTCAGAAACTTTGTTTTCGTTACCAAATGACACGTTATTTATGTGCATTTTATGAAAATAAAAGTGTTTGACCCCATTTATCAATATTATCATACCCTCTAGGAGATAACAGCCAATCTGATTCAACGTGTTATCAAACAACTGTACCAACAGAACAATAACTCAAAAGAAAACTATAGATAATTGTCAATTGTCTGTCATTTCAAAAAGAATGAGATAAAGAGTACATATTGAGAGAAAAAATCATAGAATGTAGAAGAAATTATAATACATCCATTACCATCTGTTAGTGCTTTGATACTAAAATTAATTCCATGAAATGAAGCATTATTAGTTGCTGGTCTCTCTAACGAATCATTTGACTGTTCATCTACTACTTCAATTGCCAAATTGTTGGAAGATGGTCGAATCACTCTTGTGAGATTTGTTAATACTAAAATTATTAAAAAAATTTGGTGACTTCATATTTGCATTACGAATCACTTTATATTCTTACCTGGGATGTCATTGTTGAAAGATGACGAATCAGAAGTCTCTGAACTGGATTTTTCAGAACAGGACACTGGTTGTAATAGAGGAGAATGTAAAGTATCTACAAAATAATAAAATTTCAAACAATTATACTGTCATAATTTTTTCTCAATTCAAAGTCATATCACTACCTACTTTACGCACGTTACGGAGTGTGTAAAGTTTTAACTTTTTTTCACTAGTGCGTAAAGTAAGATAAAATTTGCAAAATAACATCTTCGCATGCGCTACACATTTTTTGCAATATCCTTATGTTTCTTATCATGCCAAGATTCTATGTGTCAAAAATCAACTGGTTAACTTCAAGATTTTGCAAAAAGGCTTCTTGGCAGTAGATTGCTTATTTTATACTTAACGCCTGCATAATTTTTGGCAGTATATAAAATATTGTATACAACTAGTGTGTAAAATACCTTTTTCACTCATGTGATAATATAGGTGTAATAGATTTTTGAAATCAACTTTTCAGGACGAATCTAAAAATGTAATAAAATATAGCGTGTTCCATTTAAAAAAAAAATATGACCTTCATATGAATCACTTTCCTGGAGCACCCTGAATGTTTATAAATATTTTTAAAATGTAGTCCTTATTGACTTACATAATACTACCTCAATAAAAGTTTACGAATATATGCCACTCCGTGGCGTCGGTCGTGAATCACCCTGTATAATATGTTGATGGTATGATAAACAATGTTGAAGTAAGACCTACCTAAAACAATATACACATAAAAAGTTTGAAATATATTCAATGCAAGCTAAAAATAGTTCTGATTTATAATTTTCTGGAAAACATACATAAACTAATAAAAAAATAAGAACAGTAATTCAAAAACAGCTGTGTGATAGAGGTATGACTGCATAATCATTGATATTTATTTTTAATCTTAAACACTTCCTAGCAACACTTGAAACTTCTATATTTTCACATTCAATGAAATTATCTAAATTAATGGAAAAAATATTCAACAATATTGAATCACATGGGGAGTCGAAAACATTTTCTCGATTTGAATATAATTTACCATACAGAAATGTTTTCTTTGCATTCAAATCAAATTTAATACCAGATATTTCTAAAATATTGTTGTTTTTAAGCAAGCAAACATTTTCTGGCTGTTCAGTAGATAAAATGAAGTTACGGAATTTAAGAATTTTGAAATATTCGAATCCTTCTTTTTTTAACAACGTGTGTTCCAAAAATGGATAAGATGAATTGATCTTGATTGCAGTAATTTTGGCTTTTTCACTTATTCGATTAGAAATTTGTTGTAAGGGTTTTGCAGATGTCTTAATTTTTTGTTTCAGTCTAAACATATGATTTTCAAACTTAAAAGCACTTATACTGTCTAAATTTCCATATTTTTTGGCATCATCATATAAATGTAAAAGATTATGGACATTATATGACATATTCTCTTTTCCATAAAAAACTTCATATTTTCTCACAAAATATATTAACAATTCCTGACCATACTTTTGCGGAATATAATTTGCATCGGAAATAAAAATATTTATAGCAATGCTTAAACAAAGAAAATGTTGATAATAATGGGGTCTTAGAATCCCCTTCAAAACAACAATCCCTGTATATAAAAGGAATTGACGAAGCTCAGATGCTTTCCACCTATCAATTTCATTAAGGGAGCGTGGCTTTCGAGCGAATTCACTGGAAATATCACATCTCATACTTTCCAAACGCAGATTAACAATGTTTAAATCATCTTTATTCATACGTACTGCCATATTTCCACGGACCCAGAAAATTATCATTTTTTTTACAACCCCTAAACAGACAAGATGCATGTAATCAAGAACAACTTGAGAAACCATCCCTATATTTAATGATTCTAAAACAGAGTCCCCTTTATGATGTTCTTCATCAAGTCGATTACAGAATGATTCATCAGTACGCAAATTATTATGAATATCTGGGAATATCACGCGATTTTGATAGTATTCTCCCTCCTGTGTACATCTACTACAACCCGAGTATCCCGTGTGATTCTTTGTGCATGTTATAAAAGCACGTGCTGGAGCATCACAACAAAAAACATTTATATTGACTGAAATATTCACATTATTATATAAAATACCATGTTCCAAGATATCTTTCATATCGTGTACAAAATATTTCAGAAGATCATTGGCTGAATCAGGCTTTTTATTGCCATGGTAAATGCCTATTTCAAAAGGTTCAGTGTGTATTTCTTTGTCAACAATAGCTCCCAAAATGGGCCAGAATTGGCTTCCACTACTTTTTGAAATGGGTAGCCCATCTACATTAACATTCATTAATAATTGTTCGGGAGGATTATCAGGATAATATATCTCAACAGACCTTAATAATACTGATTTTACACCAAAATGAACATAACGTCCTGGTGACATATCAATAATCGATACCTCCCTTGGGGTTTCAAGAATAGTTCTTGAGTCCTTAGGAACATGTAGACCATGCCTATTAAGAATAACTAATAACTTATTTGCTTGAATCTTAGAGATATTTGACTCGACCAACCATTCTTGCAAATCCTGCTGAATGGTCCGTTGAAGATTTGGTTCATTATCTAATGAATCATCATCACTAGATTCACTGGACTCATCGCTTGACCAAACTCTTAATTTATTTAAAAAAATTGTTTGATTTTCGTTCTTAGGTGCCTCGTCATATTCCTGCGATTCAATAGAATTGCAAGTGTCACTAACCTCATTAACACTACCTGAACTATCCGCCCTTATTACTTCATTTCTATGATCTCCACATGCCCCACCATGTATCACTACTTGTGGTAGATTTTCATTATTAAAGACATTACCATCATTATTGCCAGATTTGCTACGAATGCCTATGCTAATTCGGCGCCTTTTTTGCCGATTGCTAAGGTATCTAACAGGCTTATATCCAGCAGACATTCTTTTTACTACTATACTAAATAATATTTGAAACGTGTACTTATCTTTCGAGGTTAAAATATTCTAATACGCCAATAAAACCACATAGAAACTAAATGATATAGGAAAATGATGATGTAGTTAAATCGTTAAATGAATAAATTCCTTTTTGGCGGTTGCTAGTTATCAGGATGAGATGAATCAAAAATGGCGCCAAGTTAACAGTATTTGTACACCATTAGTAGACTTACACAACAAAAACACCCTTCATAAAATGAGTAAAAGGTAAAAAACAGCACTTACCTATCCTCACTCACCAACACAAAAATATTAAATTCACAATAAACAACAACAATCACTTTATTACTTGCTTTGTAGAACAGGAACACATCAACGGCATTCACCATCAACATCAAAAAGTCGTTCGTTATTTTTTATTTTAAACAGGCGCTAATAGAGCATGCTCGCGAATAGAAGCAACAAGTGACGGACGGGATGATGTTCATGATTCACGACTCACTATTACGATCTGTCTCTTTCTTTATCATAGAATTCGCCGGTGTGCGATACTTATATGTTGCGCGTAAAGTACTCTGTCGTCTTCACACATCTTTCCACTCCCTTGCAGTGTTGCCTCTCTAACACCGGAAATAAAAGTGGTTATTATAACAAAAACAATAATAAACGGATTTTCTTTTGTAAACAATTGATATTGAAATAAAAACATCTTATATTTATTTACATTTGAAGCAATATTACCATTGAATATCCTGGATTATCGTCCAAGCGGCAACGTTGCAAGTTTTCAGTATTTTCGGCGGGTTATTTGAATGGCATCAATAATATAACGATTAAACCTTGGATCATGTCTATTAGATTAATAATCCGCTATTAGAAGAGAACTAATATAATAATCCATATCTGATCAATTAATGAACTAAAGAAATGTTAGATTTAATTTATCCACAACAGTAAGAACATTTATTACCTTTATTTCAAATACGTGAATTTTAATATTAATTTTGTAAAGTATGTCATATTCAAATTAATTAGACAATTTTTATTTCATACTTCCGCTAAAGGGGCAACATAATAATTCCTGTCGTGTGCCATCAGCATAGGTTTTTGGGGTTTCTTGGCGACTTTTTACATTGACATTTTACTCGGACTTCTTTATATTAAAATATTAAAAAAGAATTAAATATTAATTATATGGAGATTTTTATTTAATTGGAATTTAATGATATTTTATACATTATATAGAGTGTGCTCTTTTGGTTAGGTATTGCGAAGTTCTCTGTGATTTTAAGGGGATAACTTTAGGAACTCGCAATAAGAATTTCTTATTCAGGTTGCGTTGGGGACATCTTTAGGAATTTACAACAAGATGAAACATGGCAAATTGAATGTGAGGTCTCCAAGATTTCTTATGGGTACACCAGTGAGAATTTCGCTTAGTTATGGCACATAGCGATCACCGAGACCTCGCAATAGGAGTTCGCATAAGATCCTAATTATAACCTCTCAGAGATATCGTGGAGAAGTATGTGTTACCTGGGTAAGGTGTTATCTTTTTTCTTATTTGATTATTATTTGAAACAGCAATTATTTTTATTTCAAACTCTTTCTAAAAGCACAAAATACATCAAATAAACATAAAACACATGCAAAATGTAGTTCAATACAATTTGTGTGTCTACCAGCGGCCATTTTTGATGATATTTGGTCACGTGTTCTGGATTGCCTTATTTAAACGTTGTTTAGGTTTAAGGTATAACCTAAAAAAAATATTTACATCTATTTGGAGAAATATTTATTTCTAATTACGAATGCTTATTCTTCTTTTTCCATATACTGTGGTTCTGTGTTAAGACATGCGTTGTTGCCATATTTACAAATTGGCTTAACAACTGAGATTTTAATAATAAATGTCAAACTTCTCCAGTTCTTGGATTTTTCAGTTAACAATTGTTGAATATTCGGGCCATTTCAGGCAGATGTAATAGTTTTAAAAATATTAGTGATTTATTTTTTTCCATTTCAAAGAGATTTCTTGCATTAAATATGTTTGAATTTATTAATAATTTAGCCGTCGCGTATACACCCTAAATATCAGGTAATTTAGAATTTCACACAATGGAAATTCATTTTAAGCTCATAGTTTTAATATAAAAACAAATTTTCATTTTCCACTCTTTGATTTTTAAGTTTTTGAAACATAAAAATTGTTTTCATGAGAAACCCAAAACACCCATTTAAAACGATACCCTCCTTTACCCAGAGTTCTTATTAAAATCATAATGATATTTTAAATTTAAATTTACATCATATTATTAATAAGTACAATAAAGAAAAATGTGAATTATACCATCCCAACATGTCTTGACTTGTATATTACTGCGTCATTGTAAAATTTCTAAAAAAATCGAGCCAACGATTACGTAATATTTTCTATCTCAATGTTAAGCGCTTTTCTCTTTCGCTCTTGTAGGCTGTAATATTATTATATCGAAAATTGATCATATTACGAAGCGTAACCTACATGTCCTCTAAAAAGTATCACATCACTTTTTATTACCCAATCAAATTAATAGTAGATTACATACCGAGGCGAGAAATGCATCATTCTCGACAGTAATGAGGGCAAATATGGATCACCGAGGCGCTCGTGCCGAGGTGATCCTATTGCCCGAGGCAGGAATGATAATTTCCGCCTTGGTTTGTTTACTATTTTATTCACGATCATTTTATTTTAATCCACAATTTGAAAAGAATATATAGTTATTAAGTTTAAAAGTGACTTTGTGACATGTGTAGTAAAATAGTCTGGTCAAGTTTTCTTTTAAATCAAAATACTTTGGCATTTAGATATTACATGACATTTTATTTTTGTGATATCAATTAAAAAAAAATTAAAACAGCAAAATGACAAATTATAGTCACAAAACATTACGAAACAAATAAAATAGATTTTGGAAATACGGATAGTTTATTAAAGTCTGTTACTTTATTGTTGTAATTAATAATACTATGTATCGTTTTCTGCTGATATGAAAGGTATAGAGAAATCTATCCGGATCACGGGCGGGAAGTGACAGATATCACTTCCCACCCCTGGGCAGGAATTAAGTTTGTAATAGCTTATTTCCCGATCTTTAAAAAGTTTGAGCTATTACATATACGATTGTGAATAAAATGCATATATCCGGACAATCAATACTTTTTCTTCAAATAGCGATTCATACAAAAAACCGTTAAGAGTTAGTTTATTATTAAGTCACAATGAGATATGTTCTCCATTGGGAATAAAATGCCACCACACAATGGCGGTAGTAAATAATTAATATAATTAGCAATTAATGAATAAAAAATACCGGGTGACAACGATGTTAGGGTACACTCAATAACTTCGTTAATTTTAAAGATAAAGGATTGAAATTTTTGATAATTATATTAGATCTAATTATCGACATTTCTACCATCTTAGATCGTAAATATTTATTCTGGTTTTATTAAGAAAAATACTTTTAGTGGCGGCATTGGTGTATGTCGTTTATGGCGATATAAAACATTGACTTTTAAAAAAAGAGTTTTTTTTCCTGTTACCCTACTTTATGTATTGCAATTTGCTAATTGAAATTTAAAACTTAAGATATGTCCAATTAATGGACGAAAATGAAAAATGGGTAGTTCCATTGAGAAAATACCAAAGAAGCCTTAATGAATTTGGGCAAAAATTATAAAAATTTTAAATTGTTTAGATTTTAAATGAAACTTAAAATTAAAAAACATTTTGTGAGTAAGAAATATACGCAGTAACTATATATAATTCAAGGCCTATTTTTTTTAGTTTTCATTATTAATGTCATTTCAAGGTCATTATAGGAAAACCACTTTTTCATTCATTTCAGCGCTATTTTTCAACAAATATGGTGTTGTGATACATTGTTGCAATGAGACTGACAAGCAGAATGCAATAGTTGACAAAATTATACAGGGTACCATTGAAAAGTAGAAAGTTGGTACCACTTCCGGAAAACCGATAATTACATCTATAATAATTATCCCATATTTCAATTCTTTACGGTTAAAATTAACGAAGATCATTGTCATCTGGTATGTAAATTTTCTAAGGTTTATAAAAAGATAAATTATGCAAAAGATATTCCTTTTAATATGTTTTGTTGGAAAAGGTGCAGTGATGTTAATTAAATACATCTAGTGCAGGTAAATCAAGTAAAAATGAAAATAAAATCGCTATCGTTGTTTGGTCATATAATGGGGACTTGTGATGCGGTAGCTACAGCAAATTGATTTGTAGTGTATGAGAATCTACTTAAGATTATTCATAAAAATAGGCTTGGTTAACTTTGAAACACTACAATTATTAAATTTCCAAGTAACGTCAGCTACATAAATTTGTTTAAAGTAATGTAGATGGCATGAAAAGCTATTATTTTTATTTATCTGTCGACTACTAAACGAAATAGCCTTAGCGGTTTAGACTATTAAAAAAAAAAGAAGCGAAACACACAGGCGATACATTTAATTAGTAGGATATGTTATACTGAAAAGTGAAAACAAAACGCTATGAATAGCAGTACATCGGATGTACGCATATTTATTCTTTACATTGGCGGTTCACTGCGTTTTAATGTTTACAAAGTATGAAAGTATGTTGGCGCATCTGTTTGATAAGTTTGATAATATTGCTGTAATGTTGGTTTTGGTGTAATTTGCATAGAACATGGTTCCGCTGTAAAAGAGCCTGAGTTTGATTCCTAGTACGACCAACTTTTTTATGTTTTAATAATTTTTTAAGATTCATAAAAACCACATAAAAATAGTGATTGACAACCGGTTTGATCTATACAGTAGAGTTTTTTTCACTTATAATTACACGAGAGCTTTTTTTTGTCGAAGTAAACTTGACATGTATTAATAAGAATTTTGTTGCCTGGTAATTTAAAGAGAAAAACTGCCGCTGAAAAAATTACGAGTCTAGTCTTAACCAAACCTAACCCAACCTAACCTAACCGGAGTCCGTAGGACGAGTAATTTTTTCTGGCAGTTTTTTGAGGTGAATTACCTAATGGCAACAACATTCAAATTATAAATGTCAAGTTTACTTCGGCTCAAAAAAAAGCTAGAGTGTAATTCGGTAAGACAATTTAATGAATATGTAAATCAATAAATTAAAAAATAAGATGTAAATTAGTTTGTTTAATTTATCGGAAAAGTACAATTGTTAAAAACACAATTATTGAAAACGGCTTGAGTCGGAAAATGAAAACTTTTCTGACAAGTTTCAGAAAAATTGACATAACAATGCTGGTTGTCATGCTTTAAAAAGTTACGTTCCGTTATTGTCGCTGGAAAAGTTAGGGCAAACCTTTTTCGCTGTCATATTGACAAAATCAGACGGCTTATGGGATTTTTTATACATGAATTAAACTGTCCCCACAATTAATAATTAGATTTTGCTGTTTTAAATTCATAAAAACTGCAAAAAATAGTGGCTGGTAACCAGTTTGATTTATAAAGTAGTGTTTTTTTTTTAATTTTTTTTTCAAAGTTCGATATGTAAAAATTAGGCATAGTTCTTTTCAGCATCTTTGAGCTGTTTAAATATGAGTAAATGAGCATATAAAAGTTCCTCAGAATTGAAATAGTAGTATCTTCATTCAATCACAATAGTCGCAGTTCTACAAATACCAGCGTGGTCCGTCGCCGTAAGTCTTTTCAAGTTCACTTTGAAATTAACTAAACTATAATTTTTGGCTATTAAGAGCACTAAGAATTACAATGTATGTTATAATAATTATAAAAATATATCAAGTTTTTTCTTTCAAAAATTTAATATGTTGAATAGATGAGGATTTTACTTGATAAAGATCCATACTACACGATGAAATAAAACAATTTAATTTGTTTAAAACTTCATTCGAACTAAGTTCAACATAGATTTGTGACGCGTTTCGCTAACAGAGTAGCTTTATATATATTATACCTTCACCCGTTTGAGAAAGCTACTAAATTGTTTTATTTCATCGTGTAATTTAATATGTTTTTGTTGTTTATAAATTAAAGTGTGCTACTAATGTCCCGAATCTAATAAAAATTTAAAACAGCGATTGAATTTTTTCAGCACTCAAGATCTGTAGCAGCTTTACCAAATGTGGGATTTGTTTTGATGTTTATTTTTGCATGTGCGATTGTAACCGAGACTGGAGAACAAGTACAAATAGAGGTAATTAAATTAATATTTTTTTGTTTTCATTTATTTGCATATATAGAGTGACACGTATAAATAATTTTATTCAATTGTAGTGCGAAAAAATTTACATTAAAGCCCAAGGATTTAAATGGTATCAATGGAATCAGAAAAATTGCCAACTGTTACTCATGTTTCTCATAGTAACTAAAAAACCTTTATCATTTAATTGTTATGGATTGGCTACCCAAAATAGAGCTTTATTAGTCTCAGTAAGTATTCCACGTACTAGATACAATCAAAATTTAAAAACTAAAATAATGCAAACAATGATTTTCCTTTTTCTTTTAATACGGATTTGAATTTTTTTCAAATTTTCTTTAATTTTTGTAATATTCCATAATAGTCTATATATTAAATCATTTCTTTTTGTAATTTTAGCTATTTCGGATGATCTACTCAATAATTACATTTTTTGGAAATACAACATAAATCATTAATATTTTGTGCATTTAGTGTGTAGTAAAAAATTATTAATAATTATCTTATTATCCTACAATATATTTTTTCCACTACTAGTTTTATGAGATGTCATTATTTATGCTGTGTTCGAGTCGAGAAGGTAAATCTCTCCACGACCATTACTGAATGTATGAATTCCGAAATCATTTTTAATAATAGAATGTAAACATTCACACTCTAGAGTCTGAATATTTATTCTGAAACACTTGCTTCTTATGTATTTTGCATGTATTTTCATTCTTTATCAAGGTAAAGAATGGATATTCTGTAATCGAATTAAACGATATGGATTGCCATGGATTTCAAAAGTGTTACTGTCAGATATAAAATGGCGACGGTAATAATTATTTTCAAACAAGTTTTAATTTAAACAAAATAATGAGTGAAAATTCAAGTGAAGTAGATATAGAATTTAACCAGGCTAGTTGTTGTTCGGAACTTAGTTTCCCATGACGTCGCATCAATGATTGTAAATCGGTAATATATTAAGACACAGGCTCATTACGGCGTTGAAATCGTCTTCCAATTTCAGCCTCTAAGTCTATTTCGTAGTTTACTGGATAGAAGAAAATACGGAAATCTTTTTCAAAATCGTCCCAGTTTTCAAATCGACTGCGGTTATTACGGAACCACAATGCTGGTTCGCCAGTCAGTAATTCAGGTAATACCGGAAGTAATTGATCCTGTTGTATATTCCTAGCAGTACATATTTCATCTTGTCGTTCTAGAAAGCTTACTGGGTCATCACGATTTCCAAAAGATATTTTCCAATCATGAACATTTATCGGATGTGGAGTTGCCATTATTATCGTGCTATTATCAGTACTGGCCGGAGGAGTAGCGGTACGATTCGGTGTGGTTACAGAATTCGGTTTAACGGAGGACGTACTCTTTTGTACTCTATGGGAGTTTTTGAGAAACTCCACCAAACGTCTGCGTTTTTCCCTAACGCCTCCAGACGGTGATAGCTGTCGGTTAATTAACTCAGTTGTAAGGCCTTCCTTCTTTAATTTATAAACCCAGCTTACTAGTGTATCGGTCTTTCCAGAAGTATCACTATCTTCACTATTTGACATTAACTTCAGTAGATTAATCCTACAGATTAATTTATTATCGGTGAAAATCACTCGGTATAAGAAAAAAAACTCAATCTGTTCAGTTCAGTTCAATCGGTATAACACAGTCATAATTAATTAAAAGTTTATTTCAAAAACTAAATCTTGAATGTCCAATCGGTATATTAAAATTTTAAAAAGGCAAAAATAAATACAACAAATTGAAACGAAAAAAATTAAATTAAAAAAAAAATCAAGTCCGGTTAAACAGAAAGAAATATTATTATTCTTTCACTGTGGATTCAAATAAAAATTAAAAAAAAATTATTCAGTATGGAAGCTTCAAAACAAAAGCAAGTAGTTACAGAATATTTAAAGTCTTATTATAAAAAAGTGAGAAAAAAAAATGAACGGCACTGAATCACAGAAAATTTTGAATCAAGAAAATCATATTAACAAATTTTTCTAAAATAATTTTAAAGTACACTCGGTCTAGCCCTATAAATTTTGGACCAAATTTCGCAGTAAATCTTAATCAACAATAAAAAATTTTAAATAAAGAAAACCACAAATATTTTCAATGCGACGGTAGCACTAAATGTAAAAATATTTTAAAAAAAATTAAAAAAAAAGGATAATAACTAAAAAAAAACAAAAATTCCGAATTTGCAAAAATATCAACAGTATGATATCAACCTTAATCAATTTCAACTCGTATGTTAAAGTTTCTTTTAATTCCAAACACTATTTGTCAAATGCGAATAAAATATTCAAGGGACAATCGGTATAGTAAATATTAAAATATTTATATCCAGTTACATGTAAAATTTTATTGTTTATTTCGATTTGAAATAAAGCTATTTAAAATCACCGGTAAAATCTGCTATTTTTAAATAAAAGTAACAAATGTCATTATCATGAAAAAAAACTGGTTTTCTTATCTTTTAGCAGGAGTTCAGAAATTGAAAAACGGCTTTAAATCGAATAGATTTGCAATACATGTAAAATCATTATTTTATTTTAAATAAAACATATACTGAGTGTTTTGACTAAATTTATTACTTTAATCTTTCGGATTTATGTCTCAAATGTTAAACAGAGAAGTTTCTTCAGACAGGGATTTTATTTAACAGATTTTTTTTTTTTTTTTTTATTTTTTTTTTTTTTTTTAACAACGGTTTTTGTCCTATAATTTCGTTTCAGCGGTCTGTACTCTTTGTCTCTCGGTCTTGTGCTCTTTTCGATGGTCTCTTGGACCTGTTTACGGTTCTTTTCTAGCAGTTTTCATGATATCAATTTTTCTTTTTCACCGCGGTCAGTAGACGGTCTCTGCTTCTTATACACACTTTTACAGGCTAATAGGTTATTATTCAAACAGCGGTATTTTTTTTTAAACAACGGTCCCTGCTCGGGCGCCATTTTGTGACGTGCCTTTTCTTTTCTTTAAAAGAGCCTTATCGTCACTATGACACCCTCTACGGCCTCAAGAGTACCAGGGTAGTAACAGATGGAGGTTACAGTAATTCCAGGGGTCTGTTGTCGTAGACTGAATAGGGGAGCACGGTGTAAAACGGGCTTTAATTGTTTCACAGTGCCAAACCTGAATTTACCGGTTGCTTTTGTTACGAAAATAAAAATTGCAAATAAATAATTATTTTTATAATTATTAATTCTTTTCAACTATGGAAAGCTATATTAAAATTTGTGGTGTTTTAAGCAACAATAAAAAAATACAGATCAACTTCTTTAAAAAATATATATATCGGTGAGCAGTAATTAACTAAAAGCAACGCATGATAGCGTGAAATTCAAGAAAAAGCGTGTGAAAATAATTTTCAGTGACGGTGAAAATGATATCTACTCAGGAAAGCGTTATAAGGCAATATGACATAGATTTTCGGTTGAATTTGCGTCTTCAACGCAAATATGCCGGTGTTAAAATAATAAATAAATCAAAATTAATGAAATTAACTTTAAAACAGTTCTTACACTTCTTGATTAAAAGATTTAATTAATTAAACAAAATGTTTAAACGGTATTTGAAAAAAAAAAATTCCTGATTTTCTAGATTTGACTCAGTGTTCTCTGAATAAGAGGCCCCCTATGACCCCGGGCTACGGAGATCACTAGGGCGACATTCCCGAACTTCTGAGTCTAATCCCCAAAAATCAGTTTTCCGTTCTTAATCCGAAGTGTTTTAAATAAACAGCCTTTTGTGTCCCCGGACTACGGCGAACACAAGGGATGTTACTTCAAAATCTTCGAACTAAACGGACTTTCTGTCAGCAATTAGATTTTATTTGTTTAAAACTGCATTAGTATAAAAAAAAACAGTATGAAATATTTTATTTACACAAATACGCAGGAAATCCTATGTCAATTAATAATTCAGTGCAGTCAAATGATATTTATTATTGTTCAGTCGTTATAATAATAAAAACAAATTTGTACAAAAGAAAAGAATATTTTTACCTTTGATAAAGCACAGCATAGCACAAATCGAACTTCGGTCGGTCGGTATATGTTTACTTTTTCGGAGAAGGCGGCAATAAGTCAGATAGAAGAGCGAGATTTTAGCGGCTCCCGGCCTTTTTATTAATTTCCTTAGCCCCACTTAAATCAAAATATGCGCGAATCGATTTATGCTGTTTGTCTTATCAGTTTACAAAATTAAAAAAAAATCCATAGACGTCCAATAAATTATTTGTATACAGGTTAATAAATTAAGAGGGGTGTAAACTTGTTATTAAAATTAAATTTAACCAACTAATTCAAAATTATAAATTCAAAATTATTTAAAGAATATAGTACAGGATGTCCCAAAAAAAAATAAAAAGTAACTTCGTTACAATTGTAAATTATGAAAAAACACCAATGCACCAGATTTTAATTTCGGTAAATACACTATAAATATTAGTACAATGTAATACAAATATGTCAACAAATAATTTGTGTTCAGATTTAATTTTATTGTGAGTTATACATTTTGATCGTGGAGAAAATATAGTCTGTTACTCGGTTAGAATGAAAAAATTCGACACTCGTAGTTCCTCACGCTCGCGTATCGGAATTTTCCACTCGTGTCGAATTTTTCATTCTAACCATGTTACAGAATCTAGTATTATCTCCTACAAGTAGATAATGTTTGATTATTGACTCGTAGTAGATAATAAAAACAATTTAAGACTAAACGTGTTGTCAGTGGTAGGCGTCATTGCGTTTGTCAACAGTTTTTTTAAAAATTACTATAAAAAAAATTGACAGTAAATAAGCACTCTTTTGAATTCCTATCATTTCAAGTGAATTTTCGAGCTAATCAAATAAAATAGAGGTATATAAGTAATTCTTTATCAGATATAATTTCAAGTCTTTATCGCTACTTGAAAGTTTTAAAATTCACAGTACAATTAACCTAATGAAATGTCAATTTAATTTATTGAATATTCTCATTCAATTGTCTTCACAAACTGCTTCTTTTCAAATATATACACAAAAAACAAAAAAAAAATCATTGTAAAAATGATTAAATGGTCTGATAGTAGAAAAGATACTATATAAACCACGGTAGAGAAGAAAATTCCTTCTCGACCTTGGCGTATAATATACTATTCTACTCATGTTTTATAATACGCTAATTAAAAGTTTATAACCAGTTTCATAATGACATTCGTTTTGACAGTACAAATTTTGCAGATAATAGAACCGAATTACACTTTAGCGCACTTGAAACTTATTTTAACAACTGTCGTTTCGGATCATGCTTTTGTATTAGTGGTTGTCCTTACATGATTGTCGCATATTATATATTATTATTCGTAATTTTTTTATTCATATTAAAAATAAAATTCTTTTTGTAAAATTATATGTTTTCATTTATTCTTATTTACTATTGTTAAAAAAAACTAATTAATGTCAATATTAAATAAAGTCTGGGTAATCCCACCCAACTTTCCGTAAATAAATTGCTTAATCAATTATTGTTCTAATAAAAGAACTTTTTTAATTGAGCGTATTTTTTTCAATATTTTTATTAAAAAAATTATTTTAACTTTACATATATTAACAATAAAAATTAAATAAAAACCTTTAAAATTTGTAATAAAAACTCAATAATTATTATTTTTTTTTAAAGTTGATCATAAAAATTGTGAGATTCTGTAAAATATGGCAAATATATTAAAATGGGATTGGTACCATTCGAAACGTAATATAAACCTAAATTTATGACGTATAACTAAAATTCTAATGATTATAAGCAAAATAAAGAAATTTTTAAATTTTTCTGTAATTTTGTTTTATGTAAAATGATATAACAAACACAACCAGTGAAAAACGGCAGTACTTCTGCCGTAATTTCGAGTTTTCGAAAATTTAAAGTTACGAAAATAAATTTCTATATCGGTTGTTAATGGATCATAACTTTTAAACGGGTTAATATATTTATACCAAATTTTGGGTGAATATAATAGGAATATTTTTGGATTTTGTTAAATAAAATTCAATATGACCGATATCCGGTTTGACCGGAAATGACATGCAAATTGGAAAAGCAAATGGAACATACCGTATATTTCTTCATATTTAGATTCTACAACTTCAAATACATACAGGTCAATTGTCAAATGTCTCTTAAGAAGCCATATTTTTTTTTTAATTTTTTTATTCATTTTGGGTGCTAATGTTATGGTCTAAATTCATTAAAGTCCAACTAAAATTATCTAAAAGTTCTAAATTTTGTCAATTATTTATTTTTGTTTCTTAATAATTATTTTTATTTAGAATATGATGTTGTAAATTAATTTTTTTTAACAGGGATGTCTTCAGGAGAATTTTATATCGAAATTTAACAAAATAATATTTCTCTTTAATTTGAGAGAAAAAAAGAATTGTTATGTACATCATTTTAATGGTAATTAAATGATCAATTTTTAATACCGTGTTTTAAAAAAATTGAGTTTTATTTATAAAACTGGATTTGCTGAATTAAATGTTTAATAAAACTAACAAAAATAAATTATTGACACAATTGACACTTTCTAGGTAATTCTAGTTTAATTATAAGTTATTTATACCAAATCCTAGACTGGATAAAAAAAACCAAAATAAAAAAAAAAATGGAATCTTATAAGTGACACTTGACAGTCGATGTGTACGTGTTTAAAGTCATAGAATCCAAAGATGTAGAAA
This sequence comes from Neocrepidodera transversa, assembly GCA_963243735.1. Classification (NCBI taxonomy): domain Eukaryota; kingdom Metazoa; phylum Arthropoda; class Insecta; order Coleoptera; family Chrysomelidae; genus Neocrepidodera; species Neocrepidodera transversa. The sequence continues at coordinate 34,043,074 of OY725341.1, forward strand.
TATACCGGGTGTTCCATTTGAATTTCCAATTTTCATGTCATTTCTAGTGGTAAAATCGGATATCAGCCATATTGGATTTTAATGAAAAAATCTAATTACCCGTTTAAAAGTTATAGGGGTGGCCCATGTTATAAAAGTTTTTTTTTCTTCTAAAACTCTGAAATTAAATAGACTTTTCAATTATTTCATAATTTAAAAAAAATATTTGTCGAAATTATAGCCAAATATGTAAAAAGATAAAAACATCTGGGAAAGCTATTCTATAGTATCTACCGCACAAACTCCTGTTTTGGAATCTGTACGTCTGTCTGTCAGTAGTGTAATTTTGTATTATTATAATAATAAATACATATGCTTATTAATTGTGGTCCAATTTCAATATCTATTGCAGTTTAAAATATAAGATTTTTCAATTTTTTTAACTTTAGCCGCCTTTTTATCTGCAACGGTTCGTTCGACATCAAAACTAAAAACATATTATTCACATACTTTTTCGTCCTAAACAAGAATCTGAAGTCAGATTGTAAATATATTGGTGTTACACACACATATACAGAATTCCAATACTTAACTCCCATGCAGAATTGTAAGAACAAGTATAAAGACAAAATTTGCAGGACAGTCTATATTCTATAATTTTCATCTATGATAAATTTTCAATCAAATGTATAATTTTGTTTCAAAATCTAAAATAAAGAGGGAGTAATCCCATCAAACTTTCCGAACACTCCTATACTTTTTTTAATAAGCAGGGGGAGTAACTCGATAAGCCTTACTCACATCACTAAAAGTTACTAGATTTTATATTATAAATCAAATGAAATAGTTGGCTGTATCTAACAGAAGCCCTAATTGAAAACAGCATCATAAATAAAATTTTGGAAATTTTGAAAAAAAAGTTAAAAATCTTTTAGATACATTTTGTCATTTCATTGGAAAAGTTAAAAATCTTTTAGATACATTTTGTCATTTCATTGGTCGGTGCCGTTTTCGATTTAGATTCTTGTCATTATCGACCACGCACGTTAATTAAGTCGATTTTTCCTTGGTCCCAGACAACGGCATTAAATACAATACAGGGTTATGTTTTGAAAAATGAGTGATTTATTTTGTTTCTTAATAAATATGTGAATAAATGGGATTTGTTTTTTAAATTTAAATGAAAGAAATTATTATGAAAAATATGGTAATTAATCTTATTTTTAACAGGCTAAATAAACACGAATTACCTTTAATTTAAATTTTAATAAACCTTCCTTTATGTATATAAGTAGAACCAAAACTAAATTATAACATATGCAAATACAACAAAATGTTTATATTTACATTAATCTACAACAGAAGATTCAGATTCATCTGAGCTTCCAGTATTCGCAGATATCATTAATGGCTCTATCATATCATCCATTAATTCATCAAGTGTAGACATTTTACCCTCTTCCTTAATTACATGTTTATGCCAATTTGTAGGCGTTACATTTTCAATGGCTTGTAATAAAAGGCCTTTCACATCTGCTAACTTAAAACTTGTGTTTTTAGCTGCTACCTCATTCTTTATTTGTGCCCATATCAATTATATGGAATTTAATTCACAGTAGTATGTTGGAAGCCGTAGCACAACTTGATTGGCTTCTTTTGCCATTTCATCGACAACATACAAATTATGTCTATCTTTATGTTGCTGAATTAGGTGTAAAAGTTTAAATCAGTTCATATTTAATTCGAAGGCAATATTTTTAGTTTGTAACCACACCTGCACTTCAGCTTTTCTTGATGACGAGGTAGGAATTTTTTCAACTTTTCGGCTACGATATGAAGCATTATCCATTACAATCACAGCATCATTAGGACACTTTGTCAAAAAAGTAGAAAACCAATTCTCAAATACTTCGGAATCATCTCTTCATGGTAATCTCCTGTCTTTTTGCCTTCAAAAATCAATAATACATTTTCTACAAAACCTGCTTCGGAATCAGCATGTAAAATAATAAGGTGTCTTCCTTGTCTTGTAGGATTTTTCAGGCCCGGGGATAAACCTTCAGTAAGTGGTTGACGTCTACTGATTACATTTTCGCCCACCCATGTTTTTCCCTTGCTATGACCTTCGTTAGTCCAAGTTTCATCTAAGTAAAAGATTGGCCTATTTTCTTTTCTATATGTTCTTATGAATCTTAAATATGTCAACCTCCATCTACATATATCATCACGTTCGATTAATACACTTTGACGATTTCTTTTCAAATTTCTAAAAAAACATGTATAATAATTAAACACCACGTACATTTGACTCTTCAAAGTTACAAACTTAATTAAAGTTAATATGTTTCAAAAAATTATATAAAGATGACGTATCTTCAAAGCTTGCAAAATTTTGTTCAATGTAGATGACTCATTTTTAAAAAAGAAATTATCTACTCTACAGCATTTTTAAAACCCTCATCAAATGTTTTTATAAGTCCTTTACTTAGTCCAATATTTTTTGACTAGATATTGTTCCACTACTGCGGTATTCTTTTATTACTCGGTATATTGTTGCAACCCATATAAGAAAAATGTTAAGCCCTAATGCCATTTTTAATTAGAAAGTAATAAATGTAACCTACCGGTGGCCTTAGAAATTTTGGTTAGAACATCAATAATTTAAAAAAATTCAAAAGGTTATCCATTAACTCAAATGTGGTCTAGTGAATAGTAAAGAAACTCAAAGTCGAGTACCACAAAATTTTTATTGTAATACAAAAGATAGGCGACTAGTTTCGGCTACAAGCCATCATCAAGCCTAGAATATAAGTAGAAAGGTATAAAAAAGAACTTATAAGAATTATAAAGTATTAGACTTACCCAATTAAAATTATAATAAATGATATTTGTTGAAAATTGACAACACAATTGCCAATTAAAAGATAAACTGTATGGAGGTTGCATGTGAGCACTAGGGGGGTAGAGGTGAAGGGGAGATTGTGGTACAGGATTAAAATTAAAATTTAAAAATAGAAGTTACACATATTAACGGTAATGTAAAGGATAAAATGTAGGAGGTGAGGGGACATTAGGGATAGGGACACCAAGCAACGATTTGGAAATGGACCAGAGAAGGACTGAAACGTATGAATTAGTTATAGGTGGACGTCCGAGAGCTCCAACCAAGCAGTAAAAATGGCCTAACGTGGTAGATTTCAAATAATCATGGCCAAGAAAATACAGAAAGGGCCACGGCCCTTCACGATCAACTCCACGTGAGTGGGTAAAAGTGATCCAAAAAATGGTGCTTATTAGAAGGCTTAAAGTACACCAAAAAGGTTTAGGCCCCTTTGGTGGACAGCCCAGAAGGTTTTCGACAAATATCATCGAAAACGAACAATTAATCGACGTAAAATCAAGTAGTACCATGTAGTAATACAATTGTAAAATGGTTGTTAAACTTGACATAACAATGAGCAACGTTAGTGATATTTGACAGATAGAAGTATAATTATTTAACATTTTTTTAAAATTTTTTATAAAAACTATTATAGTAGCCTGAAGGGCAGCGCAATAAAATTTTTATAGTTAAGTATAGAGTTAGAGACAATATAAATAATAAGCTGTAACGTGAACAAAAATATGACTGTAAGAGACTGGGTGTAGATACAGACAAAGGCCATCAGTAAAGGGTGAAAGAAAGAAGAAAGTCTTGTCAGATAAGTTTGGGGAAAGAAGAAGAGAAGGGCAATTGACAATTGACATTTAGGGGGAGATTGTAAATAAAGAGAAAATTAAACAATAGGAAATGAAACAAGAAGGGTAAAAGAGGGAAAGAATTGGTATAAGGAGGATCTATAACCTTTTTATACCTCGAAAGGCCAAAAGGAACAACTAGAGGAGATCATTAAACATGTCTGATAGGAAAATATGGTTGTCTTTGGGTCTTAGCTGTTCGTTAAGACAAGTCAATCGGTTGTTATGTAAACATGAGTGTACCGATTCACTTCCTTTTTATGATTAGATTGTTATTCGGTATTGTTTGTACAAAATAATTCACCCTATCGCCATCTCCATCTAAGCGATATAATATTTCTAATAGCGACAAGCGCAGAAATACCTGTGATCGCAGGACAGGTCGGTTTTCTTATCGGAAAGAAGAAAACCGTTAGAAATCCCCTCTTACAAATCTTCTGAAAATATAAATAGGGAAACAGTCCAATAGTCCCTAAAAATTAATAGTCTAATAATTTTCTGAGAGTCTAAAAATGTACATAAATTGTAAATATGTTTTGTAGTAGTGAGAGCAGTTGCTCTAATAATAATAATGTAATAAAAAATGTAATTATTAATAATTTTTGTTTTCTAATAAATGGGTGAGTAAATAGCCCTTACAATTCACTTAAATAACTTGATTTATTTTGTGGTAATATACTAATTCCTTATACTCTGTATTAAGGTGATTCTTCGAAAATTTAGACAGCGTTAACACGCTGTCTGTCGTAGTAAATTATTCCAAACTCATATCGATTCTTAATCATATTTGTTCACCTACCTCAAAATTGCGTATTCATTTTTAAAGGAAACTATGTAGTGAATATTTTTCGGTGTTTTGGACTTCGCTAGTAGTACTAGTCCACTAGATTATACTATAAAATCATGGATAGTGTCCGGTGGCCCTAAGGTCATCTATGACCATTTCCTACCTCAAAATTACGTATTAATTTTTAAAGTAAACTATGTAGTGACGATTTTTCGGGTTTTAGGGCTTGACCAGTAGTACTAGTCCACTAGATTATACTGTAAAATCATGGATAGTGTCCGTTGACCCTAAGGTCATCTATAACCTTTTTATACCTCGAAATTAGGTATATATTTTTTAAAGGAAACTATATTTTAAGGTAAGAAAAGGTCATAGATGACCTTAGGGTCACCGGACAATATCCATGATTTTATAGTATAATCTAGTGGAGTGGTACTACTAGTCAAGCAAAAAAAACCGGAAGATTTTCACTACAAAGTTTCCTTTAAAAAATAAATACGTAATTTTGAAGTATGAAAAGGTTATAGATGACCTTAGGGTCACCGATCGATATCCATGATTTTATAGAATAATCTAGTGGACTAGTACTACTAGCCAAGCCCAAAGAACCGGAAGATTTTTACTACATTGATTACTTTAAAAAATAAATACGTAATATTGCGGTCTGAAAAGGTTAGAGATGGCCTTCCGGTCACCGGATACTATGCATGATTTTATAGTATAATCTAGTGGAGTGGTACTACTAGTCAAGCAAAAAAAACCGGAAGATTTTCACTACAAAGTTTCCTTTAAAAAATAAATAAGTAAGTTTGAAGTATGAAAAGGTTATAGATGACCTTAGGGTCACCGATCGATATCCATGATTTTATAGAATAATCTAGTGGACTAGTACTACTAGCCAAGCCCAAAGAACCGGAAGATTTTTACTACATTGTTTACTTAAAAAAATAAATACGTAATATTGAGGTCTGAAAAGGTTAGAGATGGCCTTCGGGTCACCGGATACTATGCATGATTTTGCAGTATTATCTAGTAGACTAGTACTACCAGTCAAGCCTACAAAACCGAAAAATGTTCACAACATAGTTTCCTTCAAAAATAAATAGGTAATTTTGAATTATGAAAAGGTTATAGATGACCTTAGGGTCACCGGACACTACTTACGATTTTATATTATATTCTAGTGGACTAGTACTGCTAGTCAAACAAAAAAAACCGTCAGATTATCACTACATAGTTTCCTTAAAAAAATAAATACGTTATTTTGAAGTATGAAAAGGTGCTAGATGACCTTAGGGTCACTGGACACTATCCATGATTTTATAGAATAATCTAGTGGACTAATACTACTAGTCAAGCCTAAAAACGGGAAGATTTTTACTACATAGTTTACTTTAAAAAAAATATTGAGGTATGAAAAGGTTCTAGATGACCTTAGGGTCACCGGTAATTATGCAGGATTTTGGAGTATAATCTGGTAGACTAGTACTACTAGTAAAGCTTAAAAAACCGAAAGAGTTTCGGTAAATAGTTTCCTTTAAAAAGAAATACGTAATATTGAGGTACGAAAAGGTTATAGATAACCTTAGGATCACTGGACACTATCCGTGATTTTCTAGTATAATCTAGTGGACTAGTAATACTAATCAAGTCCAAAAAACCGGAAGATTTTCACTACACAGTTACGTTTAAAAAATAAAAACGTAATTTTGAGGTATGAAAAGGTTATAGATGACCTTAGGGTCACCGGACACTATCCATGATTTTATAGTATAATTTAGTAGACTAATACTACTAGTCAAGCCCAAAAAAGCAAAAGATTTTCACTACATAGTTTCCTTTAAAAAATAAATACGTAATTTTGAGGTATAAAAAGGTTATAGATGACCTTTGGGTTACCGGACACTTTCCGTGATTTTCTAGTATAATCTAGTGGACTAGTACTACTAATCAAGCCCAAAAAACCGGACGATTTTTACTACATAGTTTCCTTTAAAAAATAAATACGTAATTTTGAGGTAGGAAAAGGTCATAGATGACCTTAGGGTCACCGGACACTATTCACTATTCTATAGTATACTCATGTAGACAAGTGTTACTAGTCAAGCACAAAAAATCGAAAAATTTTCACTGCACAGTTTCCTTTAAAAAATAAATAAAGTTATAACATAGGAGCACCAGATACGGGCCCCTCCTTTAATAATTATGTAAATACCGGAAAACGCGAACTTAGAACAATTTTTAAAATACGAGATGGTTTAGCGATATATTATTTCTTCCACTACGGCTTCGCTGGTAGAGTTTGTTTAACCATCCTTTGCCGTTGCGTCATACATTATCCATCTTCAAAATGGATGATATGGAATTATGACGTCATTAACGTATTTCTTAACTTAAGTAGATTATTCATTACTGTTAACAGTTAAGTTGTCATATTTTGATTTGTTGAGTATTTTTGATTATTTCCGCCTTTTTCAATTAATTTTTCATTGTCAAAATGCCCTCCCGGTATAATGAGAAAGAGCAAACTTTAATTTTGAAGTTGATTTATTACTTTTCAAGAGAAAGAGGTGCTGGAAAACCGCTTTTACCATTAAATGCAGTCTATAACGTAAGTATCTACCTACATTATGCAAAATGTAAATATTTATTGATTTGATTTTGTTAAATTTTATAGCGTGTTGCTGATGCTCTAGACATATATATTAGAACCGTTCCAAATATAGTACCAATGGAATAGAAACAGATAAAGACTACAAAATCAAAGTTCATGCTCGATATGTTTCTGATCTAGGATCTTCTATTTTTACCGTACATCAACATGCAATAAAATAAGAACACACGAGTATATGCGATGTATTCTGCAGGTAGGTGCATATTCAGTTTTTATTTTGTAATTTTCAAGCTTCAACCTATTTTTTTATTTCAACAGGACAACACGTCACAATTAGATCACTACAAAAAAGTTATTAACGGAGTTGAGATATCCTTAAGCTCCTTGGAAAGTGTTTTGGCCAAACACGTAAATTTATGTGGAGGAAATGCTCAATCTCAAATCGAAAATATCTAATGGAGCAATCTGCAGTTAGGCAAAAAAAGAATACAATTTTTGCGGGGTATCCAAAAAATCAAAATGACCATTTTTCATTTAAACCAGTAGTGTTAGATGAAACTTGGATTTTCAGTAAAGGAGCATTTAAAAAAGCTGGCAAGAGAGTCTTTAAAAACTACAACCGGGGAAGGTTTTGTGGAAAATACCAGTCGAGCGATTATCATGATTCAATGAATTGCACAAATTTTGAAAAATGGTTTGCCAAACTCGTCTGAGCCTTCATTGATAATCATGGACAATGCAACAATGCATCGTATCATTGCGGCTTTGCCGAGAAAATACCAAATCAAAGTTGGACGAAGCAAATTCACAATCCAGAATTTACTATGAAAGATTAACTGTGGGATGTAATAAAAAGGCACTTATCAGAAAAAAGGTATAGAGATGAGATATTTTCGGAGCATGTTTTTAAAATATTTCATATGTTTGCCAATTTTCATGATTCTTTATTTTATTCAGAATGGATGAACTAGCCCTAAAACATGGTCATCTGGTTTTACGTCTTCCACCCTGCCAGTATAATGCGATAGAGATGGTATGGTCAGAGTGCAAAAGATACTATTTTTTCCTATTTGTATTGGGAGTTTTTCAGAAATAAATTTATTTATTGCCTGTTTTCTCCAATACATGTGTTTTTTTTTTCATGTTTTAGAAATACTTACGAAAGTATTTCTCACAATGACACCGACAATAATTACTATACAATTTTAACAAAAATGAGTAGTTATTCTATCTAATTTTAAATAAACTCTGGGTTTACCCCAAAAATATAATCGTATAATACATTTTTAATGTATATTATTCAATTCGCCATTTAATCATGATTCGATCATCCGTATTTTTTTTTAATTTAGTCAAAAATCATGCTCAGGGACGTTAAATATCCTCAAACTAGAAATTTCAAACAATTCGGTTAAAAAAACGGATGTTTTAAGTTAAAAAAAATTACTAAATTATGTAAAAAGGTATGCAACCCATAAAGCAAAATACAATTTTCGGCATTATCAATTTATTAATACAAACACACCTTAAACATGGGTCATTGAAAACAATCCTTAACATATGTCATTAGTTATATTTTAATTTTGAGGTTATGTATAAAATAACATTCAAATAATATATGACAAACGTAAAACAGCAGAATACGTCACCGATTATGACGTAACGGCAAAGGATGGTTAAACAAACTTTATTAATACATGGCTTCGCGCCAATACTAAGCTACAGCCTTTTTATTATTCTATGCCAGGTTAGTACCCAAGGTCAACCTTTCTTTCCCCTTCCAAACCACGTTGCCCCACCGAATCTAACCTAACCTAAAAAGGTACATACTATACTATACTCAATTGTTCTTTAATCTTCTTTGTCAACTTTAACATTATTTAGATAATTTTCAGGAGCATTAAATAAATAGTGCCTACCAAACCCTATAGGTATATTGGCCACAGGTAGCTAGATTGAAATGTTTTTTTAAATAGCACCTTCTGTGTGTTTTTATTTTCTCCTTAAAAAGCTGATTTCAATATAATATAATCCTTGGGGTGTAACTTACATATTTACAGAATTACAGGGTGTTAAAAATCACCAATGTTTAAACCTTAGGTGTTTTCTGTGTCAACAAAACTATTACGGATTTGGCAAAACAGCTTACATGTCCCTATCCTAACTTTTTACCGGTTATTTTCTGCGTTATAAAAAAAAGTAAAAGATGTGATCAAAAATTTATAAGTTTCCTTATTTGGCCACCTTGTATATGATTTTATATACGATCATTGAATATTGCTAAAAAGTCTAGATAGTAATATGTAAGCCGCTTGGTTAAATATTCAATCGTTTTGACGTAAAAATGACTTAAAATTCAAAGACCCTGTAACTCTTTAACTACCTATTTAATTTAGACCCCAAGTGTTTAGTTTATTGAAAATATGAGTGTGTAATTTCAGAAAACTTTTTTATATTTTTAATAATAACTATATACAGGGTGTTTCATAGGTAAACCGACATACGTTAACTGCAAATAGAGGGCACTTAGGTGATTCCAAAAAACTAATATTTGATGGGTCTAACCCGCCTCATAAGTAAGGTACAGGGTGTTTTGTCAAAATTGCTTATTTCTTCTAACCCTCGTTTCTTCGGAACCACCCTGTATATGCATTTCATATTTAGCAAGCTTGTTTGAGTCTATTAGTACATTACACTGACGTAGTAAGCAAAATAAAAATCCAGGTCCGGCTTCAAAAAAAAATACTAAAATTATTTTCACGATGAACAACACTCTGTATATCAGAATTTAAAAAATTTAATATCATATTCGAAAAGAGCTGAAAAAGTTAAGTAGGAATTCATGTTTTTGAGACTGCACCTCTCATTTTGCTACTAAAAATTTTAACTCAAACTAAAAAATTGTTCATTTTTGTCGAATTCGTGCGATTTTGATTAATAAGGGAATAGTCCAGTCTGTAGGGAGAAAAATGGGTAAATTTGCTACAGGATGAAAAGTATACTAAGTTGTAGGCAGAGATAAAACTAGTATGCCTATATACTTTTATACACGAAAAGAACTTGCATAAACAAATTAGGAAGGTCAAAAGTTAGTGAAAATATGTTTTTCGCTTCTACAAGGCAACAATACTGATTTTAGGGAAATAAGTATTCAAAACTTTTTTTCGGCATTAACAATACCTTTAATTTGATCCATTCCGTGATTTATATCGTCAATTAGTTTATTAAAAAATAGCGAAAAACCGTCAAAAATGTCGTTTTTTTGCAATGATAATAATTATTACAAAAAAAGTTTTTTTCATATTATTATTGCTTTAAAAGCAAGCTTTTTTGATTCTGAATCAAACAAGCCATTGCAAGACTGAATGGGTTAATTTGTTGCTGAGATATTTGACATTGTTTGTCCCAACACCGTAAATGTTTATTGCTGTAACTTTTTTTTCTATGAACAATTTAGCTTCTGTAAGGGCACATTCTCTTCATTGAGACTTATGTTTTTAAGATTTTTTTGAACCAAATAAAAAAAGTAACATTTAACCCTTTGTTTATTGCTTTAAAAAGAGGGTACTTTTTTTTGTTATAAACAATTAGAGCTGGTCCGCGCCCTGTACATCGTATCATTTTTTAACTTACAAATACCAAAAGCTGATTTCAAAATGAAAAATTTGAAAACAAAAAGAATACCCCACGACCAATAAGGACCGAGTTAACAATTTTTTTAAAAAAAAAACAGAGTTACATTGTTTATAACTATTAAGAAATAAATTTTACGGCATTCGATAGTCAAGTACTTATATTTTTGGAAGTGTATATTTAAAAATTAAAAAAAATTGTTTTTAATTACTTAAAACATTGTGTAAATTCATCGATTTTCTGGGGCGATAGTCAAAAACTGATCTCGAGAATTTAAATCGGCGAAGTGCGGAGAAAATAACTATATCTCGGAACCTTTATATCGGATTTCGGTCTTTTTTTTTTAATCTGGGGTAACACGGAAAGTTATGAACAATGGTATTATGTTTGTAAATGATAATAAAAAGTCATAAGAATTATAAAAAAATTATTAAGTGCGAATTTTACAATTTTTTATCTCAGTAAATAAGCATTTTAAGGGAAATTCGCAGGAGTACAAAAAGTTCTATTTTTATTGATTTATTTATTCAAATCGATCGAAAGAAATTTTTTTCATTTTTTTTTTATAAAATACTATTTTATAATTTTATATGCTAATGGGTTCTTCCGATGGATAAACCAAAACCATATTTTAGTTGAATTAAATTAAGCGTGTGGCTTCTGTCGTGGAAGAATACACACAGACAGACAGGCATTCAGACTTCTGGAAATGGTCTTAATCGTCTCAAGGGACCTGAAAATGGATATTTCCATTTTATCTCGAAATTTTTTTTTGTACGTTCACTTTTCCCTACTCAGAGGTGGGTCGGGAAAGTAAAATGAAAAAAATTTCTTCCAATCGATTTGAAAAAATTCGCAGTTACTCTCTTCAATTTTCATTAAAATGCTTATTTACTGAGATAAAAAATAGTAAATTTGAAACTTAATATTTTTTTATATTTTTTACTATCATTAAAAATGATGCCATTGTCGATAACTTTCCATCTTACCCCAGATTTAAAAAAAGACCAAAATCCGATATAAAAGTTCCGAGATATAGGTATTTTCTCCGTACTACGCCGATTTAAATTCTCGAGATCAGTTTTTGACTACCACCCGAGAAAATCGACGAATTTACACAATGTTTTTAGTAATTAAAAACAATTTTTTTAAATTTTAAATATACACTTCCAAAAATATAAGTACTTGACTATCGAATGCCGTAAAATTTATTTCTTAACCTGTGTATATCTCAACATGGTATCCCAACTTAAAGATCAATGTATGAATAGGGAAAAACTCCTTTTCTTCTCATAAGATTGAAATGTTCATCGATGGGGAAATATTTTCTTATTTCCAGACACTAGCTAGAATCCAACGTTTCACTAAGTTTAATGTATGTATCACGAATTTTAGGATCTAGAGATTTTTCTACCAAAATTGATTTGGTAAATGTTAAGTACATATTTTTCTTTGGTTTGAGCCACTACTGATATATTTTCGTTTTTTGATGAGAGTTCCTTGATAAACAGATGGCAATCGTAATTTGTAAGGTTGTGGAAAAAGACGGGAAAAAATTGGGAATTTTGTAATTTAAATTACAGGAATTGTGGACTGCATTTCTGAATTTACCCGTAAGATCGCAGTGGTCTCGGATTTTCTTATCGATATGGTTGAATGGTTTCTCACAAATCTGGCAGATTGTTGCATTTTCAAACCTAATATTTTCTTCGGTAGTTAATGGTGACATTGGAACAATATATTTTAAGTGTCTGTTGTAGAGGTTATGGACAGTTTGATCCAATTTCTCAATAAATACTTTGGCTGCATCAGGCCCTTGATATAACTATTATAATTATTATAATTATTGAAATTTTAAACTGTTTCTAATGTTTGCATTTTTTTTTTAAGATTTTGACTATTTTTTAAAAAAAATTACTATTTTTATTATATCTGTGATTTTAATTGTTTTTATTTTGTTTCGTGCTGGTTTTAAAAAGTAGGAATTTATTGTAATATTTTATTGTAATGTTTTTAATTCTTCTCCGATGACTGACCTGTCCAATACATTCTTGAATGTCTTAATGGATTAATAAAGATTATTTATTTATTTATTTATTTATTTATTTAACTCAAGTTTAGATAAGCTGTCATCGTAAGTACACTTTCGTAGAAAGCAAAGGAGTACGGTTCATGTTCACATACCTTGACTGTGAAATATGTTGAATTTTGAGGCTCATTATGACTTACTGTTTTGAGGAGTGACTCGAAATCTGCATATATTATGAACGGCACCTCTAATTATTTTTCAAAGTTTATAAATTTTAAAATATTTTCAGGAAGCATTTCACCACATTTGTTCTTATTCACTTCAGTAGTTGGTAATTTTGAGTATATATGAGTACAATCATTTTCCATATGGTTTTGGAATTTCTCCGTATTTATAAAAGACTGTAAACAACCATCACAGAAATATATTCTACCATCACGTTTTGATTTCTGGGAGGATACTAGTCGAGATAAATCAGTAATGAGACAATAATGGCTATTTCCTCCTTTATCTGATATTAATAACAGATTAACATGGGTCGCCTTCCGATCATTTGTGAAATGTAATGGTCCCACAATTTTATAATAATTTCTACAATTTTTGTAGAATGACTCGAGACCAAACACGTTCACAGAGATGTTATTAATTTTCTCAAATTTGGGAATATCTTTTAATTTCATTGGTAATTCGAAGTCTGTAAAATCCAATAATATATCATTGTGGGGGTAGGATGTGGGTTTTGATGGATCACCTTCTGCAGCAAAGACTCCAAGCGAAACATGCATTGTCGTTATTCACAATATTTAAAACGGCTTTCTTTTTTGATATTTGTTGAGGTAGTTTTATGTATGAAGAGGCCGAAATACTGTTATATTCATTTATGTTAACATCAAGAAACATGATTTCTTGCAAACTCCAATTTGAATCCTTTTCTTGAAATTCTGGTGCTTGTGTGGTTATTTCATCTTTAAAATCTTCAAAAATTTCATCAAGATTACTGGAAATAGTGACTACTTTTTTGGCTGTATTCATTGATTTGATATCGGATAACTCTTTAACAGGTTTAACATAAAGCCCAAAAATCTCAAAGTTTATTTTAAGTGTTGTTTGGAGTGGCAAATATCTATTGAAAATATTTAAAATTTTTGTTTTGACTCCATTAAGGAACGCCGAGTAATCAATCTTCTTTTTGGCGCTGGAAAATCTGTATAAAGAAATTCTATTCTTGAATGCATGAGATAGTTTACTAATACCATCCCCTAATACTTCAACACCGATAGGTCTTAGTTGTTTCTTAGGAATTGAGCAAAGATCATTATTCTCACAATCATTAAGTTGATGACGGCGTAGAGTATAAGCTCTCGAAAACTGTTTTCCGCACGTAAAGCACTGCATTGTTTCGCGTTACAAGAAGATATCGCGTAAATCTTTTCAAACTGAGAATGTATCCACTGTGTACTGTCATTACCCCGTTGACGCCAGATGTTCGCCAGATGGTCGCCAGATGTAACCTACGACTGGAAGTGCACATTTGTACTGTCATTACCCCGTTGACGCCAGATGTTCGCCAGATGTCACGCTTGACTGGAAGTGCACATTTGTACTGTCATTACCCCCCGAAAGTGCACATTTGTATCGGCATTTAATATCTACTAAGAAAATAACAATATTTATGTCTTGGTTTTGTAATTTTTTATTATGATAACCAATTTTTGATGGTATTTTTTCCAAAAATTAATTTCTCGAATGAAAAAATTGAAAATAATAATTTATTACGGAATAACTGAAATTGTGCCAGAAACTTTTTTAACAAGTTCCTGTACGATTTTTTTCGTAGATTTCGATTTTTGATAATAATTATACAGGGTGAGTTATTCTTATAAGAACTTTAGATGGAAGAAAAAGGATATTCCGGTTCTGATATTGGATTCGTTCAAAGGGCTACTTATTAAGGCAATTTAGTTAAATTCATCTACCACATTTAAACCAAATCGGGTTGTCCCTGTATTGAATATGGCGGATTGAATTTTTTGTCTAAATTCACAAATCACAATGTATATCAGTAACGAAGCGGTTTTGGACATTTGTATATGACTTTTTGCATTCATATTGGCAGTCTCTATAATCCCCTACGTTTTGTCGGTTTCATCTCTGGACACCCTGTATAACTCATCACTTGGAAACCTGATACTCTTAGTAGATAAACTAAGACAGCACGAGAACAATGGACCTCCGCGGGTGTCACGGGGACGGGGGAAATTATGAAGCGGTGTATCTCCGTTATCAGTAGACAGATTTAAACAGGACAAACGGCATTGTATTATAAATATGACGTAGAATAAATACGTAAACAAAAATCATGCGCAGAAGCAAAGACTAAAAGGCCTTAAGGTCAAACTTCGTTATTATTGGTCCAAATTGAACGCGGAAAACGGCGGTATATTTGAAATGTGACGCAGAATATATATTTAGATAAAAATCTTGTCAGGAACAAAAGGCCAAAGGGCATTAGCCTCAAACTTCGTTATAAGTAGACAGATTTAAACAGGACAAACTTCATTGTATTATAAATGTAACGTAAAATTAATACGTAAACAAAAATCATACACAGAAGTAAAGACTAAAGGGCCTTAAGGTCAAACTTTGTTATTATTGGTTCAAATTTAACGCGGAAAAAGGCGGTATATTTGAAATGTGACGCAGGATATATATTTAAATAAAAATGTTGTCAGACACCAAAGACCAAAGGACATTAGCGACAAACTTCGTTATTATTAGTCGGATTTAGGTGAGACAAACGGTATTTTATTTAGGACATCTCATAGCATAAATTTAAAAACAAAAATCATAAGTAGCGGGAATGACAAAAGGACATTAGCGTTAAACTTTGTTATTAGTAGTCGGATATATTTAGGACACACGGTATTTTAATTGGGACACCTTCTAGATTAAATACGTAAAAAAAATATGAGTGTCATATTTTTGATATTTGAACGCGCGGAAATACTTTTAATTTAGTAAATAAATCAATTTTAAATCTTTAATTATGTTACTGTGAATAATATTATTTTATAATATACCAAATTAATTCTTTTTATTATGAAATTATTTTTAAAGTTAAAAATTACGCAATAAATATTTGTCAAAAATATTACCATGTTTTCTTATCTTATTGATAACAACGCGTGCATTTAAACTCGTAATCATAATATTTTATCTTATTTTAATCATTGCGGTTTCCAGCTTTACTCAGATATATTGTTCATTGTTTAATGATGATAACATTATTCCAAGAATTGCGGTGCCAGAAAGCTGGGATAAACTGATTATTGTTTAGACTTGATTTTCAATGCATCTATTGTTCGAATAATATACAAACAAATATTGCTTCTACTTCGGTGTGACGGTTAGCAGTGGGGATACTCCGCGTTCTGTAAGACCATGGACAGTCGACAATTTAGTATTCAGCCGGCTTTTGATTGTTAAAGTTCTAATCTAAGGTGTTTGTGCTACAGTTCGTAAAATGTAAGTCTCTTTTTTATTTTTGTAAATGATGTTAACATATATAGCATACTTATAGAAACTTTTTATTTATTTTAGTATCATCAGTCAGTCCTTGCAGTCTTCATCAGAGCTATAGACCCCCACATTAATTTTTTTCAAGCAAAAGTGAGTTATTTTCAATTTATTTTAAACAAATTTGGCTAGTTTTTCTATTTTTCATTTTTTAATTTTTAAATTTAGTGGTATTGGATATATAGAATACTTATATAAGTTTTTATTTGTTCTAGTCACATCAGTCAGTCCTCGAAGCAGTCTTTTCAGAGCTCTAGACCTTCACAGGAATTTTCTCTTAAACAAAAGGGAGTTTTTTTTTATTTAATTTAAACTAAATTGAATTGTTTTGTAAATTTAATTGTGTTGGATATATAGCATTCTCATAGAAGTTTTTTTTTTATTCTAATCACATCAGTCAGCCCTCGCAGTTGTGTTTTGATAGCTCTAGACCCCACAGGAATTTTCTTCTCTCAAACAAAAGTGAGTTATTTTTTTATTTATTTAATACTAAATTAATATTCATATTAAATAAAATTTTTAATTAATAAAAATAAATGAAATTGTAAATAGTTATTAAATTTTTTATTTTAGATGGACTTAAAAACATTAAACGATTTTACCCTTTTAGAAAACAACAATAAGGAAGTTACTAAGTTGTCTAACCTACCTTTAGGCGAACCGCAAAAAATTGTATAGGCAAGGATCGTTAAAAATAAACGATTTGGGGGAGAGTCTGTACTGTTGGAGCTAGCAGATAGAATTGTGTTTCTGCCTACTAGAGTTACGGAAAACTATCGGCCTTTTATTCATCATTTCCAAACCGAAAAATACTCGTTGATATTCCGAGGAACACTGAACACTGGAAAACCATACCCGGGTGTCAAATTCAAAATCCTCATTATAGCACAGTTCTAAATACGCAGGGTTTGGAAATGCCTATGAAACTAAATCAAATTCCAAAATTTGAATCACTTAATGACATCTCTGTAAATGTATACGCTTTTTATAATTGATAGAACATACAGAAAAAATATTTTATACAGTAGTTCCCGTCAAATTAACTTAACACAAATTACCGCAACACGTTAATTTGCTTTTAATTCAAGACAAATACTTTCCAAAATTAATCGATTACGAAGCACCATCAGTCGATGAAGAAATTGTTGAAATTAAATATCACTACTGTTGGATAAAAGATATGTCAAAACTATTATCAAAACAACTAAATAAACATGATGGCAAAAAATTTATTTGTGACAGGTGTCTAAATTATTTTCAATGTCAAGGAAAATTTAACGCTCATGCGGTAATTTGTGAAAAAATGAATGATTCCAAAATTTCTTTTCCCAAGTACGACTTTGTCGAGTTTAAAAATCATGTTTACCAACAAAAAAATCCATTTGTTATATATAGTGACTTTGAATCTATTCTAGAAAATTTTACAGATGTTCCTAGATATAAAAATGTGATAAAAACATTTAAATATCAACAGCATAAAGCATATAGCGCGGGCTACTATCTAAAATGTTCTTTTGATGACAGTCTCTCTTATTACGATAGCCATCGTGGAGAAAATTGCACGGAGTGGTTTGCGAATCAAATGAAAAAAATTGCTAAATTTGTGGAATCAAAAATGAAAAATATCGTTCCTATGGTGGAAAGTCCAAGTACTGTGACCGCCACCGAATGTCATATATGTGATAAACCATTCAAGATATCTGGAGGAACAAAAGAACCAATAATCGTGAGAGATCATGATCATTTTACTGGGGAATTTCGAGGGTGTCGCACACCAAGCCTGTAATTTAAATTTTTGAAAACAGTTTGTGGTACCCATCATTTTTCATAACCTTTCAGGATATGATTCACACTTTATTATTAGAGATTTAGCTAAGCGGGGACGAATGAGCGTGCTTCCTTTAAATAAGGAAAAATACATTTCTTTTACTCAATATGACTCAGAGACATATATTAAATTCCGTTTTATTGATTCTTTACGTTTCATGAGTGCTAGTCTTGACGAATTGGTATCGACACTAAAAGATGACAATTTCAACATTTTAAAAAAACAATTTCAAAATTTAGACGCTGATAAATTTAAACTGTTTACCAAGAAAGGTGTTTTCCTACGATCACTACCCAAAGTAGGCTTTTGTACACTCAAATCTAACCTCAAAGTTGATGTTTTCCGTGATCTGTAATAATTTGACATTATTGTCGCTCTAGCGCGTACTTTTCCGCTCGCCTGTTTTCATTTACAATAAACTAAAGAAAGGTAGTAAATAATAGGTATATTAAAACAAAATGTAGGGCAGTCTGAATATTTTAGTTGAAATATTACTATTTGAAGATATTTCGAACGAAATTAAACTTTATTTTATAAAATTTATCTAGTAAAAATATAACAATCAGAAGGTGCACCTAGATACACCTAGGTACACCTATATGCAATAGTGATTGCATATTTAAGTACCTACTTACTATTTTGTGCAAGTAGTAGACTATGAAATTAATGAAACGTCATTATTTCAGTTTTAGTTTATGAAAAGTGTATTTTTCATGTTTTTTTTTAATTATTTGTCTAAAAATAATGTGATCGTAGAAAAAATCTTGTGTGCAATTCGAGCAGAAAGTGCTTTGCCGCTTTCGGCAGATTTCCAGCGCTCCGCTACGAGTCGCGCGGGCAATTCTCTGCCTCAAGCGGCAAAGTATCACTTTCCGCTCTTAATACACAAATAGCTATTTTCCTTATGATTTTATTGATAACATGAACAAATTAAACTTTACGGAACTTCCACCTAAAAAATACTTTTATAATAAATTAAATGATGAACATATTAGCGATGAAAAGTACGCTCATGCGCAAACCGTTTGGCAGGAATTTAATATAACAAATCTCGGTGAATACTCTGATTTGTATATGCGTACCGATATATTACTTTTGGCTGATATAATGGAAACTTTTCGTGAAACGGCATTAAAAACGTACCAGCTTGACCCACTGTGGTATTATACCCTTCCGGGCTACACGTGGGATGCAATGTTAAAATATACCGGTTGTAAACTAGCTATTTTAAAAGATGTAGATATGGTGATGTTTATAGAGCAGGGATTTCGAGGGGGGATCTCGGTCTGTTCAAACAGATATTCTCAGGCCAACAAGTACATGTCGGAATATGATCCTTCTAAACCAACGACTTACCTGCTCCATACAGACATTAATAATTTATATGGTTGGGCCATGTCTCAATTTCTCCCCTATGGAGGATTTGAATGGACAGACGCTAATATCGATGTCACTACGATTCCCGACAATGCGCCAGAGGGGTATATACTAGAAGTCGACTTGGAATATCCTGAAAGGTTACAAAAAACGCACAAAGATTTTCCGTGTTGCGCAGAACATTGTGTTCCACCAGGTTCTAAACACCCAAAATTAATGACAACCCTATACAATAAAGAAAAATATATTATTCACTATAGAAATTTAAAGCAAGCATTAGACCAGGGTCTCATATTAACGAAAATTCACAGGGTATTGAAATTTAAACAAAGCGCGTGGCTAAAGCCCTACATCGATTTAAACACTCGATTAAGGACTGCAGCCCGCAATGATTTCGAAAAGAATTTATATAAATTGATGAATAACGCCGTTTTTGGCAAGACCATGGAATCAATTAGACGACATAGATCCGTATCTTTAGTTTCAAAGTACGAGGGGAGGTATGGGGCAAAAAATCTAATAGCTAGTCCGCGATATCAAAATCGAACTATTTTCGACGATGACCTGATGGCTATCGAATTAAAAAAGGCCGAGTTAATTTTTAATAAACCATTGTACATTGGCATGGCATATCTGTACATTTCCAAAATTTGTATGTACGATTTTCATTACAATTATATGCTTCCAACAATGGGAGTGGAAAATTGTAAGTTAATGTATACCGATACAGATAGCTTTATTTATGAACTGAGTTGTAATGACATATATGAGGAACTTATTAAAAAATATATAGCAAAATTTGATACGTCTGACTATCCTCCAGATAACATTTACAAAATTCCGCAGGTTAATAAGAAAGTTCTGGGTTTTGAAGGATGAAGGGTGTGGACGAATCATGACACATTTCGTAGGATTACGGTCTAAAATGTACACTTATAAATTGCAGGGTGGTAAATCTGTTAAGAAGTCAAAGGGAGTTAAATACAATGTTGTTAGGAATAAATTAACATTTGAAGATTACGTTAATTGTTTAAATAATGTCACGGAAAAAACCATTGTCCAAGGTACTATTCGTTCCTTCGCCCATAGGGTATTTAGCATCGAACAATCAAAGATCGCTTTAAGTGGGGCAGATGATAAAAGAATATTAATTCCCAATTCTACTGACACGCTTCCATATGATAAATTAAAAATGACATTTATTGTTTTAGTTTGTAAAATTTTACACCCAATAAATAAACTAAAATCAAACATCTCTTCATGCTTTGTGATTGCCAACATTCATACAATTTAATTTTAATATATTAAATTCCTGTATCACTTGTTATTTAAAAAAAAATATATGTATAACTTAATATTTTACTTAATATTGTAAATACTTATATTATATTATAATGTAATTAGGTTTTATTTTTGTTTTAAAAACAATAATTTTATTTGTTTATTTAGTAAATAAATTATTATATTTATTTGTGTTTTGTTTCATTATAACTAAATATATAGCACTTGTACATGTTGAAACATGTCAAAAACGATACAAGATAACGTCATTTTAACGTTTAGCTTTTTTGATGCGTGAAAAGCGTCAAATTGCGTCATATTTTGTCATTTTTAACGTGTTATTTTTACTACTTCTCTTATGGGAAATAAGTGTATTTTGACTAAAATAGATGACAATTTCACGCATCAAAAATTTGAAAGTCAAAAATATTTAAAGCAACGTTTAACTGTAACGTTTTAAATATGTTTGACGTACAGTATGTTGTTAAAGATATAAATAAAAAAAAGAACAAGTCTTTTTAAATTTTTATTAATTGATTACATATTTACATCTAAATCATTAATAATTTTTGTTTTATAAAAGTAAATATATTCTCTAATAGCTACATTTAACATTTCGTTTGAAGATTGGCAGAAAATATACAAAAATTCAAGTGGATTTAAAGCACATTCATTATTTACATAGTGATTTTTAATTAATTTAACAATGTTATAATAATAAGCATAGAAATCTAGTCCTTCCAACATTGAAATTCTATATGGTATCAGATTACAATCCAGGTAAAGTATTTTGGTCACATCGGCTTGATGTAGAAGAAATTCAACATTATGTTTGGTAACTGACAGCATTTTAACATCTTCATAAATCATTTGACTGACTTCAGCATAGTCTCCACAAGGAAAACTAATTGGTTCATATTCATCTGGTAACTGACTTAATGGAGCATTAAAAAATCGTCCATTTTATTTTGTAGAATATCAACAAATGTACTCCACTCAAAGGTACTAAACGATATTTTATCAAACTTGTGTCTTTGATTCAAAATAATTGCTGGAGTGAAGGTTCTTGCAGGACTTATACTACAGCTGACATCTAACGCATCTATAGAATATGTCGTTTGAAGTAGGTAGTGGTCTTCTAATTTTGTAGCATTCTCGTACATTTCCAATACTTTGTCCAATTCACGATCGTAATCTACGCTGGATACTGGTGTTAGAGTTACTTCAATCTCACTCTCCGTTTCATATCCGCTATCATCGTTTGAAATGCGTTGACGTTTGACAGGTTCATCATGTCGAATCATGTTGTCGTAATTGGTGATTGCATCTAAATTTGGCATATCACGTTGTCTACTAGCACTAACGAAGGCCATATTGTTCACTATTTTTTTTCTGTATGTTATTACACTTTTCGACTTAAATTATTCAACAAGAATGAGACGCAAATCGATCCGGTTAATGGTATTTATAGATGTAACCCCACCCACCGTAATTTTTTTGTATTGACGTTGGCGGAAATAGCAACCTCGTTTCACAAAAGGCCCCTGAATTGCAGAAATTTGTTCGTGTTTTACATT
This sequence comes from Neocrepidodera transversa, assembly GCA_963243735.1. Lineage (NCBI taxonomy): Eukaryota > Metazoa > Arthropoda > Insecta > Coleoptera > Chrysomelidae > Neocrepidodera > Neocrepidodera transversa. The sequence goes on from OY725341.1 coordinate 34,065,493, forward strand.
GATTTCTATACTAAATCGGCAGTTTCGATCCAACTGTTATGTTTCTTATCGAGACCAAGCCACTTAACGTACATCTTTTTGTATTTTCTCCGTAGAATTTTTTCAACTAAATAAATGTCGGGATTAGTGGTTTTTTGTAATTCCTCTTCGTAGAAAGCTCCTTTAATTGGTGCACCGTGCATATCTTCTAAAAGATATGTAATGGGGTTAGTTATTTTTACTTTGATAATTTTAAATAATTCAGTCGTCCAATTTGGCGTATAACCTTTTTCGAAAAAATGTTTCGCTTTGCTGATGCGTACAATATCGTCAACTTTTAATTTCCTCGGACCAGCAATTTTCAAATGGCTGTAACATTTTCGAAGAATTTTCTGCTCATTTAATTTGTTTACTTCTACAGGTTTAAATCTCGTTTTACTATGCTTAGTCTCTTTGTATTGTTGTGTAATTTTCGGTAATTCATTCAGCCATTTATAAGTACCATTTAAACTGAAATATTTACATAGTTTTGATTTCAAGGTACGGATTACCCTCTCAGCCATTGAAGCTTTTATAACTGATGACGTATTATAGTGATTTATATGGTGTTTTTCCACAAGTTTTTGAAATTTTGCGTTAAAAAATTCTGTTCCTTGATCAGTTTGTAGATTTTTCGGACATCGTTTAGTATGAGCTAAAATGTCACTAAATGTCTTGAGTTATGTAGTTAAGATTCCACTCATAATAGACATATTCCATTCTTAATAGGTATCTAAGTAGTCTAGCTGATAAGCCTAATGTATTTCCTTTAGAGATAAATTAACATATAAATAGGAGCTCTCACTAAAACTAACTAACATTATTGTTACTGAAGTCTTAGAGTATACTAGTTCTTGTAAGAGTAATTGTTCAAATAATAATAAATAAACTTTTAAAAAAAGCAAAAGTGATAATAAAAAACTTAATTGGCGCAGTCAGTAGGATCCAGGAGGCGAAAATCAAGAAAAATAGTGCTTTTCACCTTTAGTTTCAACTATTCACCTGGAGCAGAACCTGTGAAGAAGATAGAACTCTGAATAAGTAAGTGTTGAGCTTTATTTCATCACATTTTTATCCTTATTGCACTTATTTACCATTTTCCTAAGTGAATTTTAAATAATCGACAACCAAAAAACAAATATTTTCGTAAATTTATATATAAAATTATAATCGGTATAAAGGTAGAATCTTTTTACAGAAGTAGAAAGTGAATCTCCCTAAAAACCTTATTATATTTTTATTTTTACAATATTGAATGATAATTTAAATAATTTTCATATAACATCTTTCAAAATCTTTTTACATTAGGAAGTGAATTTGCCTAGAAACCAAATTATATTTTATTTTCAAGCTATTCTGTATCAAATCGAAATTTTAACGGTATAAAGGAAAAATCTTTCCACATAGTAGAAAGTGAATTTTCCTAACGCCCTATTATATTCGTAAATTATATTACTGTGTAAAATCACGCTAATTTGACTTAAGTATATTCTTTTGAAAATAATTTTTGGAAGTGAATTGCTGAGATCTGTATGAGCGTAAACGAAATAGTAGATTCTCTTAATAATTTAACATTAAATTCAAAAATGGCTAGCATTCAAGCCGCAAAAGAAATTTCGCACACCCTCCGCAACTTTGCCGGACGAAGCGAACATCTATAATCCTTTATAAATGATGTAGACAAATTTTTTGATAGATATGGTACTACCTCAGACAATAGTTTAAGTGAATTCGTATTCGCAGCAATTTGTTCTAAAATAATTGACGAAGCTGGTGATTTTTTACTATGTAGACCAGATCTAGATACGTGGCCCCAAGTTAGGACCGCACTACGCGAAAAATTCGGAGACAAAGTCGACCGACACGTATTACGCAAAAATAAAAATGAAACCATTATTGATTTTCTAGACAGATTTAAAATAACGAAAATGAGACTAAATTTAAAAATAAATTCAGACAAAGATATAGACAACGCAACAAAATTAGTTCTTATCAACCAAAACGAAATAACAGCAGTCACTGTGTTAATTTCTAATTCTAATTCAGAATTAAGAACACTCCTCTTATTAAAAAATCCAAAAAATATCGAAGACGCAACTTCTTTAGTAATAAACCATTCTCTACTAGAACAACAAGTTAATATCAGACATCAAAATCCCAGACCCTTGCAGAGACCAATATACCAAACGAATAAACAAAATCAGAATAACTACTTTCCCAGGACAAATCAAAACAATTACGTCCCTAGGCCTTCTCAAAATTACCCCATGCAATATCCAAACGCATCTAACAATTTTAATAATCAGACAATGAATAACTACCCAAATAATTATAATAATAATAACTCATTTAATAATTCAAGATCGACATTTCCAAGTCAACCTATAAACGTTCAACCCGATCAATTCAACAAAAATACTTCACGAATGCACAAGTATTCGGCAAACCTACAAATGTATTTTCACCGAAAAATTCATATAAACCCCAAAATAAACCAGAGCCTATGTCCACTTCAAGTAGATTACCATCTACGAGAAATTTTAAACAAAATTATAGACCGCAAAATCAATTTCAAAATACAGGAAAACCTAATTTCACCTTCGAAGAATTAACAAATTTAGAAACCGAACATAATGATACGACATTCCCAAAATTTCCGATGACGACTATTATGTTAATGACAGTACTAATTACGATTGCAGTAACTATCAACAAAATTATGACCATTATTCTAATGACCAAGAAGACGACCTCAATAATCTAATACCAAATTCCTTGCCCTACATTCAAATTTCAAATCCACCCATCAAATTATTAATTGACACTGGATGTCACCCTTCATTATTACGCCCGTATGTAGCCGAAAAATATTTCTCAAATAAAATATTCAAAAGTAAGACACCAATAGTTACATGTAATGGCAACAGTAACGCAGATTTCAAAGCTAATATTCCTCTATTTAACGAATTCAAACCCTTGAAAGGCGATTTAGAATTTGTTTTGTACAATTTTCACGACTACTTTGACGGAATTATAGAAATACGCGACCTTAGAAAATTACAGTTAAATATAGATATACGTAACAGACTACTATCCAACGACAAATTAAAAATTCCACTACGCTACAGACAAGAATTTAATTCCCAAAAAATCGAAATACCAGCTTACACTTCAACACTAAAAAAAATTAAAACTAATTTACCCGATTGCGAAATTCTTATACCCGACCTTACGGATGATTCAATTAAAATTCCTAGCTCTCTTTTAAAAATTGAAAATGGCTTAACCACAATAGAATTTTCTAATCCAACCTCTCAAACAAATCTAATTCAAATAAACGACAACTTTCTTAACTCCTTTGCCGACACATATAATGAAGAAGCTTATGAGTGTTTTAATATAGAACAAGTCCTACCATCACAAATAACAGAAAATGATAGTTTCGACTTTTCACTCATCAGAACTGACCACATGAACTCCGAAGAAAAAGCAGCAATAAAAAATCTGCTAATTAAATTTAAAGAAATTTTACACCAACCAGACAAAAAATTGACATTTACAAATCAAGTAAAACACGACATTAAAACCACTGACGAAATTCCCATTTATACAAAATCATATAGATACCCACACATTCACAAAGCCGAAGTTCAAAAACAAATTTCAAAAATGCTGGAAGATGGAATAATTAGACCATCACAATCGCCCTGGAGCTCCCCAATATGGGTCGTCCCCAAAAAATTGGACGCTAGTGGCAAAAGAAAATGGAGAATCGTGGTCGACTATAGGAAAATCAACGAGAAAACCATTGACGATAGATATCCGCTACCAAATATTACAGACATATTGGATAAACTCGGAAGATGCCAATATTTCACAACTCTCGATTTAGCCTCCGGTTTTCATCATATTGAAATGCATTCAGATTCCATCCCTAAAACTGCATTCAACGTAGAAAACGGACACTAAGAATATGTTAGGATGCCCTTCGGACTGAAGAACGCACCAGCGACCTTTTCCAGAGCAATGGACAATGTATTAAGAAATTTAAACGGAAAAATATGCTTAGTCTACATGGACGACATAATAATATTCTCGACTTCCTTAGAAGAACACATAAATAATCTTAAACAAGTATTCCAACGACTAAAAGACTCAAACTCAAAATTCAACTCGACAAGTCTGAATTTCTACGAGATTCAGTCGAATTTTTAGGACACGTAATAACACCAGACGGTATCAAACCAAACCCTAACAAACTTAAAGCTATTGAAAATTTTCCGATTCCTAATACCCCTAAAGAAATCAAATCATTTCTCGGACTAGTAGGTTACTACCGAAAATTCATAAAAAACGTTGCTAAATTAACAAAACCTTTGACAAATTGCCTCAAAAAAGACCAAAAAGTAGAACATACAACAGAATTTGTTAACGCATTTAATACATGTCGAAAAATTTTAATGAACGATCCGATATTACAATACCCAGACTTTTCCAAACAATTTAACCTAACTACAGACGCATCGAATTACGCGATTGGCGCTGTTTTATCTCAAGGACCTATAGGTACCGATCTACCGATCGCCTATGCCTCAAGAACACTAAACCCAGCAGAAATTAATTACAGTACAATAGAAAAGGAGTTACTAGCCATAGTATGGGCCGCGAAATATTTTCGACCCTACCTTTTCGGAGTTAAATTTAAAATAATTAGTGACCACAAACCACTACAATGGTTATTTTCACTCAAAGAGCCTAACTCTAAATTAGTCCGCTGGTGATTAAAATTAGAAGAATACGATTACGAAATCATATACAAAAAAGGAAAAGCAAATACAAACGCAGACGCCATTTCTCGTATAGAAATACACCCTCTAGAATTTGAAAACCTAAGTGATATCGAAGATTTTGACAACCTCTCCATAATCGCTAATCCCGCAGACTTAACAGATCTTCCCGACTTCGATTTTGAAGAAATCGAAACACTTTTAGAACAAGATCCAAATCACTCAGAAACCACCCCAGAAATTCCACAGACATCCAAAGAATCGACAGAAAACCCACAAAAAATAATTATCCATAGTAATGTACTTTTAAATGCAAACAAAGACATCTTAACAAACAACGACATAGAAACAAAAGAAACTATTAACAAAACAACCGAACCAAACAAAATAAAAACCCCAATTGAACCTGACGATACAGATAACGAAACCATACATTCAAACCATGAAAATCCGATTATTGGTGCACCTTATACAAATAAATGTATTAACCAATTCAAAAATCAAATTATTATTTTTAGCCACGAAAACAAAAATAGCGAACAACGTAAAGTAACCCGAGAAAAAATATTCGAGAAAAATAGAATAAATCTTTTAGTACCAAAAAATAATAACGAAAACATAATCACCGACTTTATAAAAGAATATATGATCCCTAAACAAACATACTGCCTTCTCTTTAAAGACAAATCACTCGAATTAAAATTCATTCGTATTTTTCAAAAATATTTAAAAAAAAATGCATTCACACTAGTAATCTCTGACTCAATCCTTACCGACGTTACAGACGAAGACGAACAGAAATTAAGATTACAACAATATCACGAGACAAAAACTAGTCATAGAGGTATCCAAGAAAACACAAACGCAATAAAGAAAATATTTTATTAGCCTAAACTAGACCAAGATGTTAAAGAATATGTAAACACATGCGAAATTTGCCAGAAAACTAAATACGAAAGACACCCAACAAAACTAATTTTCAAACCAACACCATTAGGTTGCGAATCATTTGACCACGTTTACACAGACACATACAAAACGCACGGACAATACTTTATAACAATAATTGACAGTTTCTCAAAGTTTGGCCAAGCGTACGCCATAAAAACGCCAACCTCTGTAGAAGTTGCAAATAAATTATTACAATATTTTAGTCATTTCGGAATCCCTAGACGTATAACAACAGACAACGGAACCGAATGGAAAAACGAAGTTATCCAAGGGTTATGTAAAACACATCATATTGAAATTCATTACACAACGTTATATAATCCTAACAGTAACAGCCCAGTAGAACGATTTCATTCAACCCTAAGTGAAACTATTCTCAGACTTAAAAACTCGAAACCCACCGAATCAATAGAAACTCTAATGAACCTCGCCTTACTATCTTATAATAATTCCATACACTCCGCCACGAATTATACACCTTTCCAAATAATTCGCGGTAGATTAGATTACAGGAACCCATTCGAAATAGACGACAAAGTAAAAATGACTCAGTATATTCAAGACCACACACAAAACTTACAAACGCTTAATAATCTTATAAAAAAACAAATTGAGACAAAACAATTAAAAACTTTAGACAAAGTCAATCAAACTAGACAAACAAATGTAGAAATAGATACTAAACAGGACTTATAGTTAATCGCTACGAAAAATTAGAAGATCCCACAATTGTTAACGATATCAAAGTCAAATCAAAATTTAAAACTTACCACAAAAAACTATTAAAACCTCAACGTAATGTTTTAGGTAGAAGAAATGAACAGACACATCGTTATCCTCTTCGCACTAAAACTAATCCACGCACTGGACATAAAAGAACTCAATAATCCCATTCTACCAGTACACATCGGGCGATCAAACGTAATAAATTCTAGACACACATTTCAATACCACATTATCCTAACATTCCCAGAAGAATCACTATCCCAAATAACAAACTCATTAGCAAAATTAGAAAATACACTTAATGACTTACCGACTTCTAATCACTTTTCGACAATTATGAGACATAAACTTTCCAACGCAAAAACTATTACAGATATTATTTCTAACAAAATAAATTCATTTACAGAAAATCGAAGAACAAAAAGAGGATTAATAAATGCCGTAGGTAAAATTCAAAAATGGCTTTTTGGCACATTAGATTCAGACGACGAACAATATATAAAAACGTATTTAAAAAACTTACATTTAAACGAACAGACAATTCATAACGACTTAAAAAATCAACAAAGCCTTCTCAAAACAACTCTCAAATACATACAGCAACAATTTTCAAAAACTAAACGAAAATCAAATAACTCTAGAGATTCAAGTTAAAAATCTATCAAAAGAAATCCGCGCATTTATTAGTTCAGAGCAAGCATTTTCATTTTCAAATATTATAGACATTCTATTAATGCAATTACAATCAATTCAACACATTCTTAATAATCTAGAAACAGCAATCTCGTTCGCTAGACTAAATATTCTGCACAGTTCTATAATAGAACCGAATCAAATTAAATTAATTATTAACAAATTAAGTGACATTTACGGAAAAAAGCAAATACCCGAGCTTAAACAATTGTTAAATTATTATTCTTTATTCTCAACACAAGTAATCATTCAAAATAAAATCGTCTTATTTAAAATTCACACTCCGCTAATACTTTCCCAATATAAATTGTTCCATTTATATCCAATTCCTATCCTAAATTATACGATTATTCCCGAACAACCCTATATACTGCTCAACACCGAAGAACACTGGAACACCTCTCAAAAGTGCCCAGAAATCGAAAATTGGTATTTCTGTCTCAGAAGCGACCTACACAAATACCAACCATGTTTAGAAAATCTCATAAGAACAGGAAAAAATTCATGCCCTAAGACGAAAATCAACTATTCAGAAACTACTGTTTCCAAAATAAATTCAAAAACAGTACTAATTATACCAGCCAATACGACGAGTATTAAAACATCTTGCGAAGTAGAAGAAATCTATGAAATCGACAAGCCTTGCACCATATCCTTAGAGGAATGCAAAATAACTATAAATGGCGAATATTTTCAATCCGACCAAACTATACATGAAGAATTCATATTCGAACTTCCTTCGATAAATTTATCACAAACCATAGAAGACAAGAAAGAAAAAACGTTCCACCTAAAAAGAATAAACAGTAAAGAAATTGAACAAATTAAAACCATGGCCAACAATCTACAAATAATCGATTTGCACAATAGTAGCAGCCCTAGCCACGCATGGATCAACACCTTAGTATTTCTAATTACTCTAATTAGTGCAGCATCCATCCTGTACTATTTCAAAGTACATCGACGCCATCAACGGCAACGACGCCAAGAAATATCCAAAAGCAACCAGAAAACAGAAGAACCCCTATTTTCTGCTCTCGGAAGGGAGGAGTTATGTAGTTAAGATTCCACTCATAATAGATATATTCCATTCTTAATAGGTATCTAAGTAGTCTAGCTGATAAGCCTAATGTATTTCCTTTAGAGATAAGTTAACATATAAATAGGAGCTCTCACTAAAACTAACTAACATTATTGTTACTGAAGTCTTAGAGTATACTAGTTCTTGTAAGAGTAATTGTTCAAATAATAATAAATAAACTTTTTAAAAAAGCAAAAGTGATAATAATAAACTTAATTTTTTGGTAATTTCTTCGCCAGTTTTCGTTTTCAATGGTCGAGTCCACACGAATTTGGAAAAGCAATCTATAACAACCATGATGAATTTATAGCCTTTATTTTGATGCGAGTAGTTTCTCAATTCCGCCAAGTCCATTTGCCATAAATCATCCAATCCCTTAATAATCGTACGTCTTCTTGGATAATTTTTTCTAGCTGATCTGTGTAGCTCGTTAACGAGTTGAATCTTTTCCTTTGATGACATGTTGACGATTGAAAAAAGCGAAAGTATATTAGGTACTTTTATATAGTTATTCTGCTTAGTTTTGCCTCTATAGCATAAAGACGTGAACTCAAATTCATTGATTCCAAATGGTCAACAATACCCCGAATATCAGCAAGTTGAATGTTGAAATCTGTTCGGAATTTTTCCACCTCCTCGACAATGTTCTTTCGTAAAGAATCATTGCTTACAACAATGACATCATCCACGTACTTTTTTGTTGCCATATGTTTACTTGCTGTAGGAGGATGTCGTGATATGAATGCATGTTTGCTTACTACATCATAAGTAACGTTTTGAATTTTTGTTTTTATCAACAAATATACGTATTCCTTGTTGGCAGCGTCAGTTTTATTTGTCGGCGGTTTCAAATTACAAATTTTTAAATATTCAATGTCTACATCTCCATCGGAGGTATGAGATAGAGCTGGTCTTGATAATAGAGAATTTGACTGTATTCTGTCGACGCTCATGATGAAAATGTGACTAACAAACATGGTGTTAACGTAATATATTAGCCACTTCGAGTTCATTTAAGATGGCTACTATTTCGTTGTTATGAGAAACGGTGTTGCCAGCTCGTTGAGATGCTAGCAAAAGTTTTAATCGGTCACATAACTCGTTCGGATCGTCCCAGTAGATATATTCTACTGGGTCTTCGTTGTACGTCAAACGCATGCCATTTCCTAAGGTATTACGTCGGAACATTGGCTTAATTATATGACGCCATTTCCATCTATTAGTACCCTTCATATGTCCAAGAGTATCTCTATGAACACTTGTCATAGTTAAAATTGACTTGTAATTTTCCAAATCGTCCTTGGTATAACCTTCAGGTTCATCGTAAAATATTAATTCATAAATGCCTGTAGTTCCATTCATATATTGACCCTGCGTTATGATGTTATTACGTAAAATAAAATCTAAATCTTTTCCACCGAGCAACCATTTCGAATGAGTCGAATCGTAAACAGGACCATATACTTTATCTATTTTGTCACTTTTATTCCAGAAATCGGTGATGTATTTATGTGACATTAATGGGTATTGATCAATATACTCTTGTGTAATATTTTCAGTCCCATCATCTTCATCCTCGCTAAAGACCTCACATTTAGAATCATCACTTTGAGTCGCGGCCACATCCTCCAATGGAAGAAAAGATATATTTCGATGTTCATAATCTTTCAGCTGTTTCTCTTCTTCGTCTTCCTTTTTAAAAATCGGTCGTTCTTCTTTTTCTTCTTTTTTGATGCGTTTAAGAGCGCCAACGGATTTGTGTAGGATTTTCGATGATTGAACGATTTCCTGAAGAGGTTCCGAAATTGGCTTAAATAGTTTATTGATGGATTCATCTTGTTCTGTTTTTCCTAGTTTTAAAGCCATATACTTTTTTCGAATGGATCGTGCAAGGTCGGCAATTTTCCGTTTGCGCGTGGCCACAGCAACTCGCTCGTTTGGCATTATGATACAGACTGACGTTTATCATCCTTTGTATCTATTTTAATGTACTTGTCAAATCCTTTGCGATATCTTCCCTTGTTAAGATCAAAATCTTTAACTATGACGAGAGCACCATATCTATTATTCCAACACTCGGCGCACATATTTCTAAATTTCTCAAAAGTCATATCTGGCGATACATGCTCGTCAAATATATGCCTTAAATTTGTATTGTCTTGTTTGAATAGCACAATCAAGTTACAATTATCTCGTATTAATTGCTTAGGTATTTTACTATAAGTCTGACATAGATAGGACGCATCAATATCCTTATGTCTACACATGGAATAGTACTCGGTAATTTTCTTTTGTCCGTCACAAGCCACATCGTCAAATACGTCAAATATAAAGACGGAATTTGGTTTGGCCTTGTTGGGATCTACAATTTCCACGTTGTCTTTAAAGGGATAGTAACCAACGCCTGGAACTTTAATTTTAATACCTCTTGAAGCATTTGATATTTCGGTTGATATAAGGACTTTGAATAGACGTAAACGTTTTTGAATCTGACTCCGTTTGGATGATAAAGTAGCGATAGCATTACGTTGGTTTTACCACAACCACTGAGGCCACAGATGACTGCTCTAAACGAGTGGGGTAATAATTTACCATGTTTACCAATTCCACCTAGTTTCGAGCAAGAAAAATCCAAGTTTTCGAACGGAAGTGTCTGCTCCTGTTGAACGACTTTCATGGTGTGTGGCGCTATTCGATGTTATAACTATATAAATAGAAGTACATCCATGATGCAACATTAGTTCTAATATTCCTGTACCGGGGTGAAGGTGTGTTGAATTCTCTAATCAATCATCTTCCCTTTGAACTTCACGTTCCCGGCTATCAGTATTGCGGACCAGGTACAAAGCTTCAAAAGCGGTTAGCACGAGGAGATCCGGGCATTAATCCATTGGACGTCGCTTGTAAGGCACACGATATTCAGTATTCGCAACACAAAAGTGTGGAAGAGCGTCATAAAGCCAATTTGGAGTTGGAAAACAAGGCTTGGGAACGCGTTAAATCAAAGGACGCAAAGTTTGGTGAACGTGCAGCAGCTTGGGCAATAACGAATACGATGAAAGCTAAAAGAAAGATGGGTCTTGGCCATGGAGACGCAAAGAAATCCTTTAGACGTCACGTTTTGATGAAGGTTAAAAAATCCATGAAACCGGCATCTACCTTGAGCAAAGCAGCATCGAACGCTTTAAAAGTTGCAAGAATTGTGGTTAAGAAAGCTGGAGGTAAAAATAAAGTAAAACTACCTAGAATCATACCTATCGAAGGTGCAAAATCTGGTGGATTTTTACCGCTAATTCCTCTGTTTGCCGGACTTAGTGCCCTTGGAGCATTAAGCGGAGGAACTGCCGGTATAGCCAAAACGGTTATCGACGCAAAGAACGCTCAGAAAAAATTAGAAGAAGATCATCGTCACAACAAAGCCATGGAATCGCTGGGCAAAGAACTGTACTTGAAAAAGAACGCTAAAGGCGGTATGGGTCTCTATTTGAAGAAACAACAAACAAACTTTTAGTGAAGCTGCCCAATAGACCGCTGTACGATAGGGATCTAGTACGTTATGCAAAATTAATGAAAATATCGTATTTTAGAGGAGTGTTTATGCGAGACACTTTACCTAAAGCCGGCCCTCGACAGCAAGAATGTTCCATTATAAATTTAGATGTGTCACGAAATGTAGGAACGCACTGGGTAGCATATAGAAAGATAAATAATGATGTTGAATATTTTGATTCATTTGGTAACTTGAAGCCGCCGAAGGAACTAGTCAGATATTTAGGACCGACTATTAGAATTTTCTACAACAACGATCAGTATCAAAACTATAATCAAATCAACTGTGAACATCTCTGCTTGAAATTTCTAAGTAATGGATTTCGTTGACGCAACAGGATTAAGTATTCCTATGAGAGTATTGACACGCATTCCCGTAAGGATTTTCATTCAGAATATTCGTCCAAATGAACTGCAACAAATTTGGTGTGATTTGCCTCAAGAATATAGACATAATATACTACTCAATCAACATTTACCATGTTTAAAACACTACAATACAGCGACGAGCACTGATCATTGGGATGGACCGCCTCAGCCAAAATCTAAATGTTTTTTATGTATGAATAAATAATGTTATTAAATAATTCTGCGTATTATTTAAGTCCTGCTAGTACGTAACATTCATCAGTCACGATGTCGCAGCTGTTGACAGTGAACAGCTACAATCACATATTCTCCTTTACTCCTCAAACACCCATTGTTTTAGATCCAAAAAAGGACTATGAATTGGCTCTAAGATCTTTTCATTCTTATCAATCGATACCGAACATTGAAGAATTTACAAATTTTTTTTATTATTACAATAAAAACAACAAGTTGAATGTAATCAAGTTTCCTACTGGGTGCTATGAAATTGAAGATATAGAAAAATTCATACAGAAACAGATGGGACTTGAAAAATCATCATCTAATCCTGATGAAACGTTTTCGCTTAAACCGAATAACAACACTCTAAAGTGTGAAATCTATAGTAAATACTATACGATTTCGTTCAACGAACCCAACAACATTGGCGCTTTATTGGGATTCTCTCAAAGGAGATTATCGCCTGGTACACTGCATTCTTCAGACCTACCTGTCAAGATTATAAAAGTATCAACCATACACTTTGACTCTAACATTACGTGGGGAGCTTTCGATGGAGACAGACCTACCCACACAATCTACGAATTTGCCATAAAAGTTGATCCTGGATACGCAATTGACGAGACGCCCTCTAACCTACTATTTTTACCAGTTATTCCACGCCGCGAGATAACAAACATTACCATACTAACTCTCGACCAAGACGGCGAACCTGTGAATTTTAGAGGCGAAAAGAGTATCATTGTATTGGAACTTCGAGCATCTAGGAATACATGGTGTTAGTTATAGATAAAAGAATTCGTCCTGCTGCTAAAGCATCAGTTGTAAAAAAGTCTTCCAAGAAACGAGACGATCGTCAGCTAACTCTTGCAAATAAATTTTTTCTATGTTCCCTTGGATACACCGTCATAGTTTAGCCATAATGCCTCAATATAAAAGACAAAGGATCGGTGATGATAATCAAGCAACATCATCATCAGCAAATATTCAAGCCTCACCAATTTTCGATCTTTACCGTTCACCAATATATGATGAATCTACACGTAAAGCAGAATATAGATCGTACACTCCATTCGTTAGAGCATTCAATAATAGCGATATAGTGGAATTTAGTGTAAATCAAGTCGATTCGTTTTTTGCTATGAACCAAACGCTATTAGCGATCACAGGAAATTTGGTTGTAGTCGGCGACGGAGATGTATCATTAGCACCAAATTTTGGAGCATTTCTCTTTGATTCTTGCACCTACACCGAGACTTGTGTATAGCCGGCTGGAACTATCCCGCATCACCCATTTTGCATACTAACGATAAATCGTTTACTTTGCTAATGCCACTTAAGCATATTTTCAACATTTTTAATGACTATTCAATGATTACATGTGGCCGACAAACAATCCGTCTAGTTCGTGCTCGAAACGACAACGATTGTATAATTATCCGAGAGAAAAATGTCGGTACTGTTACAGAAACGACTACCACTGTAAAAATCGCAATTCAAAGTATCGAACTTAAAATTAAACACATCCATCCATCTGACGAAATAAAGGAACAACTTATGAAAGTCATACAAATGGATAAGCCTATATTGATACCGTTTAGGAAATGGGAATTGAATGAGCTGCCGTCAATTACGAAGGATTCAACCAGAGAAATTTGGTCTGTAAAGACTACTTCCTCAGTGGAACGTCCCCGCTATATCATCGTTTGTTTCCAAACGAATCGACGCGACCATGCGAAAGCCGATCCTACAGCCTTTGATCAAATTAACATTCAAAGCATTCGATTGTCTTTGAACAGTGAATACTGGCCCAACGAACGAATGCATTTGGATTTTGAAGGTAATCATTTTACCGAAGCCCACTTCAACCATACGGAATTCTATCCAAGCTATATGAATTCCACCAAGAAGCGCCCTCTATTGGACTATGTAGCATTTAAGAATCATACTCTGTTTGTTATCGATTGTTCGAAACAAGAAGAAACCATAAAATCGAGCACCGTTGATGTGAGATTAGAGATTGAAGCTACAAAAGGATTTCCCGATAAAACCAGAGCCTACTGTACTGTTATTCACGACAATTTAAATGAGAAGTTATGAAATATTTAAATTAAATTGATGAAAACATTCATCATTATCGTAGTTTAGATCCAACCGTCATGAGAATTGCACTTGTTGACATACAAGGTTTTGATATCGAAGGCGTCTTCCATCCAAAGGAGATGACCATCGAAATTGGTGGTCATAGTTCAAGTTTCCTCTTTAAATCGCCTCTACCCTATGCGAATTTAAGTGGACAAGATAAAAAAACTGTTAGATACTTGGAGAAGTTCGTTCATGGAATAAGTTTTAGCTCCGGTAACATTGAATATTCAGAATTGAATGCTATTTTGGAGAAATATTTAATCCATTTTTCAGACTTTATTTACGTCAGAGGTAATCAGAAAGCTGAATTTTTACAAGAAAAATGTCAAGAGCTACTACTACCAGCGTCAAGTCAGTGTCCAGCTGTATACGATGTCGTAAAATATGATGGATCAGCATACGAAACAGGAAATTATGAAGCTTCTCATACACAGTGTTTAAATCATGCTCCAGGAAAGTTTATGTGTACACAAAGAAACATTAATATTTTACACAACTGGATTTATTATAAGATATTACCTCGATAAAAAAAATGTATTCTTTTTTTAAATAAAAAATGTTTGTTAATATATAATGAGTTTTGTTATTGAAACACCCTGTACATTTTTATTCGTTTATTTAAAAAATACTGTTTTATACATTTTATTACAATTTTTAAAAGTACAAAAAAAATTATTGACGTTATGCATAATATTGAAAATATTTTGTATAATAGTGCTTGCTCATCAATTTTGGTCATTGGTGTTGAGATTTGTCGCCACGTATCATCTTCTTCTTTGAGTCCATCTTGAAATATAGACTTGAGCTTATATCTCATTTGACATGTCAAATTCAGATCTTCTGCAGCAACTGTTAAATGTAATAAAAAAATGAGGGACAACAAATCAGACAAGATATTAGGTTGGAAAATAATAAACTGATTAAAAAAATTGATTCATGTTTAAAAAGGGTAGATGATCTTGATAAAAGATATCAGCAGCTTGAGTCTAAATGCATTTACTACGATAGACAATTACGGAAAAACAACGTACTTATCTTTTGGCCTAAAAATTGAAAAAAATACAGATCTAGTGAATGTCGTTTTGGAATCAATTAAAAACCTACTGAATCTAGATGTAGGTATCGTTGATATAAATAATATCTCCCCAATAAATACCGGTAACAGCTCTGCAATCAAAGTTGAATTCACCTCATGTTTAAAAAAAAATCTTATTCTAAAAAATTGTTACAAATTAAAGGGATCAGATATATATTTTGTTCAGGATTTATCGTATGAAGACAGACAAGATTCAAGAATATTGAGAAAACATTTAAATAACGCTCGATCAAAAAATTACTGTGCAAAAATAAAAGGCCGTACTTTAATTGTTAATGATGAAGTATATTTGTTGGATGACCTAAAAAGAATGGACCTCCATGAAAACTATAATGAAAATCATCAAATCACGTCTCCTGTTAAAGAAAGAAATAAAACCAATAGTGCACCTGAAACACCAACAACTCATCTAACGTTTTTTGAAGATAACATAGAATCATTCAAATTAACAACACCGATTTCTATAAACAATGTAAGCAATACAACAACTATAAACGAAACTAGTGTAAACGAAATAATTAAAAACATACCAGGTAAATTAGAGGCTAAGAAAATCGAAAGAAAAATAGACGAAAAAGCAGAAAGTCAAAATAAAGTGGGTAAAGAATCCGAGGAATTAACGGAGGAGGATCAATTAAGGAACAAAGAAGAAAACCAGAAGGGACTAAAAACAAGTAAATCAAGAAACAATTCGATATCCTCAAACTCCTCTTCGAGCGGAAGACCTAAAAGACAATTAAACAAATAAAGCTTTTTGTTAAATAATTGTAAATTCCTAAAAAAAAAAAGGTTCATATCATTAGGTTAAATTATTAATAATAGATTTGTTAAATACTGTAATTTTTAATTATCTAGTTCAAATAATTATATAGTTCAAATAATTATCTAGTTCAAATAATTATCTAGTTCAAATAATTATACAGTTCAAATAATTATCTAGTTCAAATGGATGCATATATTCGTGACTATAATAATGAGGTAGTAGAAACAATTGAAGTATGGGATTTAGCCGAGTATGAAAATGCTACATCATATGCTACTACTGAAAACTCAATTGAATATTTAAAAACCTTTCACATAAACATCAGTAGTATCAGCAAAAATATTGATGAAGTTTTGTTATTTCTGGCAAACCTTTCTCATGAGTTCGACATTATCGTCTTTACCGAAACACATCAAATATTTGATTTGGATATTTTCAAAATAGATGGTTATAACATTATATACAATTTTGGTAAATATAATAGAAATGATGGTACAATTGTATATTTAAAGTCAGAATTTGAGTATACTTATAAAATTAATAAAATTGATGAAGTTCAAGCATTAAAAATCAAAATAAAATATTTTAATAAAAATATCATACTTACAGCACTTTATAGATCACCAAGTTCAAATGCAAAGAATTTTAATTTTGAACTATTAAATTATTTTACAAATTTAGAAGACCATGATGTAGGTATTTTTATTGGAGATTGCAACACTTTTTTTTATAAGATGGTAATTAAATAAAAAAATAGTGAATTGTGTTGACATGTGCGAACGGCTGGCTGTTCACCGGTAGAGCAGTCGTGAATTCCTTTCTTTTTTTTTATTTTTATTTAGTGAAATTAAAGTCAAATGGTGGGCGCCACGAGACTTAATTTTAAAACTTCCAAACATAAAAAAATATACAACTTTACATAGCCTCGAAAAGTAACATACAAAAAAAGTAGATGTTATATAAGTAGTTTGAATGTTTTTAGATAAATATATGCATAAGAAATTAAACACAAACCTAATGAATATAACTGTTTAATCAAACATAAAAAAAAATATGGAAATGTATACAAGTAATGTAAAATTTAGTAAACATATATGGTCGAGGAGTGTATTAGTACAATTGTTTATTCAGATAAAAAAAATATGAAAGTACACAAGTAAACTAAAACTAAATAAACCTATATGGTTGATGAGTGTAATAGTTATATAGATGTCAATTTTGTGACTTAACCATAGCTATGATCAGTTTACATTCAGTAAATTGAAAGATAATTATGCAAACTCATACGTTGTTTTATCTACATTTAGTACTAATTAAATACTCTTAAAGAAATAAAATAAACATGTGAATTTTGATTAAACACCCTACACAGTTATATCATGTGTAAATTTTGTAATATTAAACCCAATATGAAATTAAATAAAAATAAAATGTTCAATTTTGAATAAAAATACCTTACTTGATACACTGAAGTGATTACTAATGAAAATGTATCATTCGATAATACAAGATGGATGGTACCATTGGTCAGCAGCATGGCCGAAACGATGAACGAATCACGTCCATGAATCCAGACGGAAGATCACAACTGGTAGTTGAGAAGTTCAAAGGTTTAAAGATGAGACGAGACGATGAAACGATTCCGCATGGCACTACAATCCTAAACCAGTGATGGTAGGCAAAGGGGTTTCATCAATGTAAAAAAAAAATGTTCACTCAGAACATTTAAACATCGAAATCGAAAATAGCATCCTAAAATGCCGGGTTGTCCAGAACATAGTGTACTATCTTGTCCTAAACGGAGAAGAGTCCACAAAAGGATCTGGTAAGTATCCAACCTGTCGAGAGCGTGCATCACACCTGAGTGTCGACCGCCTGTCCAGAGCGTCCCTAAGAAGAAATATCTTAGTGAGACACCACGAAAAAATATCTCTAGCACTTGCTAATAATTAAAGAAAGTAATTTAACATACCTTGAAAAAGGGAATCATCTAAACCTGGATACGGCGAATAAAAAAACCACGAAGACTTAACTTCGACCACACTCGAAGACGATGAAACGCCAAAAAGGGCTGTCTTTTGTTCAATGACAGAAAAATTGACATAAATGGTCTTTTAAATTACAGGTCGTCAGATAAATTAACTTGACTACCACGAAGAAAAAGGACAAAGTTAAAAAAGGTAAAGAAGAATAGTAACAAGGTTACCGAAGAATCATTTGACAACAGATTGGCATTTACTATAACCTATAATATTTAGAATCAAAACAAGTCATCACTAAATACAAAGGTTAGGAAATAGAATGCTGAAATTGTTAAATAATAAGAGTTATATTATATACAAAAATAAGTATCGATGGATATTAAGACTCAACATGGCGCAATCCAAACATTTTCATACCAGCGCAACAAGTGTTTATTACAAAAAAATAAAAGAATATTCATAAATAGTTATGAGATTGAAAGTTATGGAAAATAGTGTAACAGGTTAGTAGTATTTTATACGGTTGAGTATAAATCTTTTAGTTTAGATCATTAGTTTATTTTTAAATGCTACAAGATATTAATATAAATATTATATCTTCAGCACCAGATACAATTATAGAAGAATATTTAAATATTTTGAATAGTTTTGGTTATGTTTCACAAATTAATAAATATACTCGTCCAGCTTCCAAAACGTGTATTGACCATTGTTTTTACAAAGGTAATAGTGAACACATAACACCAATAGTATTTAGACAAAAAATTACCGATCATTCCCCAATTATGATAATGACAAAATTAGGATCAAAAACAAAATCCTGTCCAAATCGAATCTTCTTTAAAAGTTATACCGATTTTAAGAGGTTGAATCATGATTTACAAAGCGAAAATTGGTACGATGTATTAAAAAACAGAGATAGTAATGATGCAACTTCAAAATTTATTGATAAAATTAAATACTATATAAACAAAAATACAAAAAAAGTTAAATTCAAACCGGTATATTGTGATTGCGCGCAGCTGTCAAATACCTCCTGGGGTACTGAAATTTGCCCTTAAGTCGGATATTGTGATTGCGCGCAACGGAAGGATTAAGGCAATTATGACAGTAAAACAAAAATCTTTAGAAAACGGTATAGCATTTACCGATCTCTCAACTTTGAAATTAGACAAAGAGGACGCCACCTACACTCAACTAGATGAAGAAAAGTATCCATTTTTTTTAAATCTCGGCCATTTTTTAATTTTTTTCAAGAGTTTATGACACACTCTGTAAATTTGAACAAAAAAGGTATACTTGTTTTAATAGCATTCAAATGTTCCACACACAGTATCTATTTAATTTTCTTTACCATTTTTTTGTTCAAATTTACCATAAACTCTTGAAAAAATTTCAAAATAGCCGAGATTAAAGAAAAATGGATGCATTTCTTCATCCAGTAGAGTGTAGGTGGCGCCCTCTTGATCTAATTTCAAAATTGATAATATACTTATGATTTACTAACTTAAAAATATAACCATACCATAAATTCAAGTCAATACGTTAAATAATAAAGAAATTATTGCAAAAAAAACGAAAAATAAATTTTAATTTTAACAACCTATATCTCAGTAGTAGACCCAAAGTTATTTAGTAAAATATTAATATTTTGAAGTCCTGAACCTATGATTAAAATATTGACCATTTCTTATGAAACACCCTGTATAAGAAGTACATAAAACTTCCGTTTACTGTAGTTTCCGACTTTGCGCGCAATCACAATATACCTTTTTAAAGGCTTGCGCGCAATTGCAACACTGGATTAGGACACCCACTGGAGAACCCTGACCGCTGCGCGCAATTGCAATATGCCCATTCAAACACCTAATTAAAAAACGGAAAGAATGGATGACGACTGATTTGTCAAAATACATTCAAGAAAAAAATGAATTATACATTAATCATTTAAATGATCCCAATAATTACGAATTAAAACGTTATTATAAAAACTGTAAAAACAAATTGGCAAAATTAATAAACAAAGCAAAAACTGCCTTCTTTAAAAAAATAATAGTCCAAAATAAAAACACATCTAAAAATTTGTGGAGCGCAGATGACCTTCTATGTAACCAGAGAACACCTAAAACAAAAATAAATTAGATTCAGGAGAAACTGTTGAGGATATGTCAATAATTTCAGAACAATTTAATAAATATTACAGTGAATTGGGAGAACAGTACAAAAACGAAGAAGAAGTAGGTAAAATTATAGATAGTTTAAAAAATAACAAATCACCTGGACACGATCAAATTAGAAGTGAAATTCTAAAACAGATAAAAAATAATATTATTACACCTAATACATATATAGTAAATATGGTTCTAGAAACAGGGCGCTTTCCTGATATCCTTAAAATCGGAGTAGTTAAACCACTGTTTAAAAGTGGCGATAAAAACAAAATGATAAATTACCGACCTATATCCTTAATTTCCAATATATCTAAAATTATAGAAAAAATTATAAAAAACAGAATAGTTGCCTTTTTAGACAAATTTAAGGTACTTTCCGACAGGCAATACGGTTTTAGAAATGGCAAATCAACAGAGGATGCAATAAGTGATCTAACAAACTGTAGTTATGACGCTATGGATGAAAACAAACCTAGCCTATGTATTTTTATAGATTTAGCTAAAGCGTTTGATACCGTATGCCATAAAACACTTTTGCGAAAACTAAAATCGTAGGGTCTCAGAGGAAGAATTTATGATCTATTAAAGTCATTCCTAAGTAATAGATTACAGTGTGTTCAAGTAAACGAAACCGTAAGCCCTTTAAGATCCATTAATTATGGAGTACCTCAGGGCACAGTACCAGGTCCTTTACTATTTTCCATCTACATAAATGGCCTTTTAGAACTTGACCTAAAAGGAAAAATAATTAGTTTTGCTGACGATACGGCTATTGTATATAGGGAAAACTCGTGGAATAAACTTAAGGAACAAACAGAAAGAGAACTCAAAATTATAAAGAAATGGTTTCAATTGAACTTACTAACAGTCAACTATAACAAAATGAAGTTTATCACTTTTACTTCTTATAGTAGTAACTTACCTAACTTCAGGTCATTAAATGTCGATAACATAATTATTCCACAGGTTGAACACATCAAATACTTGGGACTCGTTATTGATCAACACTTAAGGTGGGACTTACAAATAAAAAATCTTGTTAATAAAATTAGAGGTTTATTATCTAGACTTAGATATTTAAAAATCTTTTTAGATAAGCAGCATTTAATAATTCTCTATTTTTCCTTAGTACAGACCCAATTAACATATGGTATACTTGGCTGGGGTGGTCTTTATAATGTGTATTTAAAAAAATTAGACATAATACAAAAATGGGTATTAAAAATAATTTATAACAAAAAAAGGAATTATAGTAGTAATTTGCTGTTTTCAGAGAATACACTTTTGGATACGAGACAGCTTTATTTTTGGAAAATAGCAATAAATATATTTAAGGGAAATATTAAACTTGTAAATAATACACATACATACCAAACTAGAAATAGTCGCATAACATACTACTTACCGAGAAAAAATAAATCCATAGGTTGTAGATCGTCTTCATACTTGGCTCCCCGAATTTTTAATTCAATTCCCATAGAAATTAGAGAAAGCAAAACAATATATACATTTAAAAAGCATCTTAAAAAATGGATCTTTCATCAGGCAAGAGCACTAATTGAAAATATAGTAAATCAAAAATAAATACTTACAAAACATAATAAATTATTGTTATCGAACATTAATATCCAAATGTGAAACTTACCCGATTAGACTAATTTCCCGATTGTGACAAATTTTTCTTGATATACGACATACATAATTGTACCCGAATGTGACACTTAAACCTGATACGACTTAAATAATCCCGAGTAATATTTAAAATATTACTTCTGTGGCTTTTTCCCTGTTTATTAGTAAGTAAGTTATTCATTTCTTTTGTAAAACTTTTATTATAGTCTAATAAACACATTATTATTATATTATTATTATTTTCTAGTAGATTTGTTGAAAACACTGTCAAATTTCCATTATTAATTTTGGTAAAAGACATCATCTGCCACTCGTATTTTTCGTTAAAACATATAGTCATATTTTGTACTCCAATAGGAACATTGGTGTACAGCATATTATTTACAACTGCTGTTAGAATTACGAAATTTAATAAGGCCATTTCCTGAGCTGAATTCTTCTAGGTGGATACAGATTCTGTGGTAGCTGAGGATTTTTAAAAACTATATCCCACGCACAATTTAAACTTAGTCTATCTAATTCTCTAATTACTTTACTTCTATCTTCGTAAAACGTCAAATCTTCACTTAGTTGTCGAACTTTCTCTACAAACTCTAATTTACGTCTATATTCATCAGATGTCATCATACAAATGACAAATTCTAAACATAATTCTTCTTTATAAAAATTATCGACTTAAACAAAAATGAATCTTGAAACTAAAACGAATATGGGCTCCCAGACTATGAAATATTTAATTTAGAAATTCATACGTTAAAGAGATTACCTTCAAGCATTTAGAAACAATCGCGTTCATTCACAGTAAAATATTTAAAGATTTAAAATCGGTTTATTTACTAAATTAAAAGTATTTTCGAAAGTTCAACGATCAAAAATATAACATTCAGAAACTGCTTCAAATTTTTCTTTACGTATTGAATCTACAAGGTGTCCCCAATTAAAAGACCGTTTGTCCCACCTAAATCGGACAGTTAATAACGGATGTAGACGCTAATGTCCTTTGGTCTTTTGTTCTACTCTTGATTTTTATTTAAATATATATTCTGCGCCACATTTCAAATATACCCCCTTTTTCCGCGTTAAATTTGGACCAATAATAACGAAGTTTGACTTTAAGGACCTTTAGTTTTTACTTCAGCGCATGATTTTTGTTTACCTTGTCTTGATTTGTCTAAGGCATTTGAAACAGTCAGTCATACACTTCTCTTAGAAAGCTTGAGTGATATCGGAATTCGAGGTACGAGTCAAAATTTATTTAAGAGCTACTTAACAGAAAGGTCACAATTCGTTAGAATTGAAAATACCCACAGCAATAAGCTTCCAATTCAATACTGAAAAAATAAAAAAATTTGAAAAAATATTTTTTAATTATCTCTCCAACTATTTAAAATTAAAAAACTAGCTTGAAATAGAAGAAACTGAAACTGTTTTGAAAATAAAAAATTAAAAAAAAATTTTATAGTTAAAAATTTGAGACATATATTTAAAGTATCTCTTCTACTATTTCAAAATAAAAACTAGTTTGAAAAAATAAAACACTTTTATTTAAAAAATAAAAAAATTAAAAACTTATACTTAAAACTTTGAAAAAATATTTTTTAAGTATCTCTCCTAACATTTAAAATCAAAAACTAGTTTGAAAAAAAAATAAAAATTGTATAGTTGAAAAATATGAAAAATATTTTGAAAGTATCTCTCCTACTATTTAAAAAATAAAGAAATTAGTTTGAAAACTAAAAACACTTTTAGCCATATTTTTCAAGTATCGCTTCTACTATTTAAAAATAAAAAAGTAGTTTGAAACTGTTTTGAAAATAAAAAAATAAACTTTTATTGGTAAAAATATGAGAAATATTTTTTAAGTATCTCTCCTACTATTTAAAAATAAAAAAGTAGTTTGAAAAAATAAAAACACATTGGTCATATTTTTTAAGTACCGCTAAATTAAATAACAAATTTGAAAAATAAGAAACTGAAACTGTTTTGAAAATAAAAAAAAAAACAAATTTTTATACAAATTTTTTTAAGTATCTCCTACTATTTAAAATTAAAAAACTAATCTGAAAAATAAAACACTTTTAACCATTTCAACAAATAACAAAATTAAAAACTTTTATAGTTAAAAAAATTTGAAAAAATGTTTTTTTAAGTATCTCTTCAACTATTTAAAAATAAAAACGAGTTTTAAGAATAAAACAATTTTTAGCTATTTTGTAAAGTAAAAACATTTAAACAATTTTTAAAATAAAAAAAACAAAAACTTACCCTATATTTTACACAAAATCACTGGAGAGAGAGAACTAAACTGAACTGCTGAGTGCGAAAAACTAAATGAATTCTTTCGCTTGCTTATCTATCTACTACACATATTCTAGAAAATATCTATGAAAGTGTTTACATATTCGAGTTATTATTGTATCAATGGCAATGGGTGTTTCCTGTTTTTTGTTTTTAATATTCTTATCACAAATAATAGTGAGCACTCTTATCGCGAAACAAGGTAAAAATTTGAAAAAATAAAATAATATAAATATTTCGATATTAAAAATGATTGATAATGAAAAAATTATACTTTAATGCCTTTTTAGTTATTGCTTGCGTGAAGTAACTTTACACATTTATTTTGCGTCGCATTTCTAATATTGTGGCATTTTTTACATTAAAATGGATTAATCATAACAAAGATAGATTCAAAGGCCCTTTTCCGTTACTATTGCGCATGTTTTTCGCTAAGTATTTATTCTGCAACACATGGCGAATACAGGACCGTTTTCTGCGTTCAATTTGAACCAATAATAACGGAGATATTTCGTAGTGTCCCTTTGGTGTCCCCACTGTGCAGGATTTTTTTATAAGTAATTATTCTACGTTACATTTTAAATAAAACATCGTTTTTCGCGTTTAAATCGGACCAATAGCTCCGGATATATGCTAAGGCCTCTGTGGGGTTTCCTCTGCGCAGTATTTTTCTTTACACATTTATTATACGTCTTATTTTAAGTTGGCAACACTCCTTAATATTTCGAAAAAAGTATTATGTTGCTAAATTATTAAATGGCAGAAATTTAAATATTATAGCGGGAAAGAAATTTGATGAGAAAGTATTGTGTTGGTAACGTTGTATTAAAATATTACAGAGGGAAAGAAATTTGACGAGAAAGTACTGTTCGTAAATTATTAAATGATAGAAATTTAAATATTATAGCGCGAAAGAAATTTGAAATGAAGGCAGAATGTTCGTAAATTATTAAATGATAGAGATTTAAATATTATAGCGGGAAAGAAATTTAAAATGGAAGTAGAATGTTGGCAAATTATTAAATGATAGAAATTTAAATATTATAGTGAGAAAGAAATTTCAAAAGTAGAATGTTCGTAAATTATTAAATGATAGAAATTTAAATATTATAGCGAGAAAGAAATTTGAAAAGGAAGTAGAATGTTCGTAAATTATTAAATGATAGAAGTTTACATATTATAGCGGGAAAGAAATTTGAAAAGAAAGTAAAATGTTCATAATTTATTAAATGATAGAAATTTAAATATTATAGCGGGAAAGAAATTTGAAAAGAAAGTAGAATTTTCGTAAATTATTAAATGATAGAAATTTATATATTATAGCGAGAAAGAAATTTGATGAGAAAGTAGTATGTTGGTGACGTTGTATTAAAATATTACAGCGGGAAAGAAATTTGACGAGAAAGTACTATGTTCGTAAATTATTAAATGATAGAAATTTAAATATTATAGCGCGAAAGAAATTTGAAATGAAGGTAGAATGTTCGTAAATTATTAAATGATAGAGATTTAAATATTATAAGTAGAGAAAGAATACGGGTTCTGCACCATAAAAGTGAGGAGGGTAATGAGCAATTACAATTAGCATTTATAATGAGCAATTATAATTTGGAAAAAAAAAAAATTTCAATTTTTTTTTTTTTCCGAGGGGGGAAGGAGAAATAAATTCAGTCATTACTCATTATCGTAAATCCGCATGAAACTAGCATCTATTATACTCATTCTCAGACAAATAAAAAAATGTATTCACCCGGCCGTTATTAAATGCATGCTTGTGCAACGGAGATCCTTATCTGGTTTCCTATAAATGCGTTTTTTCTACCAACCCTTGGAAATCTAAGAGTGAAGCGAGGTAAAATAATAACTAGCCAACTATAGACAGACCGAAACACAGGTGTCTCGATTTCAGCATTGCGTACCTGTATACGAAGACACCTGCTTTAAGTCGTTATACGAGAAAAGTATTGATTTTTTTGATTTTAAGGACAGATTTTTTAAATGTACAGCAAAATTGTGTTATACTGATACAGATTCATTAATTTTGGAAATTTTAACACACAACTTTTACGACGACATGAAACAAAACATTCAATATTTTGACACATCCGAGATAAATATACACAACATCCCTATAACAAAATCAATCGTTGGAAAAATGAAAGATGAGTTTGCTGGTGTTCCAATTCAGTCGTTTTATGGAACCGGCGCCAAGGCCTATTGTGTAAAGACCGATAAACTTATGAAAAAAGCAAAGGGTGTTTCCAAACAAGTTGTAAAAAATGAACTTCACCTGAATGATTATGTACAAATTGTCGAAAATGGTGGGGTTGTTTATAGAAAAATGTATGTTTTCATATCCAAATTACATACAATATATACAGAATTGAAGAATAAAGTAGCATTATCATCAAAAAATGACAAACGATACGTTATACCACATGATGTCAACACATTAGCATAGGGGCATTTAGTTTTAGTCATCAACCCACAAGCACATGGCGGTACACTAGATGATTTAGTCAACGCAGCCCAAGAACTGGTAGACGAAGATTTAAACTTATTAGATTTAGACGATTTATATAATGTACCAGATATAGACTTAAATCCTTATTTATAATAAAAAAATACACACTAGTTTTTATTTTTCTTTATTTTAAATATAATATATTATTACATTCCAATAGGATGTGGGTTACACATTTTAAGAGCTAATTTACACAGATGGCATCTTGATTGAGAATCAGGTTGTCCATCAACGTGTGTTCTCCAATCCGGCCGATTAAAGTGGACGAAGCAGGGTAGCATGGTTTTAAGTTCAAAATCTAGTTGATATTCTTCTTGCAATTTATACCACATGTAAAGTAGCTGTATTGGACTCGCTTTCTGCATTAAATATTTTAATGGAAAATATTGCAGTTCTTCTTCCGTAAATTTGTCCAAACTTTTACCATTAGTATGAGCACTAACCAACTCATGAGTCAAACATTTGGAACAACAGTTAGACATATTTTCTTTCCCTTTGATCTATCAATGAAATGAACGGAGTAAAGACTAAACGATATTCTTATAAATCAGCTACTTTTATATCAATGATTATGGTGGGGGGTTATATGTCAATTGCGCATAAATTTTTAAAATAAAAGAAAAAGTATAAGATAGATATTTTATTAAATAATATATACAATTTACTTTTTAGAAATTCTGTCTTTACCTTTAAACACCAATTGTTCAAAATTCTTCACCAACAATTCTTCTTCTTTTCTCTTTCTTTCCAATTCGCTGTGACGATATCTCTCTTCTATTTTAAATTTTCTTTTCAAACTTTTTGTTAATTTAGGAGGTGGTACTCGAATTATATCTTTTTCCAAAATTTGTGGGATATACGTTTTAAAATTATCCGCATCTCAGTTCTCCATTTTGAAAATAAACACTTTGAGTTATTTATTTTTTCACTCACTTTAATTAGCCTTGTTGATAAAATTTGTTACAGTTCGAGATAGTTAGCGTTGGAGCAATGCTATTTATATACTAATAGTACTAGAAGTAATAAGTGGGGGTTACATATGCTCATATGACAATATTTATGCCATATGACTGGATATCCTCCTTCGAATCATGGGCGGCATGTGGTCACCACACGGCCAGATATAAAATATCAGCCAAATCTTTGTGATAAATTTTCTTAATCGATATTCACAAGTAAGAAGATACATATGGTTGTCAGATGTTGGTGTGATTGGATGTGGTTGTTGGACATGTGGTCACCATATGGGCGGATATCCCCCACAGACTGTGAGAAAACCGTTAGCGAATCCCCCCTTTTTCATCGAAAATATTCACACTGCGCACGTGTACATGCTCCCTATAACTTATTAGTACATATTATATAAGGATTACACTCTTTTAAATTAAGCTCTACATATTTGATATAGATCAAAAGATTCTCAGATATAATGGATGAATCAGATAATGAATCTTATGTGTTTGAAATTGATCACCAAATGGAAGAAGTGTCAAATCACGACTCCGATTTTGAGGATATGGATGAAATCGAAAGGGATCCGAAATGGTTGGATGAAAAAATTTTTCATATTTCAAACGTAAACAATTTGAAATGGAGAAATTATTTGTGTTTCCAAGAAGTCTGTGTAAGCCAGTTTTTTTACAACGTTGAGAGAAAGAAATTGTGTAATAGTTGTTTTTTTGATGTGTTTACTGGAATAGAACAAAATTCAAGCCCTATTCATGTATCTGAACATTTCTCTGGACATATAAGTAATTTATTAAACAGCTGTTTCTCGTGTTATACCTGCAAAACTAATTTATTTGTATATTGTCTAATAACATACTGTTTTACTTGCAATAAAAATGACTTTTAATACATTAAAGTTATAAGTACACATCTAGCCTGGTTCCCATGTATTCTGCCGATCCTGCAGAAATACGATATTGTTCCCACCTCGGCGCTGGAGAACAAAACCAGTTGTTTGCCGGCTTTTTGCAGCTTTTTATTTTTATTCTTGTAAAATTCACATGTATAAAATTTAATAATGTTCCGCTTTTCAAAATTATAAGTTTTTTTAAAAAACTAGTTTTCGTGGTTGAACCTAAAAGTGGCGCAGTCAGTAGGATTTGCCCAACGGTTTCGGCAACAAAAAACGTGTCAAACCGGTCTATTTTAATAGTTTAACGGCAAAAATCGAAGCCGCGAAATTAGTGATTGAAAAATAAAACTTTTTGGAAAGTGTATATCCAAGCAGAGGACGCACATCGCTGAAGTTTGGAGACCCTGGAAGAAGCCCACATCGCTAATTCCAGTTAAATTAGGCACTACCTGGGAGAAGAGACAGCATCGCTCAACCCCTCTACTAGCAGTAAGAAGATGAAAACCATATTGGCACTTGCGTAAGAAATTTTGCTCTCCTTTTATTTTTATATCATTTATATACTTTTCCAGTTGAAAATATCAGTGATTTTTATTTTTGCATTTGGGAGCTATATATTTACTTAAAATATAAGAATAATATTTTATGTCTGAAATAGACGACCTAGCTACTTTATTAAACAAATCGATTAATTTAAGAGATTCATTTAACATAAATTCAACAATATATTTTGATACTTTACCCCCGCTAGAGGATTCAGATTCAGATAATTTAGATTTAGAAGATTCAGTTTCAAGTATGGCTAATCCTAATTATTCACTTTTAAAATTATATGTAGACACAGTACCAAATTATGACGGTAGTCCTCATACTTTGGGTGTATTTTTAGATTCTTGTGAAAGTTTAATAAAAGAATTTTCTGATCAGCAGAACGCTGCTGCACCTATAAATTCATATATTTTGCGAGCAATAATAGGTAAATTAACAGGCCGAGCTTTAAGTCTAATAGGCTCACGCACAGAATTAACAGTTTGGTTAGATATAAAAAATTTATTAAAATTAAGCTTTGGAGATCAAAGAAATCTCGATTGTCTCGTACAAGATTTGATTTCGTTGTACCCTTCAAAAAATGAAACTCCTTATAACTTTGGTATGCGTTGCCAAGACTCTAGAAGTTTAATTATGTCTAAAATAAACTCGTCAAATTTTTCAGCTGAAGAAAAACGTATTAGAATTGAAAATTATAACGAATTATCTCTTAAAACATTCATTCGTGGTCTTACAGGTCAATTGCAAAATAACATTCGCCTTCGTAACCCTAACAGTCTCGAACAGGCAATGTCATTTGTAATTGAAGAAGAAAATTTTCTTTATAGCACACAAAAAAGTAACTTTTTAAATTCTCAAAATTTTAGACAAATGCAACGAATGACACCTTCAAATAATAGAAATCAGTTCTCTATACCACCACAAAGACAACCATTTTATTCTAACAATTTTGGTAATAATTTTATTAATAACAATTCACGACCAAATCAAAATTTTAATAATAATTTCACGAGATCAAATCAACCTTTTAACAATAATTATACAGGACAAAATAACAATTTTCAAAATACAAATCTTTATAGATCAAATCAAATAAATCAGACAAATTCAAACAATTTTCGAAATTTTAATCGAAATCCAAATTATTTCCGACAAAATAGTAAAATTTCTAGAAACACAAATTTCTATAATAAACCAAAATATACTCCGGAACCGATGGATACATCTTCTGGAAATACTCGTATAAATAATCACAATTTATCTTTACAAAATTTAGTTGAATTCTAAAATCCTTTCGAAAACCAATTTAATAATGATAATCACGAATTCTCAGAAAATAATCATTTGAAAATTAATATGTCTAACGAAGATTCATATGATATACAAACTCCTTATCAAAGACAAAGATTTAACGCTAATAATACAGAACAGCTGACTAGTTCTCTTGAACCCATTCAAAGTTCATTTTACTCTACAGTTGATAACAAAAAAATAAATTTTCACATGGACGCCTCGCGACAGACAGAAATATGATAAATCTAAACTTAGTTAGATCAAATTTACCTTATATTTTTATTCCTGAAATAAATGCTAATTTTATGATAGATACTGGCAGCAGTAGGAGCTTGATAAATCCTAAGTTAGCTTATAAGTTTTATAAAAAATATATTTTTAATGAAGATTTTAACATACAAACAGCGCATAGTATAAGTTACCATAATGAAGTAATGAAAATTCCAATTTTTAGTATTTTTAATGTTAATGATCAGCATAAATTTTATCTTTTTGACTTTAGTAAAAAATACGATGGACTTATAGGTATCGATTTACTTAAGCAATTAAAAACATCAGTTGATTTAGATAAAAAATTAATAATTACGCCTATGGTTCGTATACCAATAATTTACGAATCCGAAATATTAACTAATTTAAAAAATAAACTAAAAGTTAATAATTATCAAATTCATATTCCAGAAAGAACAACAAAGGTGGTTAAAATACCGGTTAATGTAGAAAACGGCGAACGATATATTAACTATATTAAATTCGATAATCAATTAGAATCTCCAGAAGCAATATTAAATATAAAAAATTACTTTGCAATTACCACAATAACAAATTCTAGTACTATTCCAAAAACCATTAATATAACAGGTCCTTTTGAAATAGAACCATTAAATTTAAGGTCTATTAACTTTTTAGAAAAAATGGAAACAGACGAAATAATTGATAGGGACATAGATAAAATGTTAAAAGAAAATTTAGAAAAAATAAATTTAGAACACTGTAATTTAGAAGAACAAGAAGCAATAAGAAACTTGTGTTTTGAATATAGGGATGTATTTTATTGCGAAAAAATTCCATTATCATTTTCAAATACTATTAAACATAAAATTAACTTATCAGATGAAACTCCAATTTATACAAAATCGTATCGTTATCCAGAAATATATAGGGCAGAAGTAAAATCACAAATCGAAAAAATGCTATCACAAGGTATTATACGTCATTCATCCTCCCCATTTAGTAGCCCCCTTTGGATTATTGAAAAAAAGCGTATTGATAAATCAAATAAGCGTAAATATCGCTGTGTTATTGATTATCGAAAATTAAACGAAAAGACTATTGACGACAAATACCCACTTCCGAATATTACGGACATTTTGGACAAATTAGGTAAAAGTCAATATTTTAGCACATTAGATTTAGCTAATGGCTTTCACCAAATACAAATGGAAGAAAATGACATACAAAAGACAGCTTTTTCTACAGAACAAGGTCACTTTGAATTTAATCGAATGCCATTTGGCCTCAAGAATGCTCCAAGCACCTTTCAAAGAGTGATGGATAATATTCTTAGGGGCCTACAAAATGAAACTTGCTTAGTATATCTTGACGATATTGTTATTTATAGTACCTCTCTTCAAGAGCACAGTTTAAGACTTAGACCAATATTCGAAAGACTGAGACAAGCTAATTTTAAGATACAATTAGACAAATCAGAATTTTTACAAAAAGAAGTTAACTATTTAGGTACGTTATAACTCCGAATGGTGTCAAACCCAATCCTGATAAAATTTCAGCAGTAAAAAAATTCCCAATACCTAAAACCCCAAAAGAAATTAAGGGATTTCTTGGTTTAGTAGGGTATTACCGTAAATTTATTAAAGACTTTGCTAATATTACGAAACCTTTAACTAAATGCCTAAAAAAAGGAGCTAAAATTGTTCATGACCAAGATTTTATTAACGCTTTTAATACTTGCAAAGAATTATTAACTAACGCACCGATTCTTCAATATCCCGACTTTTCACAAAAATTTATACTGACAACAGACGCTTCAAATTATGCACTTGGCGCAATTTTATCACAAGGGCCTATAGGCTCAGACAAACCAATCTCTTATGCTTCGCGAACATTAAACGATTCTGAACAACGATACAGTACAATCGAAAAAGAATTGCTAGCAATTGTATGGGCTTGTAAATACTTTAGACCGTACCTGTATGGAAGAAAATTTACAATTGTAACAGATCATCGTCCACTTGTTTGGCTTTTTAAATTACGCGAACCAAATTCAAAATTAGTTCGATGGAAACTTAAACTTGAAGAATTTGATTACGATGTAGAATATAAAAAAGGAAAATCAAATACTAATGCAGATGCACTATCTAGAGTTTTAATAAATGCACTTGAAAACGAATCAATAATTAATAATCCCGGAGACATTAACGACGAAACTTTACAATTTCTTAGACGATTATCAGAAGATCCAATTAATAATGACAATATAAATAATCAACCAATTAATCAACCAAAAGTAAATATTTTATCAGACGTACAAATTAAAGGTCCTAATGAATCAACAAATCAATCTACCCAACATACAACAGCTACTGAAACTACTAATGACGGAATCAAAATACTTGACGAAATTATTAATAATAAAGTAAATCAAATTTTAGTTTTTGGACAAATATACAATAAACTAACTGTTAAACAAGATAATTATGAAAATCACAAAATCATAACCGTTGAAGTTCCAACAGAAAATAACCACGACTTAATTTTTGAATTCTTACGAGACTATACTATTCACAATAAAACATATTGCATGTACTTTCATACTGACAGACTTTACATAGATTTTAACGAAGTATATTTAAAACACTTTTCTGAAAAAGGTCCGAAATTAATTAAATGTACTCAACTAGTTAATACAGTCACTGACAAAGAAGACCAAATTTTACTTATAAAAAATCACCATGAAAGTAAGACAAACCATCGAGGTATCTCTGAAACTATAGAAAGACTTAGAAAAAATTATTATTGGATAGGTATTAAAGACTCAGTTACAGAATATATTAATTCATGCGACATTTGTCAAAAAACGAAATACGCTAGAAAAAATCCGTATTCTCCCTTAATGATAACAGAAACCGCTTCAAAACCTTTTCAAATTGTTCATGTCGATATTTTCTTTTTCAATCATAAAATTTATTTGACCCTTGTTGATGCTTTTAGCAAATTTGCACAAGCTCACGAAATAATAGGTAAAACTGCTATACACATAAGTAATGGTTTAATTAAATATTTCACATGTTTTGGTGTACCGGAAAAATTAATCATAGATAATGGTACAGAATTTAATAATCAAGTAGTAGAAGAAATTTTAAAACTGCACAAAATTAAAATTCATTTTACCACGGTAGGACATCATGAAAGTAATGCCGTTGTAGAACGATTTCATTCATCTATAATTGAACACTTAAGAATATTAAAATCAATGTATCCTAATGAATCCGAAAATTTAATGAATTACCTATGCGATATTAGGTTACAATAGTAGTATTCACAGTGCTACAAATTTTACTCCATTCGAATTAACCTTTGGTCATACTCATTCTAGAAATCCAAACGAAATATTTTTGCCAGCTACATTTTATTCAGATTATGCGTAAAATCATAAAAATAAGTTGGAACATGTTTATAAAAAAGTAAAAGAAAAATTAAAAACTAATAAAGAAAAAATTGTATCTAAACATAACACTAAAGGCGAGAAAAATACAGAATTCCACGTAGGACAAACGGTATATAAGAAAAATTCTCAATATAGAAGTAAAAAAGACAATAAATTTTTAGGTCCTTACAAACTGACAAAATTACTTGATAAAAATAAATCCGAAATCACTAATCAACAAAATAAAACTGAAATAATTCATATCAAAGAACTTAAAAAACCTTTCATTACAGATTCTTCGCAACCATCGACTTCACAAACTGCAAACTGACCTACCCAACATTCCACAATATAACCAATAATCCTGGTCTATTACCGCTTAAATTAGGGAATAGCCAAAACATAATTGACTATTGGACATTTGTCAAAATTTTTGACATTTCAAAAATAACTGATGAGTTTAAATCATTACAAAAGAAATTTTCTGACTTACAAAACATGACTAAAAATAAGACACTTCATTTGCCCGAAAATGACTCAAATGACATTATTAATACATTCGAAATAGTAACAATATTAGAACATAAAATTATAAACCAAATTAATCAGTTAAATCATTTAACAGAGGAAAAGCATAGAGTACGAAGGGGTCTTATTGATGGGTTAGGATCAATAATTAAATCAATATCCGGAAATTTAGATCAAGAGGACGCTGAAAAATATGACAAAGCAATTAATATTCTTTCAACAAATCAAAACAATTTAAAGACTTTAGTTAAAAAACAAATTACACTTATTCAAAATTCTATTGATATTTTTAACTCAAGCAGTCAAGTTTTAAAACGCAATCAATTAACTATAGAATCACAGATAAATAAAATTCAAGAAATATTAAAAACGGCTCAAAAGCAAATTAAACAAACCTACGAATTTTCTTACATTTTAGAAGTAACAAATCAAATTTCAATATTATACCAAAATATATATGATCTTCTCGAAAAAGTTGAAGTTGCTATTACATTTTCGAAATTAAACATTTTTCATAATTCAATAATAAATCCTAAAGATTTACTTAATAACATAAAAACAATTAATATTAATTTATCAAACAATAAATTACCTTTCGAACCGACTATAAATAATATTCTTAAATTCGAAAAAATTATGCAAATTAAAAGTTATAGCAAAAACAATAAAATTGTATTTCTTATAGAAATCCCAATTGTAGAAAATGAAAATTAAGATTTATATCAACTATTTCCTCTTCCTACCTCTACAGATAATCATTTCCAAATTATTATTCCAAATTCAAAATTCCTTATCCTCAGTGAACAAAATTTTATGTCTTTCGATACCAAGTGTTTGGAAATCAGCAAGCAAGAATTTATTTGCCACGAAGCAACGCCAACTTCAATAAAAGAAGAAGATGCTCCGTGCGAAGTTCAAATGCTGAGATTTTCCAAGAACCTTACAAATTGCCACGTCATCCCAGCTGACATTGAAAATGTCAAAATTTACAGACTTCGACAAAATAAGTGGGTGATTGTGTCGCGCGAAAACATTGTGGCCCAACAAATTTGTGGTCATTCCAAAGACAATATTCCCCTAGAAGGAACATTTATTGTAGAACTAGTTAATCAGTGTTTAGTTAAAATAGGAAAAGTAGTGCTACGTAGTAATAAACTTTTGAAAAGTGAACTAAAATTAATAGAACTGCCTAAATTACATATCAAAAACTTTAATAACGAAAATATTGAACATTTTGAACCCATTAAATTAGATAATGTCAATTTGGATAAATTAATTGTTCTAAAAGACTCTTTATCACTTCAAAAGAAAAAATTAAACGACATTTTAGAAAATCCAATCCATTTTAACAAAATTAGTGTGTGGACTATCCTTCTTTATATTTTTTGTACAATGTTTGGTTTTTACTGTATTTATAAATATTATAGAAAATTTAACAGAAACTCAATTCAAGATGCCACACCAGTCAAGAGGAGCCCCGAGATCCAAAATCCGGTTGCTACCCCCCGGATTCTTCTCTAAGGGTGGAGGAGTTATAAGTTGTAACCACCTTTTTGTATTTTCCGTGAAAATATAGTGGAGGGGTTATACAATAGATAAATATTGCTCAGGGTGTGTGAACGTGGCTGGTTTTATTGTTAGAAAAAGCAAACAGAGTATCCGACGTCGATTTACGGACTACCCTCGATATAACGATACTAATAAGGGCGCCACAATTTTATTTATTTAAATATGGGAAAAAAAATTGAAAAAACCTAGTTTGCTTTTTCTTCCAATCGTAGCTAGTATGTAGCAAATAAAAGAAAGTTTAGAACACTATAATTTATTAAATTTATACTATATATATATAAAACGAAATAAAGTGGACACAAAAAAAAAATAGAATATATAAAATGTTAACTTAATCAACCCCAGAATACATAACTTATCGTTGATGTTGGAGTGGGAGAAAAAACAGTCCTGGCTTTTAAGGTATAACTGCAGTTAATATTCCGTGGAATATGTTATCTTAATAACCCATACAGGTTCAGGTTCCAGCTGCCTTATTTAGTACTTCATCGGTAGAACAGTAAAGGGAAAACCTTTATAACTCGAAAGGTAACAAAAATCTTTCTTCTTTTTGCTTTCAAAGATACAAAAAAAACCAACTAATCCAAAGGACACTAGTAAATCATCATTATAATTGTTTTAAATAATTTTAATTATTTAAAAACCGTTAGATATTCTACCAATACTTCATTTTACGAACAAAGCAGAAGGAACATTCCTTCCTCGAACGGAAGGTACACCAATATATTAGCTTATTATCGTTTAAAAAACAAAAAGATGTTGCCAGCGGCGGGTCAAAAAAATATTTTAAGAATTTAAAATGTGGAAATGAAAAATTTCCGTTACACCCCCACAAAACCCGGGAAGAAAAATTTCGAAACTAGGTAGAGAAATTTTTCTTTTGAGTAATCCAAAAGGTAATTAACGTTGATCAATCAAATCTTAATGATTAGAAATATTGAAATTATTGAAAGGAATTTTAAAATTTTTCTATGCAGAAACAAGCTGCTAAGCCAAAAGTAAAACTATAAATTTTAATTTAGTACAAACCAAGGACTTCCAATAAATCCAAGCAAATTGTAGTATTTGCCGAACTGAAGGTACAAAAGTTAAGTTAAGTTTTGATAAATAGGCAAAAAGGAAATAAAACAAAAAGATAATAATTTAGGAAAACATTCCAAGGACCACCAAGTATGCCCTAGTAAATTATAGTATTTACCAGACCAAAAAAAAGTAAATACCCTAAAAAAAAAATCCCAAAAACTAACTAAATTCTACTAAAGTAATGTATTAGTCCATCTTTCGTGCGAAGAAAAAAAAAATTGGCTCGTCTATCTAGAGGTTAATTAAGATTATTGCACGAGACTCGCTAATAACCAAAGTATTATTAAGATAGCTCAATCTTACAAAGAAAGTAGTTATCAAGGTAAATGATAAGTATGTATATAAAACAAATACTATATCAGGGGGAAAACGCTGAAAGAAGAATGCCTAGTAAGGCAGATATTCTGTCGGAAAATTATTTCTTCTGTCAGATACTAGGGATAACAAAATGTATATGCGATTATTAAGGCAATATATACAAGATTTTTTTTTTATATATAAAAAAATTATAAGTCAACAGGAAGCGGGAAGATTATGCATTGAAAGTATTTATTTATACTTTAAATTTGCTTCTAGGGACATTCTTATTAACATGTGAATAGAAGGAATTACATATAGTTTGCTATACGTTTTTGGGGACAATGTAAGAAAGACAAGGGGAATATAACTCTTTTAGAGTTATTGGGAAATCAACAATCTAAGCAAGTGCAAATCAGGGATCTACACAATCGGCATTATCATAAACTCTATTAGTGTTTAGATATTATCAAAATTAATTATAGACAGGAAATATTCTTACAATCAGAATAGTTGGTTTTTTTTTATATTCGCTAACGTATTTTTGTTGATAAACGTAGAGAAAATCACAGTGTCCAAAAAGTAAGAATATTAACTATATCTCGGAAGAAAAGAAGTTATCTATCGACTGCACAAAATGTATACGGTCATAGCTTTTCAAGGTAAAGTATCTTATATTGATCAACCTTACTAGTTCTATATAATATAAGATGCTTCTAACGAAAATAATAGGCTAGTCAGTCAATGTGTGGAAATTACCAAAACAATATAACCACAGCCCAGGTTTAGTGCAATAAATTTGAAAATCAATTCTTAAAACACTAATAACTGAAAAGTCGTTGTTACCGTAATAAAAATTCATCGCTTTTAAATAAAAGAACAACGCTAATAGTGGCGAGCAAAAACGCAGTGATGAGATACAAATCCAAATAAACCATTGACACCTCGACACCAACGATAAAGAAACGATAACTATCGTCCTAAGGTAAAGATAAACAGGATCGATAAGGCAAAAGACAACATATCGATATGACTCCTGAAACGGTATACTTGAGACATGTTAAGTTGTTGAACTGATTTTTCTTTGTAAACCAGCAGAACACTTAATTGATGAAGGTAAGGAAAATAATAAGGTAAACAATATAAGTACAACGCTACAACATAAAAGTTCACAGCTATAATCAAAGGAATGGTATAAGTAAAAGTAAATAAATGATAGATAACTAGAATTTTAATATATTATATAACGAGATAGTGATAAAATTTTAAAATAAGCCAAAATCGGTAATAAAACATATAGGAACGAAATTGATAATAATAGGTAAGACATTTGTATGACAAAAAAAAATTCGGTAATTATTTCTTTATAGAAACGCAGCAACCTATAACTGTTCCGGAATTTTGCAGCCATAAATATAACATACATTAGCAGTCGGTAACCGGAAAAAAAATAATTAAAACTGTGACATCTTTCCATAGAAAATAATTTAAATATAATGCCAGGAAGAAAAAATCCAGCTAAAATAAACCAGTCCTGAAATGAAAAAATAATAGGTAAGTCCAGAAAATGAAATATAAAAATTAAGATAACCATTTGGTAGAATAAAGAAGTAAAAATAATCACGTTAAGGAAAGATTTGACTAAAATAAAAAGGAAGAAATTTACACAGAATCTGACGAGACTGGAATATGGTTACTGGCTTATCCTTAATATTTTGAAGGAAATTATACAGATTTTTACAAATTGAGGATAAAGATAAAGAATTTATGTTTATGAATGAAGAAAAAGGGTTTGCGGACAATCTGTATGGACCAGTGGATGAATACAACTGAGAGGAGCTAATAGATACGGTAGAAATATCTGTGATAGCTGCAACATTATTGAGCCGGACAGAACTTTGTCGCTTACGTAACCTTTTGGAAATAGGAGAGGATGCGTTTGAAGAATTATCAGTATCGTCCAGATTATCCTGTTCAGAATCTTGAACCTCATCATCGCTACTTACAGTGGCATCAGGTTTAAGATCCTTAATATGCCAACGTCCTAGACGTTTTCCGTTTTCATCCTTGAGCTCGTAGACCAGAGGAGAGATAACTTTCGTTACGATACAAGGAATATATTTTTGCGATAACTTAGCGGTAACAAAATTGGCTTTATCGGACTTAACATAATTTTTTTTCCAAACTGAATCACCTACAAAAAATCGAAGATCTCGTTTTCTAAGATTATACCTTTCTTTGGTTTTAACGTACGAAGCGTGCAAGTTTTTCCTGACCTTTTCAAAAATGTTGGGCATTTCCTGAACGTCTTCTAACCTATGAAGTTTTTCGCCGATAGATATAAGGTTATTAGAGTTTTCAGAAATCTTTCCAAAGTAGTCTCCAGAGATAGGGACATTACGTGCAAAAACCAGAAAAGATGGGGTACATTCGGTAGTTTCGTGTTTAGATAACCGAATGGCCTGAGCAATTCTATACAGTTCTTCGTCCCATGATTTATGATCAGCAAATGTATAGGAACGTAGAGCAGTTACTATAGATTTATTCACACGCTCAGTGTGATTAATCTGAGGGTGGAAATTTGCATTAAACCAAATCTTTTGCACAGAATATTTGTTCATCAACTCTTTAAAAGCCTTACTTACAAATTGTTTTCCATTATCACAGGAAACAATTTGAGGAACTCCAAATATGAGAAAAACATTATTTTCCAGGAATTTAGTAATTGCCGAGGAAGTAGCCTTGGACATAGCATGAACGAGCGTGAATTTAGTGAACCAGTCCACAACAACGAGAACATATTGGTTACCCTTACGAGATCTAACATAAGGACCTAGAAGATCACAAGAGATTAATTGAAAGGGAAAGTTAATATTACGATAAGATCCCATAAGTCCTGCTTGTGGTAGATTGGTAGGCTTACAAGAGGCACACACTTTACATTTTTTAATGTAACGATAAACAGAACGCCTAAGACCAGGCCAATAATACAACTCAGAAATACGACCTAGAGTCTTGTAAAGACCAAAATGAGCCGCAATAGCATTGTCATGAAACTGTGAAAGAATTTCTGGTCGATTTTCAGTAGGTACGACAATTTTCCAATCATTCACATTGCTAATTGGGTTAAAATGG
Source organism: Neocrepidodera transversa (assembly GCA_963243735.1). Taxonomy (NCBI): domain Eukaryota; kingdom Metazoa; phylum Arthropoda; class Insecta; order Coleoptera; family Chrysomelidae; genus Neocrepidodera; species Neocrepidodera transversa. Next base: position 34,106,479 of record OY725341.1, read on the forward strand.
TTAAAGATATGCTTATATAAGATATTATTTTCCACTTTAAAAGTGGGAAATTTGTCAGGGTCTGACTGAACACTAGATACCATTTTTTTATACCAATTATCGGGTTTCAACAGCGATAAATCTAAGAGATTAATGTCATGAATTCTAGAAAGAGCGTCAGCAACTTGAACTTTATTTGCATTTCGGTGAACAATACGAAAATCATATTGGGATAGCTTAAGTATCCAACGAGCTAAACGTGGAGAGGGATTTTTCATGTTGTTAAGCCATACAAGAGAAGAGTGATCAGAGATAACGGTAAAATGTTTACCTTCAAGGTAATAGCGAAAATGTTCCACTCCAAATAAAACTGCTAAAAGCTCTTTCTCTGTAGTGGAATATTTTTTTTGACACTTGTTAAATTTTTTGCTGGCATAGGCAATAGGATGTTCTAGACCATCTTCAGTCTGAAAAAGAACACAACCGACCCCATAATCACTAGCATCACACATCAAAGAAAAAGGTTTGGTAAAATCCGGGCTACTCAGCACTGGAGCTGTCGTGAGGACTGATTTAATTTTTTTTAATGCCTCATCGGCCTGTGGAGTCCAGGAAATTGGTTGACCCTTCTTTCGGTTGTGAAGAAGATCAGTGATAGGACCAGAAAGTGACGAGAAGTCTTTGATAAATCTCCTATAATACCCTACCATGCCAATAAGTCTTCGAACCTGAGTGGTAGTTTTGGGAATAGGGAAATCACAGATAGAAGATACCTTTTCGGGACTCGTCCGTAAACCATTTTCATCGACAACAAAACCAAGATATTTCAGCGAAGGTCGACAAAAGCAACATTTTTCAATATTTACAGTTAGGTTCGCTTCACGCAATCTTTCGAATACCTTCTCCAAAATTTCAAGATGCATTTCGAAAGTAGGGGTAGTAATAATTATGTCATCCAAATAGTAGAAACAATATGGCTCAAGAGCAGGTCCTATTACGAGATCCATTAGGCGACACATAGTTTGTGGAGCCGTAACCAATCCAAAAGGCATGGTTACATATTCGTAGAGTCCTTTACCGCAAAGGCTGTTTTTGGTCTTGAAGACTCGTCAAGAGGAATTTGATAGAAAGCTTGTTTCAAGTCAATTGAGGAAATAAAGCGGGCATCTCGAAGTTTGCTCAAAATATTATCGACAAGAGGTAAGGGATAGGCATCTTTATTTACAGTCACACTATTTAACTTGCGACCATCAAAACAAACACGGTAGCCGTCGTTACTTTTCTTAACCAGCCAGAGAGGGCTACTGTAAGAACTGTTGCTCTTCTGAATAATTCCCAAACTTAAGAGCTTATCCACTTCTTTACATAGATATTCCTGCATTGAATGAGAAAGAGGGTATTGTCTTTGTTTAAATGGAGATGAGGAACCTGTATCGATGGAATGAGTAATAAGATGAGTTCTTCCTATTTTGTCAGAAAGTCCTATAGACTTAAATTTATTTATAACCTGTTCAAGATCATTTCGTTGCTTAGGCGATAAATAAGAGACGTCTTTTATACTGTTCACAATACAAAGCGAAAGGGAACTTACGTTGCAGGAAAATTTATTAAAATCAATATTTACTTGAAACAGTTTAAGAAAATCCATACCTAGGATCACAGGATGAGTAACTGAAGGGATTAAAAAAAATTTCATCAATTTAGAAACATTGTTGACAGTTAACATTGTTGTAATAAGGCCTGAAACTTGTTGGGGTTTGCCATCAGCTGTAGTAACTTTAACTAAATCCTCAGAATGAATTGGTAAATTTAACTGTTTCACAAAATCTAAAGAACGGGATCCTAATCAAGATATATTGGAACCGGTATCGATAAGAGCGGAAATATTATTTTTAAACAAATTAATTTTAACATAAGGGCGGTTATCGTTATTCTTTATAAATAAAACAGATGCTAAATTTGCTCGACTAGTTTGTAACGAAGTTACGAATTTGTCATTGTTTTAACTTCCTAATCTCCGATCGTATTATTTTTTATTTATTAATTTTTCCCTAATACTTGTTATAATTAGTGCGACCGGCAATAGACCGTAAATAGATAAACCAGAAATACACCGTGAAACGTAAAGCACCGCGATCTCCCGTCGAATTCGTCGAATGCGATTGCACAAAGTTCACACGTCGTCCGGAAGATGGAACCGCCAAAGGCAGACTTCGCCTCGCGACAGATATCCAACCGTTCTCATGGTATGGCACGGCTTGCGATTTATTAAATGAGTTCAGTTCGAGCTCAGTTGGGTTCGGAGCAGTTCAATTAGAGATTTGAACCAGACCAACCGTCCTGAAACCAGACCAAGAGCCGTTCCAGTGACAAGCCGTACCAGTGGCAAGCCGTACCAGCAAACAGACGTCCAGTGCCGTACCTGAAGGATTTACCGCGGATACTCCGGAACGCAGCCCAGGAGGGCAAGTAAAGTCTGCCCTACCGGCCGACACGGGATTGGTCGAGACCATAACGACCCCTGGAGTATTTCTTTCTCCACTGAAGCTGCCGGAGCAAGTGGCCTTCACACTTAAAACGGAAGGTGGCGCCCGAGGAAACCCGAAACCTGGACTAAGGCGCCAAAGTGACCCGCAACGACCGAAGTGTCGTCGCAAGTTATTGAATTTGTATGAAAAAAATCCTTGACAAAGGCTAACCAACCTTGCCATTCCTTTCCTAATTTAGATATCGAGGTGAGGGAAGGAACAGATAGATTCTACTTACAAGAAACGTTAGACGGTAAAAGTTTTAATTTTGATTGTTGGACTTGGCTTTTGACTTCGATGGAACTAACTTTACTTGGGTTGGTGGTTTTTGGGAAGAAGTGCCTGGGTTTTCGGTAGAAGGAGTGGCCGAAACCAGGTTTTCGCCAACTCGTGATACGTTTTTTGAACAATTGGGACACTTAGTCTTAATCACCTCAGCTTTACCACAACCAAAACAAAAATAATTCCTACGACTCCTACAATCACTATAAACATGACCACTTTTTTGACAATTCCAACATTTAATGTTGGACGAAACGGTAGAGACATTTTTAAAATTTTCACCAGAAGAAAACTGAGACCTACGAGCCAATCCTGGGGTACTAAGATCTGGTTCCAAGAGAGTCGTTCTACGGGAAGCTGAAAACGTGTTGGTCTGGGACCATGTAAAAGATTCCTCTAGTCTTTTACATTTTTCTGTAAGTTCTTCAACTGTGTTTAAATCTATTAAGGCCAACTGGTGAGAATAAGAGGGCAAAAGGTTTCTCTGAATGTATCTTAACTTAGTTTTTTCATCCGGCCTATTTTCTAAGCGATGAAAGAAACCCTCCATTGCGTTAATAAATAACGTAACCTTCTCGTTCGAACCCTGCTTACGATTTATAATTTCTTCAAGCAAGTCGTCCTGGTAACTATATGGAAGAAAATCTGACTTCAACCTCGCTACTAGTTCAGGCCAGGAATTGCACTTACTCTTATTATTTAGGTACCATGTAAAAGCACGCGATTTAAAAAGATCTGCAGATCTAGCAAAAAGTTCTACATCAGATACGCCTCTCGCTAAACGAAGACATTCGACCTTCTCCAGAAAGCTAACAACGGATTCACGATCATCCGTACCGGAAAATTGAACTCCCCATTTGTACACTGGAACAGCCTTATGAAACGGAAAATTAATCGCATTGTTGGAAGTTTGAACGGGAGTAGAAGTTGCTACTGGGTCTGGGTTAACCTTTAAATCAAGTTCACCCTCCAAAGTGAGAACAGCCAATTGAAGGTCCTTCTTGATTTTTGCCTCGGGATCATCAGAAACACCTAATCGATTAACTCTGCCTGAAATGTGTGCTAAACGAGAAACCAGCTTTCCATACCCAAAATCAGTTATAAGACCACTAAAAGCCGTAATTTTATCAGTCAGATCCGCAATTGTATCACGAATTGCCTGTTGTTCATCTGCGAAGACAAGAGTTACTACAGGGTAATGAAAACTTCTATTTGAAGCCTCCTGCTTCAAAGCACCACGCAGAATTTTTTTCTTTTCCGGAGCAGTACCTGGAGAAACTAATCCTCGGACCTTTAGCTCGTAGTCCAACTCATTTGACAAAAGGTGATCTACTTTAAAACCTGGGTGACCAGACGACATTTTAAGTATGATGAAAAATTCAAAACAAAGATAATTATTCGCTACAAAGGTACAATCCAACAATAAGAAACGATAGGTTTAAACGAGAAAGACAAGGAAAAATTGTTAGAAAAGAAACAATATATGTGTATAAATTCGATATTAGAGAACGATATTGCGAAACGATAAAGGTAATGAGAAAAATTTAAATACTCATATGTATGTGCCCACACGCATCACTCTGTATGTGTGTATGTACATAGATATTGAACCTGTTATGTGTATTCGATAGTACTCTGGATTGCATATATATTTATATCTAACCATAAGAGATAAAAGATACCAAATATTTAAAGAGATAAAAAAATGTATACCAAAAAAATTTTATATAATTTAGTGTATACAAACGTATCACTTATATACGTGTATATGCACTACAGTTAAAAAGTGATAATATTTATGGATACCAATGTATTAATTTATAATACATTTATAAAAAAAATTATTACTCGAGTCCACCTCACAAAATTTAAGACGAAAAATAAAATTTTGCTATATACTAACCACATAAACCGGCCCCACGTTGGGCGCCAAAATTGTGTAACCACCTTTTTGTATTTTCCGTGAAAATATAGTGGAGGGGTTATACAATAGATAAATATTGCTCAGGGTGTGTGAACGTGGCTGGTTTTATTGTTAGAAAAAGCAAACAGAGTATCCGACGTCGATTTACGGACTACCCTCGATATAACGATACTAATAAGGGCGCCACAATTTTATTTATTTAAATATGGGAAAAAAAATTGAAAAACCTAGTTTGCTTTTTCTTCCAATCGTAGCTAGTATGTAGCAAATAAAAGAAAGTTTAGAACACTATAATTTATTAAATTTATACTATATATATATAAAACGAAATAAAGTGGACACAAAAAAAAAATAGAATATATAAAATGTTAACTTAATCAACCCCAGAATACATAACTTATCATTGATGTTGGAGTGGGAGAAAAAACAGTCCTGGCTTTTAAGGTATAACTGCAGTTAATAGTCCGTGGAATATGTTATCTTAATATCCCATACAGGTTCAGGTTCCAGCTGCCTTATTTAGTACTTCATCGGTAGAACAGTAAAGGGAAAACCTTTATAACTCGAAAGGTAACAAAAATCTTTCTTCTTTTTGCTTTCAAAGATACAAAAAAAACCAACTAATCCAAAGGACACTAGTAAATCATCATTATAATTGTTTTAAATAATTTTAATTATTTAAAAACCGTTAGATATTCTACCAATACTTCATTTTACGAACAAAGCAGAAGGAACATTCCTTCCTCGAACGGAAGGTACACCAATATATTAGCTTATTATCGTTTAAAAAACAAAAAGATGTTGCCAGCGGCGGGTCAAAAAAATATTTTAAGAATTTAAAATGTGGAAATGAAAAATTTCCGTTACAAATTACACATCTAGCCTGGTTCCCATGTATTCTGCCGATCCTGCAGAAATACGATATTGTTCCCACCTCGGCGCTGGAGAACAAAACCAGTTGTTTGCCGGCTTTTTGCAGCTTTTTATTTTTATTCTTGTAAAATTCACATGTATAAAATTTAATAAAGTACCGCTTTTCAAAATTATAAGTTTTTTTAAAAAACTAGTTTTCGTGGTTGAACCTAAAAGTTTAATTTCATTTCATTTAATAAAATTATTACCCCTCTCAAAAAATGAAATATTTTCTTTATATAATTAAAATAAATGTTACACCACTGTTAGAAAATTTACAATTCGATTTGAAAAATTATACAGAAACTTATAATGGTAAAAATGTGTCACATATATTAAAATAAAGATGTCGCTACATGTTGCATTTTAGATAAATGCAATTTTTTATGGTTAAAATTAATAACGGAAAGATATTTAAAAACATCTGGGATCAGTTATTTTTATAAATTTCTGGTGCGGTTGTAAATTGAATATCTTTTGTTAAATAAATTTAACAAAAGAAGTTTATTGTCTATTTTTGTGAAAATAATGTTGTTTAATTCGCGAGTGATTAGTTTGTGAATTTATTATCAGTGTGCTGAATCTGTTCTTTTTTCGGATATTTTATGGGATAATTTTTATGTGGGTAACAGTTCTGATGTATAATTCGAAGTAAGCGTTGATAATTTAACACGTTGAAATCATCTATTTTTTATTATACAACGCAAAGGAGGTTTATTCTTTATTTTGTAATATTAATGTCGAATTATTCAAATATAACTTAAATCTATTTTTCTATTAAAATCAGTTATTTTCGAAAATAGGAAAGTTATTTTTACTTTGCAATAATAAAAGTTTTATTCACTTATTAAAAATAATTTACTCTTATTATATCAAACTATGTTCTATGGTTTGAAATAAAAATTTTAAATTCACTTTACCTGAAAAGAGATATTTTGGAAATAATACAATTAAAAAATAATTAAACTATTTATTTTTTATAATATAAGTAGCTAATATACACAATTATTTACAAAATTATTTACAAACTTATTTACAAAATTTAAAAACATTTAAATGAAATTGAAAGTGAAAAAAAATAAAAACTTTCATGAATTAATAAGTTTTTAAACAATATTTTATTAAAAAAAAGAAAGAAAAATACATGAAAAAACAATGAAAATTATTTTTTTACATTACACGAAGAAATATATGTACAAATACGGTTAGCTTGATTTATTCTCGAATTTATCCGGTCCAATGCTTTATCAATTTTCATTGTTTTTTTCATGTATTTTTCTTTCTTTTTTAATAAAATATTACGTTTTTTAAATTTACTCTTTAAAAAGTTGTTAAAATTAATGAAATTATTAATTTGAATTTTGAATTTTTTATCACTTTCAATTTCATCTTTTTCGTTTTTTTTTGAAATTAAAAGTCTTATTTAAGTCACTTTCTTCTTCACTTTCTTCATCACTTTTATTTACATCCATTATTTTTTCATTTTCTCCCTCCTCTCCAGATGATGATGATAGTTTGACTTTTTCTTCTTCAACATCATGTTCTTCGTCTTCATCGTCATTTTTTACATCACCTGAGGAGGGGTTGATGATTTTTTCATCCTCTTCCTCTTCAGCTGAAGAGATATTTTCATATTTTAGGTCAATAAGCAACCTCGGAGTGGAAGCAGCTGTTAACCCCCCCCCCCCATAAAACGTTTGTATCCAATGGGCTTTAAATTTTTAAGTTCCTCATCATCGAAAAAATTATCGAATCTGAGCTTTTTTTAATTGGCACTTCTTCAAAATTTTGTGATTGCTTGTTCTTTTTGTAGTGGTTGATAATTTTTATCGACTTTCCCGAATGTTTCGGCACCGCAAAATTATTACAAGTTTTCATTTTATGGCGCGACTAATGAAACGAATGATAAAACTGATAATATCGGCTAAGAATCGTTATTTTATATTTCTCACCCCATACTTTAATTTCATAAGATAATTACCCTCCTCCATTTATTTGCTCCAATTATTAGCCTTCAAAAAGCTAATAGCCAATTAGAGTTAGAAAAGTGTTTCTAGATATATCTTTTATGCCTCCCACCCATAAGTTTTTTACAAAAAAATCACAAGAGCCCAAGACATATCAGCAAAATGAGAATTTTTAAAAATATGTGGTAACGGATGAAAGCGTTTACCATATGTACATTTTTATTTTCCAAGTCTGAGAACGGATGCATTAAATTTTTTGTGAAAGTAAACAAGTGTTTTCTAATTTTTTTTATGTGACTTGAGACGAAACATTTATTTTTTGCACAATCATCTATTTTCTGCAAGAATCACATTGTTATTTTTAGATTGCCACCCTCGATGGTACGCGTTCTTTCATCAAATACGCGGGAGAATGATTAAAATCTTATACAATTAAAACATCCAGTGTTGAGTTCAACTGCATTTTTAACTTCTCTATTTTCGCATATGAAAGATATTTTAGCATATTTAGCATGTTGAAATTTAAGAGTAATCTATTGGGAAACTTTCATTCGGCTTTTTTTATTCGAAAGTATAATCACTAAAAGATTATTCAAATATTGTTAAAACTATTGAGATTTTAAGACAAACCAAACCAAAAGTTATAGAAAAATTTGTAGAACATTTTATTTTCTACAATATTGATATCTTGTAAATTTTCATAAAAATGTATAATTTTAACTCAAAACTACCCAAAAGTATATAAATATACGTGTATTTTTTGGCGCCCTCTACCAGCGAAACTGTACCGAATTCGAAAAAAGGATGGATGAAATTTGTAGGAAATTTTATGTTCTACAACTTTGATAACCTATAATTTTTCATAAAATTCATAATTTTGACTTAAAATCTAAACAATGTGAAAAATGACTTTATGGTGAATCTAACAACAATGGCAAAAGTTTTTTAAATTTTAATTGTGTGAAATTAAACTATAATGTATACAAAATATATGTGTAAAACTGTATCGCCATCTTATTTAGTGATGTCATCACTTATAGCAACTGTTATTTCTAGTTGATCGATTACCACCAAAATCTATAAAGGTCACCTCCTTGCCTCCCCTAAATAATATGCATATAAAATTCTAGAAACGCTTAAACGGTGGTGTTGCAGCGTTTTGGTACTTCGGCCCATCAAGCTAACACTTTTTATGTTGTGAAGCATTGGCGCTAAATATATGTAAAACACTATTATACATGATCTAATGTTATTTTTTATATTGAAATAAATAAAACAACGTTTTACAATTTTCACAAAAACAATAACCAAAGTTATTAATTTATTACTAACTAGTTTCGTTACATAGTAACTTCTTCAGACTAATATTATTTGCAAGAAAAACCTGAAATGTATGCTAAAAACAACTGAGAATACTAATTAACACTCTAATAGCTATTAACAAAACATTAAAGCAATTGAAATCTAAAACGAATTTAAAAATAATTTAAAATTTCAAAACAATCTAAAATAATTTAAAAGGACATTTGTCGAATGGCTTAAGGTACTAGAAAATATTTAAAACTCCATGTCTTTGGAGAGTAGCAATATGTAAAATGAGGGAATGAATTGTGAGTCATAAGAGTGGGTTAAAAATAGCTAATTTTGCTAGATTAAATGATAATCCTAAAACATATTAAACTGGTTTAAATAAAATACAATTTAATTATACTATATTTGTTTTATTTATTCTTTTGTAAACATTACTTCTATGAACTATATCTAATATAGGATTAATAATTATAGATGATGCTTCAATTCGATGTTGGAATCGTATTCGGTCTAGTACAGCCGACTCCCACATACTTTTTCTTGCTTCTTTGTAAGCATAATTCCAGACATATAGGAAGTATGTTTGGTTGATGTCTTCATTAAATTTCACTGCAAATCTTCTTTTAGAATTTTAGGATATTGATATATAAGTTCTAAAAATATGCTGTAAATCTCTGGATTTACTGCCTTAATTGGTTTTAATATATCCAGAGCAGAGGAAATTGCATCATTAGAATTATCAACACCCATTTGTAACACTTTAAGTGTAGAGCTGAATGGGTAACTTTTTACCGTATCCATTACGTGCTTTATCATGGGTAAAACTTTCCAAAGTGTTGAAATTGTGTTGGAGCCCAAAAACACATTAGAATGGCCATTAGATATCTTGATAGTTGAACAGTATGACAGCGGCTTAAATTCCAATGAAAACTTTCCTGCATCAATTGGTTCTGGATATTCCTTTGAAGATATAAACTTATCTATTGTTTCCTTATATGATAAAAAATTATACCATTCCGATTCACTAAATACCAAACAATCCTTTTTATTTCCGGATATCACAACACATGGTGCAAAGTTTAAATCATGAGACAGAGAAACTGCCACAAACTTTGATTTTGATTGGTTTAAATAAAATCTACGTTCACCCAAAAACACATTAACTTCATTATCAACTGAAATATTGTATGTAGCCATTTTAATGTTGTCTCTTCGAACAGAACTAAATAACTGAGGAGATGCACAGCTATTTATTATATTTTTAATTGTAGAAGGGGTTGATCTATTTTTAGATTTTACTTGTCTCAGCTTGCCTAGCGCATCTGGTTCAATGACCTGATCACGTGACCGGAAGTGCTCATTTGTACCGGCATTACCCCGTCGACGCCAGATGTTCACCATATGGTCTCGAATTAGATATGATGCGGCAAGCATATGGTCACTAATTGCTGCAAAACAGATGGTCTCGAAGTATGGGAAAGTTCGTTAAATAATATTCTCACGTTCTAAAAATAGATGCGGAAACAGATGTTTATTTAATTCGCCAGATGTTAATAAACACAAATGGCCGGAAGTGCACATTTTGTACCGGCATTACCCCGTTGACGCCAGATGGTTGCCAGATGGTCGCCAGATGTCTGGCCCAAGAACCGGAAGTGCACATTTGTACCGGCATTACCCCGTTGACGCCAGATGTTCGCCAGATGGTCGCCAGATATCTGGCTCAAGGACCGGAAGTGCACATTTGTACCGGCATTTAATATCTACTAAAATATATGTGTAAAACTTTATTGCCGTTTTGTATAATAATGGCGTCATCACCCATAGCAACTGCCATTTTCGGTTGTCCGATTGGCACCAAAATCTAATCAGATCTAATCTAGGGTATCAGAATCCTGTATGCAAAATTTCAAATTTTTTTAATCAGTAGTTTTTGAGTTATCGTTACTACAACATCCATCCAAACACACACACACACACACACACACACACACACACACACACACACACACACACACACACACACACACACACACACACACACACACACACACACACACACACACACACACACACACACACACACACACACACACACACACACACACACACACACACACACACACACACACACACACACACACACACACACACACACACACACACACACACACACACACACACACACACACACACACACACACACACACACACACACACACACACACACACACACACACACACACACACACACACACACACACACACACACACACACACACACACACACACACACACACACACACACACACACACACACACACACACACACACACACACACACACACACACACACACACACACACACACACACACACACACACACACACACACACACACACACACACACACACACACACACACACACACACACACACACACACACACACACACACACACACACACACACACACACACACACACACACACACACACACACACACACACACACACACACACACACACACACACACACACACACACACACACACACACACACACACACACACACACACACACACACACACACACACACACACACACACACACACACACACACACACACACACACACACACACACACACACACACACACACACACACACACACACACACACACACACACACACACACACACACACACACACACACACACACACACACACACACACACACACACACACACACACACACACACACACACACACACACACACACACACACACACACACACACACACACACACACACACACACACACACACACACACACACACACACACACACACACACACACACACACACACACACACACACACACACACACACACACACACACACACACACACACACACACACACACACACACACACACACACACACACACACACACACACACACACACACACTAACACACACACACACACACACACACACAGACATCATCGCGAAAATATTAAAATCGTATTCTAGGGACCCTAAAACGTGTTTATTCATTGAAAACTCACTACCCAATTTTTAGCATGATTCCTATACCTCTCTTATCTGAAGGGCGAGAGGTAAAAATCCGCATTGACATTAACAGAAAATAATTTATTTGACATCTCATCTGCTTTAAGTGATCTGTGACAAACTAAGCTAGGACACGAACAATTCTAAAAAGCGCCATCTTACAAAATTCTGGTAAGATCTATTGAACGCAACAGGTGGTACTCCCAATAAGTTCGTAACAAAATCTAATCCACGGTTTTTACACATCTTAGTTATTTCTAATAAAAAGTGATTTTTCCGTTTTCATATTAAATGGGTACATATGTATTTATTAAGTTACCCATCCTAATAGTTATTTCACAATCTTGTATCAATTTTTTTTTGATAACTGTATTTTAAAAAATTACTAAAAATGTAAAGAAAAAGTTTAGTAGCTACCTTTGACATTTCAGGCTGCGAAATAAATTTTTTGCAACCAGAGTTGCCAAAATAAGTATTTGTTGTTTCGACACACTTTTTTCGAAAAAACACATTTTTTTAGATTATTTATGATTATTTATTATATTTATACATATATAAATAGTAACATATAAATTTTTCTATTAACTTTCCTTTCGGTTAATTGTTTTCGAGCAATTGTCCATTCAAGAAATTGTTCTTTCCAGCAATTGTCTTTCGAGCAATTGCCTGTTCGAGCAATTGTCCATTCGACGAATTGTCTTCGAGCAATTGTCTGTCCGGGACCCATATTATAACACGATTCTAAAATAATTGTTCGTATTTCGAGACGCTTAGGGTCAGGAGGTTAGAGAAATTCCGATATCGTAGTTATAAAGATAATTTTATTTTTATGAAAAATCAATTAAGTTTAATAATATTACTGTTGCTTTTGTGCTATTAGTATAAATCTGTGATACAAAGAGAGGAGGAATATTAATATTAAGTTATAGCTGTAGTTCGAATTTAATTTCATATAAGTCACTAAAATTAGAAGTAGAAAATGTAACTGAGTCATTTTATGCAATGCAGATTACGGTGTCTTTTAAACAAACACCTGAGGATAATTTTGCTGTGAAAATTCAAGCATCTAATATGTGGTAAACATCTAGTAATATTAGCCGTTTTTAACCTGGCTCGTTTTTGCTTGTTTTCAAAAAATTATTGTTGAGACATCACAGAGAGCAATGTGTAAACAGAAAAAGAGAATTTCAATATCTGAAACAAGAAAATGATTAGAAGCTTATTATACGTAATTTCATTTATTTTCAAATAAACCAAATTGATTACCTTCACAAATGTGTCCATGTCTACTTGATAAAGATTAAAGGCTCTTAACCGTGGTACTTGCTGAGAATGATGTATTAGGAACATAACATCCATTTTCAATTCGCGTGTTTCCAATTGTATCCAATTTGATTTATAGATATAATCGGGAAGAAGACTTGCCTAAAAGAGATATTAGGCCGTATTTATAAAAAGAAGCCTTTCAAAAAATAAAGCAATTCCTTCAAGGTATATGCATAAAAAAAGTGAAGGAAAAAGTTTTGCTTCGAAGGCTTTGCTTTAAAGTAAAAGGTTTTACGTTTTTCGTATTTATAAAAAGAAGCATTTGCTCAAAAACTAAAGGATTTGCTTCTAAAAAAGGGATCTAGGTGCACAAGAACTTTTCTCACACTTTTCAGTAGTTGCCCAGCCATCACACAGCTTGTAACGTAAAAATTGGTGTATATGTAAGAGTATTTTCTTGTGTTAAACTCTATCTGGAAGGGCTTGTATCCTTTGTTGTATTTATTATGGCTAATATGGTGTATTTACGTACAAGAAAATACTATAAACCAAGACGTACGCCACGTGAATCAGATTTCAAAATGTTATTTAGATTTGACCAGCTGAATGTGGTGCGGTTGGCGGACCACTTCCTTGGCGTGGATCACGAAACACGTGGAGCAGCCCTGTCACCTATACAGCAAATGAAACTATTTCTGCGTTATTGTGCGAACCCTGGACTCCAGAGCGGAATTGATGAAGAATTGGGATGTACGCAGCCCACAGTGTGCAGAGTATTTCATGAGGTGCTTGAGCGGATTGTACAACAGACCGGTGAATGGATCCTATTCTCAAACACAGAAAATCTAATCATGCAGGCCAAAGAGAAGTGGTTGACCAGGTTCAATTTCCCAACAGCTATTGGGGCTATTGACTGCACCCACATTCGTATTGAAAAGCCAGCCTAATTTGGAGACGAATATGTAAATCGAAAAGGTTTTAGCAGTATTAATGTGCAGGCTACATGAATTGTGTCATAACTAGTATAGATGCAAGTTGGCCAGGATCAGTTCATGATTCTCGTATATGGAAGAATTCGACAGTGTGTGAAGTCATGAAAAGGACAAGAAACACTATCCTACTAGGAGACAGTGGGTATGGTATAATGCCGTGTCTTATGACTCCCTACCCCAACCCCCACGAGCAATATCAGATAGCCTTCACTAGGCTGCTTAGAACAGAGCGAGTTTGGCATACATTTGGGAAACTGAAACGGCGATTCCCTATTCTGAAGTATGGATGCAGAGTGAAATTTAATAGTATTCCAAAAGTTATAATTCCATGTGCTGTGTTATACAACATAGCTAAGCAACTAGAAGATGCAGATTTTCAAGAAGATGAAGAAGAGGAAGAACAGGACTTGCAACATATAGAGGACGAAAATGTAGATGCTATACGCGCTCATGGACAAGAACTTCGAGAAGAATTGGCGCATCTCATTACCAATAACAATATATTCCTATAATATGTTTACGAGCTTTTATTTGATAATATGTAAATATTGTTTACTAATAACCCACATACACCGTGGAACAAAAGTAATAAAATAATAAGAAATATAAAAAAAATATATAGTTAGTTTTTTTGTCATATTGGGGTCAATTTTCTTAGCTTATCGATAACCCTCCATTTATTAAATTCAGCTGAGCGACACCTGAGATATTTCGCCGTTTCCTTGCTCTTGTTGCACGGTGTAGATATAGTTGCTTAAAATAAAAATAAGCTTACCCGTTGGAATTTGAAAGAAATCGTTTATTTTGTAATCTATGAAATACATTTTACATATCTATATTACAGATTATAGTAAGTTTTATCTCCCACTACATCATGCCCTTTTGAAGATTCTTTGTTGGATGTATCGTCCAATTTCTGTAGCTTGGCGGAAAAATATTGTTGTTGAAGACGAGCAACTTTTAGTTGCTCAAGTAAAACTAATCGTTGAAGCTGGGTTGTCGTTAACTGCCTCGTCTCATCAGACTCTTCTGATTTTCCACAAACAGATGTAGGCTTAGGAGGTAATTTTTTTGGAACAACCTCTTCAACTGATATGTTCGATGGCTTTTTGTTAGCTTTCACTCCAGACACAGTCATCTGATGGACATCAATTTCCTTTACAATATCATCACTTGAGGTAGGTAAGGAAGCTTGAGTTGGCACACCAATTGCAAGAGCCCCTAATAAAAATATATATAGTAAGTACGGACTAATGGTGGACATGAATGTATTTCTTACCTGGGACCCGACTTAGTACGGGATTTATGTCTGCATCCATGGCCTTCAACATCACTTTCTCCCAGGATAGGAGGCGAATGGCCTTGTTCCCTGTTTTATTTTTATCTGTTTTTTTTTCAATCGTGTTTTCATATTGTTCACTTTGTTCATAAAAGCTTTTATATCCATCTCTTTACAAAACAGAGTCACATATTCCTTAACGATGGCAGTTAATGCAGCAGTTTTCTTCTTTTTCATAGCTGAAACTTGAGATTTCTCGAGAATCTCCGGAAATGCTTGGATTTTCTCAGCAATAAACATAATCTCAGTAGTCACATCTTCGCTACCTTCCCCTTCACTATGTGTGTCAGACATTTTACATATGTTTAATTTAAATACTTCACAATAAGTCAGAAGGATCAAACACATCAGTTTACTTGCGAACACTTTTTAAGTATAAAACAAATAAAATAAAAACTGCTGTGGCAGAACACGTTGACATATTGCAAGTTTCAACAGGTTTGTAATCGCTAACGGCTAATCTCTGTACCTTTTACTTTATTTATCAAAAGCATTTCCTTGCAAGGAAAAGGTAGAGATTATGAATATGAATTAGAGCAAAACCTTTTACTTCTACCTTTTACTTGAAACTAAATGCTTCATTTTTATAAATTATTACCACAAAAAATGAAAATAAGAAATAATAATGTTAAATGGTTGAATTAGTGCTATGTCATCAGCTGTCATCGAAATGACAAATACAAAAATTAATTTGCAATCTTTCGCATAAGATTTATTGTTGTCACCACAGTTGTTACTAGTTGCATATTACTTAAAAATAAGTTCTAACATTGATACCTTAAATAATAAAGCAGAATCGCGGTTAATACAGCAAAAATCAGAAGACACTTGTAAAAAATCGGTTGTGTCGCCCCAATACTTTCCCGACGAGTATCCACGAATATTTATTGTTCAAGTTTCAACCTTTGACATTTTTTAATTTTTGACAGGTGACAGTTGGAGAAATAATTTTGATTTTTCTAAATAGAGTTTTTCAAGGGGTTTCAAACGACATATTGCATGTCCAATTCCGTGACATATTGCATCTGTCATTTTTTGATAGTGATAGTTCCGTTTGACAGATCTCGTACTAAAACTAACTGATTCTTCTGACAGATAGCCCAAACCCATATACCAAATTTCAGCTCAATCGGATTAATGCTTCTTCAGATATTTAATGCTGAAGTGTCAAATTTTGACATTTTTTTATTTTTGACAGGTGACAGTTGGAGAAATAATTTTAACTGTTCTGAATAGAGTTTGTCTAGGTCTTTCAAGTGACATATAGCATGTCCAATTCCGTGACATATAGCATCTCCAATTCCGTGACATATTGCATCTGTCATTTTTTGATAGTGATACTTCCATTTGACAGATGTCGTACAAAAACTAATGGGTTCTTCCGACGGGTAACCCAAACCTTTATACCAAATGTCAGCTCAATCGGATTAAACGTGTGGCCTCTATCGTGGAAGAATACACACACACAAATACACGCACGCACGCACGCACGCACGCACGCACGCACGCACGCACGCACGCACGCACGCACGCACGCACGCACGCACCCACACAAACACACACACAGAGACTTCCATCTGGAAATGGTCTTAATCGTCTCAGGGGACCCGAAAATGGATATATCTGTTTTAATCTCGAAATTTTTTTTTAGCTCGTTCACAATACTTTCCCTTCTAGGAGGTGGGTCGGGAATATCGAAGTGTCAATATTTCAAACAATACTAACTATACTTTTCACGTTAATTTAAAAAATTAAGATTAATAAATATTTGAATAAAGCTTTTAAAAAATGTGTTATTAATATTTTATTTGACGTTATAGGGTAATCCTGTTAGATCAATAAAAAGATTAAAATTTAAACTTCTTACACGAATGGGGTGTTTGCTTGATTTTAGGTTAATGGGCCATTAAAAACCTGAGCAATTAAAATTTAACCCTTATTTATTTATTTTTTTTAAACCTATATTCAACCTATAATTAAAAAAAATCTGTGACTTAGGGTAGATCAGTTAAACAAATATGAGAAAGATGGTGCCACTCTGATTTATTTAAATTCGGTTTATAGTCGACAGTTTTCTCTGTAGTACCGGAAATACTACTCCTCAACACCATAAATAACCAAGGGGTAGTTGGCGTCGAAATTACGTATTTATTCTAGTTTTTGAATCACTATTAAAAATACTATTCTTGAACATTGCGACAAAATAATTTATAGGGCATTTTGTAGCAAAAGGTAAGCATATAATTAAATAAATAACTTCGATTGTAACGCCATCTTTGCTTAAATAGATAATTCAAACTTAAATTGACGACTGGCGCCATCTTTCGCTTATTTCTTAAACTGATCTACCTTAAGACATCTCCAAAATATTAAATATTTGAAATTAAACGTTTGATCGTAAAAAAATCTGCTAAATCCTGGTCTTTGCTTATGAGTAATAAACATATTAAAGTTAAATAAAAACATAAAAGTCCTAGTTCTGTCACAGCTTATAGTAGGAGGAGCTATTTCTGTCACAGTATAAGGCTCATAGCAGGGGAGCTATTGGGAGACAAATATTCCATAAAAAAATTTTTTTTTTGTGAAATAAATGAAAAATAAATACAATTTTGTACTACTGATTAACCCCGGTTAAATCCAAATAATAGTTTTTTTTATTTGTATTCTAAATAATTAGAAAAAAAACCTAATCTAACATTAACGACGCATGCGCACAATCATGAGTATTTGTCTCCTAAAATCTCCACCTCATATAGTAGTTACTGTGGTTCTGTATTAAGACATGCGATGTTGCCATATTTAAAAATTGGTTTAACAACTTGGATATTAATAATAAATGTCAAACTTTTCCAGTTCTTAGATTTTTCAGTTAACAATTGTTAAATTTTTGGGCTTTTTCAGACGGATGTAATAGTTTTAAAAATATTAAGGATTTATTCTACGTATTTTTTTTTCATTTCAAAGAGATTTCTTGCATTAAATATGTTTTATTTATTAATAATTTTAGCCGTCCGTATACCCCCTAAAAATCAGCTAATTTAGAATTTCTCGCAATGGAATTTCATTTTAAGCTTATAGTTTTAATATAAAACAAATTTTTTCATTTTCCTCTCTTGGATTTTCAAGTATTTGAAACATAAAAATTTTTTTCATGAGAAACCCAAAACACCCGTTTAAAACGGTACCCTTCTTTCATAATGCATTGTGACCGGAACTATGAAAACCTGCCAAATTTCAGATTAATCGAACGTCAGGAAGCACACAAAATACATGCATGCATACATATAAACAGTGTGAGTTAAATAAAAGCATGTAAAAACAGGATGTTAAATATAAAGATTAGTTTATCTAGTATTATTTATCACTTACTTCATAATGTAGCTCGTTTCCGATAAAACAGTACATCAAAAGTTGATGCAGAGAAGCTCCTGCTATAAGAATTGCAGTGAAGAATTCTTCGTTTGTCAGATTTTTCTATAAAAGTCACAAAACTTTCTACATTGGAAGGTAAAACATAATGAAAGATTTAAGTTTGTAAATATTTTGTAATAAAAACAACGCTTCCAACTGTGCTTAAGATAATTTTTATACGAAGGAATAATAAAGTAGTATTTCAAGAAATAAAGCACAAAGTCAGGTACCACACTTAGCACTATCTTAGAAAATTGTTTAACAAATTTTCTATGATAGTTTTAAAATTTTTTATTTTCTTCATTTTTTTCAATTACCAATATTGCATTTCATGATTATTTTCACTACCCTATATGGGCCTTTGTGTTTAATTTTTCCCTCGAATAGTAATAAATAATGGTAAGTTGAGCGTTGCTGGTTTTTTATTATTACTAATTTTGAACGTTTTGTATCTATAGGCCTGATGATGGTCTGTGACCGAAACTAGTGGCTTTTCTTACTTCAAATTAAATTGTTGTGATACCTGACTTTGTACTTTATTTATTATAACTTGGAACACATTTGCGATATGGATAACCTTTTGCATTTAAAGTAGTATTTGTTTACTTACGTTAGAAATATAAAAAATTGATGTGCACATTGTGATGATGCTAGCACTAAATTGGAATATTATGGTTAAATTAAATATTTTGTTAACTTCATTTATGGACCTAAAACAATATTATATTTTAGATATTTATTACAAATAAATCAGTTTATTTAAGTGCTTGCATACCAGGTATATATGGGTCAAGGGCCACCCTTTTAACTTTTAAAGAGCTTAGTAGATTTATACCAAATTTTGGTCGATTAGAATGACTAATTTTGAATTTTCTTAAACAAAAATCCAATATGGACAACATCCGGTTTAACCGAAACAGATATAAAAATTGGTAATTCAAATTTCATATGAGATGGCATTTTTATTTTATTTTTGAATTTTTTTATCCATCCTAGGTGGTCATGATTCGGTCTTAATTACTTATAATTTTACTAGAATTACCTAAAAAGTCTTAATTTTGCCGATTATTTATTTTTGTTTCTTTTAGTAAACATTTAATTCAGCGACTACACTTTTATCTAAAACTGAATTTTTTTGAATGACCGCCCAGTATTAAAAAATATTAATTCAATTACCATTAAAATGATATACATAACCATTCTTTTTTTCTCAAATAAAGAAGGAATGTTATTTGTTTAATTTTGATACAAAATTCTCCGGAAGACATCTTTGTTAAAAAAATTGAAGGATATTTTCATCATATTTTAAATAAAATTAATTATTATATAAGAAACAAAAATAAATAATTGACAAAATTTAGAACTTTAAGATAATTTTAGTTTGATTATAAAAGGATAAAAATAAATAAAAAAAATAAAAATGTCGTCTTAAGTGACATTTGACAATCGATCGGCACGTGTTTGAAGTCGTAAAATCCAAATGTAAAACTGTACCGAGTTTTCTGTAGATTTCCAATGTTCATGTCATTTTCGGTCAAATTGAAAGTCCTATTAATCCGAAATAAATCAATATTTACCAACATTTTAGGTGTTTATTACCCTAAATTTAAACTTCTCTGTAAAGTCATGTATCCACAGCTACGCCTAGCGTATAGTCAACTCCATAAATCATAAAAAATAACAATGCCGAACGATTTTTAAGAAAAAAAAATAATAGATTATAAAAGTATCTGATGTCAAACTAAGTAAACGTAGTCGAAAACTTCGCCTGAATATTTGTTTCATTTTACAATTAATTCTCAACATTTGTTATACCTAATATCTTCGTAGCTTTCAACTTTTTCGAATTTTAGATTAAGCATATTGTTTTTCGTCAGGTTTATATGCTGCATTTCTAGAAAATCATACAAACCTAACTTACCTTGTTAGTAATTGATAATGATTAAAACATCTAATTAAAAACTCTTTTCTAACATCACAACAAAATTGATCTTCATCGCCAAATGTTTCTCTTAATTTTCTATTAATATTTATCATTTCTTGCGTATTGTATTTTGAAAAACATTCTTGTAAAATTTTATACTGGCTAACTGCGCATGCTCCAAGGCTTAAATAAAGATAGTCTGCTCCAATAACAATGACAATCATATATTGACAAAAAATAAACTGTATAAAAAATATCATCTCGTATATTGGAGAAACCGTGTAGGCAAATGGATACTAAAAAAATATGCTAACTTTAATAAGTAGATAAAGAATAACAGTTCTGGACGAAAGGAAAGGGTGATTTTTATTGTGGGAACAGGGGAAAATCATACTTGAAAAAAAAAACTCTTTTTACATTTTGTTAATACAAATATATATTATCCTTAAAAGGAGCATTTAAATCACTGGTTGGTCATAAACCTCTCCCAAAGCCTTAAAATAAATTATAGTTAAATCAGGATTAGACAAATTAATGATCAGTATAATTTTAAGATTTCTGAATAAAAAATTAAATAAAGAATATTTTAGTGATACAAGATATTTTATTATTTTTTAATTACAACACGTTTGACGTTTGAACCTTGTTGGAGATAACTTAACAGATATCTGTGCTGTATTGGTATATATCTATCAGATAGAGTTGAAGACCAGACACGACGTATCTGATAGATCTAAAGTAAATTCAGACGTATCTAAAGTTTCTCAGATCGTTCTACTCAGACTTTGGCATCGTCTTTCGGTGTTAATGTGTGATGGAGAGATATTACGACCAAACAGTTTTATTTATATTTCTTTGCCTTATAGATCTCTGGCAGTAATATCTTTGCACCAAACATCAACAGATGCGAAATATGAGTAGAAGGGTTCGAGGTACTTCAAATCAGATCAGCTACGTCTTTAGTTGGGTTTAAAAAAGATAACGTCCAGTATAAATGTACTTAAAGTTTTAGTATGAACCATTACCTTTGAACCTTATGAAGTTACAAAATCAAAATATTGACACTAGAATAAGTACCCTTATAAATGAAAATCATATCGTGTAAAATGTCATTTTAAAGTTCTTTAAACAGAAATTTGTAGATGGGTGGAGGCATTTGTGAACAATTTTATAATAGGTATCCGCGAGTTTTTGGCGCCAAACCTCTTTTACACGTCGACTTGAGAACAACCCTAAGAACATGCTTAAGATTAGAACTAGAAAATTATTATTATAATATATTATTAAATTATTATCTGATCAGAACGTTTTTGAAGTTCTAAATTAGCTAGACCAAGATGGGAATATTTGGCATTATCTTAGACCGTTAAGTTACGGCAAAATATTTGAATAAATTAGGTTTTTGTCAAAGTGGAACTATATAGAAAATTATCTTTGTTAATAAATATTTACAAGTTCTTGTTATTTTATTAATTATAAAATATTTTAAAAAAATTATTGAAATATTTTTCATTTACTCTTCTGAACTAATGGCCAATAGCAGACTGAGAGTACTGTGACTGGAAATTTCTTTTTAGTTTCAAAAAAATAATTAAAACAGATAGACAGACAGACAGACAGACAGACAGACAGATAGACAGACAGATAGACAGACAGATAGACAGACAGTACAGACAGACAGACAGAGAGATAGATAGATGGATAGACAGAGAGACATACCGATGGATGGATGGACATTATAAAAGTCAATAAGTACCTTCGCTTGGTTTTCCTACTTAATAAATGCAATTAGATAACGAAAGACGGGATTACTGCAAACATGTTAAAAAATATGAGTGTGCAGGTTTTTTTTTATGTAAATATCTCTGTAAGTATAAAAGAAGTTAGGTGTGAAAAAATAAGTGCAAGATAACATTTACTGAATTATTTTTATAATTTTAACACTATCTACTACTACTACTAAATGTTCAATATTTTGCTGTTTTATTCAAATACAAAAATGAAGCCCACACAAATTTAACTAAATAAAAATTGCTCGCAAACCCCCACAGTCCCCTTATACTAACAGAGGTATGCCAGGCATATGATCGCAAGTTCCACGGTTCAAAAGTCCACATTCGCAAAATTCACGCCACCAAAATTTTAATATTTTTATCATTTCGTCTAACTCACTTGTTTGGGTAAATTTTCTTATTAAGTTAACTCTATAGCCCATATTCTATGTACGCTAACCTTGAATAATTTAATTTGCTCGTATTTTATATACTGCCGTATCATTCATCCGATTGCTATAAAACTTTATCAACTTGCGCGGTATGTTATAGACATAAATTGAAAGGTATTGCACGTTAAGAGGTTGTTCTGCGTATGTCCTGTTACGGTTTTTGTGCCACCCTGTATTTTTATTATTCATTTACTCAGTCTATTTAAATTCAGAATCGCTTGATAGCCCCTTCTTATTTCCTCGCGTCATGTCCCTCTCTTCTCTTGGTATTCCTATAAAATGTCCTTCCCATGATAAAAATTCTCTTTCTTTGCCTCTTCAATCAGAATAATTGACTTTTATATCGTTTGTGTTGCTTACTAAAGATTTCTTTTTCTCACCCTCGTTTTATAGCGTAAGTTTTTATTATATTCATTAAAATTCCCTGTTATCGTTATTAATTATTTCGACGCTTTAACTTTTATTTACTGTTATTTTTAATTATTTTTAATGCCGGTATATATTTTTTTGTTAAATTTACTCAATAGTTCGTATCTTATCTTTTATAACAATATAAATTATCTGATGTACGTGGCGTTATTTGACTACAAAAAGAGAATCTATTTTTTAATTTGTTTTTATAGAATTTAATTCATTTTGATTATTTTTATATTTCATATTTTGATCTAAAATTCACGTATTTCATTTTAATATTATCATTATTTTATATTCTTTTTTAAAAACAGAGACCACGAAATTTGGTAATTTATCAGATTTTTGTCTTATATTTACTTTAATGTGAACTTTTACGGTTTTTCCTTTAGACTATGTTTTTTCCTTTGGACTACGTTTTTTCCTTTGGACTACATTTTTTCCTTAGAACAGTGTTTTTTAGACTACGTTTTTTATATTTTGAAATATATCATAGTTTTCTTGTCAATTGTTTCTAATTACATCAAAGAATCAATTAGACTGGCGTCCAAATTTTTTTTTTATTATTTTACTTCTGATATATTTCAAATCCTATTCGTGGAACGAGCCCATAATAAAAATATTTGAGCTTAACTCACGTTTATTATTTATTATCAACAAATTAAAGTATTATTTCAGTCCGCGAAAGTTTCTGACCGCTAAAGGTCGATTCTCACTTTCCCGCAAGGTACGGGCTCGATACAAGCAAGGCACCGACTGGGAAAAATATTTTTATCACTGAATTTTATGAATTTTACGAGGTTTAATTCACACTTTGAGGGCAACGTCTCGGCAAGCGACGTTCTCCAAAAACAATATTTGCCTAGCATATGCTGAGCAGGTTCCGACAAGTGTGAATACTCACCCGGCAGTTAAGCAGTAGTCTGAGTTCAAATGATTCTAGGTTAGTAGGGAAAAGTATAGTGAACATTACGAAGCATCAGCAGATGCCCAAGTTTCCATTTGAAGATGATGAAATTCTTATAGAATATGTTAGAGAATATGATGCTCTTTATGATTTCTCTAATAAATGATATGCTAACACTAAATACAAAAACACATTATGGAACACAATTGGAGAAAAATTACAAGATAGGTTTATTTATTAAATATATAATAATCTATCAATTTACATTAGCGCAAACATAATTTTTTTTGTTTAAAGTATAATAAGTAGCTTATATTTTTTCATATTGCCAGATCAGGACTCCGAATTAAAAAACCTGGTAAATAATTCTCTAGTATTGAACGCTTCTTGTTGTGCATTACCGCCCTATCCCAGTAGGTTTCCTAGTATAAATTCATTGCTGTCCACTGGTATGCCTTCTTCTGGAATCTATGCAAATAATTATGCAGAAAGCATGTTGTCGGAATAATTTTTTCGGCGTAACCAGACTTTGAATTGATTTTTCTGAGGTATATACGAGCCGAAGGCATTTTCAACCACACGCCTTGCACGACAATGTTGATAATTATATATTCTTTTTACCTCTCGCCCTTCAGATAAGAGAGGTATAGGAATCATGCTAAAAATTGGGTAGTGAGTTTTTAATGAATAAACACGTTTTAGGGTCCCTAGATAACGATTTTAATATTTTCGCGATGATGTCTGTGTGTGTGTGTGTGTGTTAGTGTGTGTGTGTGTGTTAGTGTGTGTGTGTGTGTGTTAGTGTGTGTGTGTGTTTGGATGGATGTTGTAGTAACGATAACTCAAAAACTAATGAATAAAAAAATTTGAAATTTTGCATACAGGATTCTGATACCCTAGATTAGATCTGATTAGATTTTGGTGCCAATCGCACAGCCGGAAGTGGCAGTTACTATGGGTGATGACGCCATTATTATACAAAACGGCAATAAAGTTTTACACATATATTTTGTATACCCTATAGTTTATGTTCATCTCATTAAAATTTTCGAAACTTTTGCCATTGTTGCCAGATTTACAAAAAAATAATTTTTTTTCGTACTTTTTTGGGTCAACCTGTAAATTTTTGATTCAAAAATGGCGAGAGGTCATGTGCTGGCCACATCAGATTTTTTGAACATTATTTAGTGTTTGAACCTGAGAAAAATGTCTTAATAGATAGGTTTTGAGTGGAAAGGCTGAATATTCGAAAATTACAAAGGGTACCACAATATCTGATTCTGGTAATTTTTTATTGGGAATCAATTCGTGGCCAATACAGGAAGGTTATAAAGTCCAAGAAAACCACAACAGGACAATAAGCAGATATGAGGTCAAAGTGGAAATATGAAGTCCAATTAGAATTTCTCAGGCCACATATGAAAGATAAGCAACAATTGACATCTGTTGCCAATGAAACTTCAGGTGTTCTTACAGATGAATCTTTAAGCCTAGATGCCGATATATCAAGCCCTGATAATCCTGGTATGTCTGAAGTTTCCACTCTTGATATACCAGAGAAAACTCCGGCGTCGGCTCCGAAAAAAGAAAACATCTAAAAAAGAAAGCTAATAAAGACAATTCGACCCACGAGACAGCAAGTGGTAAACTTAGGAAGTACTTACTAGAGAATTAGAGGAAAAAAAGTGATGAAAGAGATGGATTCCTTTTTTGACAGTATTAAAGCTACCGTAAGAGAATTTTCACCGGCAGACACACACTTGGCACAAAATAGAATATTTATTATTGTTTCAGATATTGAAGGCAAATATATCGGCCAACAGCTTCCTCCGCACGTTCCCACACATTCAACTTTCTCCAATAGCAATATACAATCCCAAATCAATTCACAATTTCAACAATGTCAATATCAGCCACTACTATCGTTAACACAGTCATATGTATCTGATTCAGTCAACACAATGCCATCTGGTCCATCCTTAAGTGTCTCGGTACCTCAATCATCAGCAACGAAAATTTTTCCTCCCCTGATGTGTATGATTAAATAATAGTACATTATGGTAAAATTTATATATTCTGAATTTATTATATAATCCCTTTTATTCATCAGAGTTGCAAATGCTTTTACATTCTAAATTAGAAACTAATTATTGAATTCTTGAATGGCTACCGTCTGTTAATAACTGGCTAAAATTTCAAATTATACGAAAAGCATTGCAATGCGCGGCTGGCTCATTTAGAGTAAAACTCGAAATATTTTATTTTAGTCAAAATATATAAATTGATGTTGGTCAGAGATCTACAACAATCATAGCTAGAGTGTGAGTCGGACGAACACGTAAATAATTTGATCTTTAACAAAAGTATCACATCATTTCCACGGTCCAAAAACATATTTTTTCAACCTAGTCCAACCCTTATAACAGCAAGTAAATAGCCTTGAAATTGGTGAAAATCTTTTTTTTATTTTTAACTTACATACAAACTTTTTATTTTTGACGATGCAATATTAACTTACATACAAACTTTTCAAGTATCTACCTAGGAAGTTAGTAAAATATTTTAAATAGTTAATCAAATTTAAGTTTTTGTTTCAACAGTTTCACTAATTAACAAAATATATTGACACTTATATTGGTCATATGTACAGATATACGTAACTTATATTGAACACTCAGTAGAGTACTTTTTAAAAAAGTTTTATTTAATTTACAAAAATAAAATACTAACTATAAAATGAATAAAATAATAAGTTGAAGTGTTTCACACTTTTGCAACTAATGCACTTTAGCGAAATGTGTGAAATAGAGTTTATTAACATGTATAGTAAGGGTTATTGCTACTATAACTTGTATAGATATTAAGAGTTATAAAAAATTATAAATCGGTAAGTTAAAAAAATTAAAGTATGGTGGTCATGGAATGATGAAATACATATGCTAACTTAATTCAAATTAAATAAATCACTTGGTATATCATAATGTAGTTATTTAAACTAAAATTATGTTAGTAACATATACAGATCATACCTAATAAGAGAGTTTTATGATTATTATCTGATGTCGTAACGTTGGGTATTCAAGTTTGCATTTATTAAATTGTATTAAAATATTAGATATATTTTTAAATATACAGAGTAACTCTGTCACCCAAACATGTGATTATATGTACATTAGAAATAAAAGCCAAATAAGAAGTTCTTAAAAAATTACCGACTTGAAGACATCTAACTTGTGAACTTCATGTATCTTTGATGTCATGCTCACTAATTGTAGGTAATAATTGCCAATACTTCTTATAATTCTTCAACAGTTCTAATAACGAAACTGGGGACTAGAAGACAAGTAGAATCCATAAGCCATAATCTATAATATCGCCATTTTTGAATCAAAAATTTACAGGTTGACACAAAAAAGTATGAAAAAAAATTATATTTTTGTAAATCTGGCAACAATGGCCAAAGTTTAGAAAATTTTAATGAGATGAAAATAAACTGTAGGGTATACAAAATATATGTGTAAAACTTTATTGCCGTTTTGTATAATAATGGCGTCATCACCCATAGCAACTGCCACTTCCGGTTGTGCGATTGGCACCAAAATCTAATCAAATCTAATCTAGGGTATCAGAATCCTGTATGCAAAATTTCAAATTTTTTTATTCAGTACTTTTAGAGTTATCGTTACTACAACATCCATCCAAACACACACACACACACACTAACACACACACACTAACACACACACACACACTAACACACACACACACTAACACACACACACTAACACACACACACACTAACACACACACAGACATCATCGCGAAAATATTAAAAGCGTATTCTAGGGACCCTAAAACGTGTTTATTCATTGAAAACTCACTACCCAATTTTTAGCATGATTCCTATACCTCTCTTATCTGAAGGGCGAGAGGTAAAAACGCTAGTTCAAAATGCCGGATGAAAGAAAAAAGGGCTCACCGCCTTTCGAAAATTATCAGAGATCTTTCATTAACTGATAATCAGTTATAAGATTCTATTCTGCGAAGCGCCAGCTCCGACGAACAACCTTAACTGGAAAAATCGATTAGCTTCAAGAAACTATGCCAAGTTCTTTTAAAAACCGTCATAATAATAATTGATAATTACTCATCTTTTTAGAAAGTGCATTCACATCTGTTTATTAATCAAACAAAGTTACTACAAGCTACCTTATGATCCCATATTAAATGGTAAGTGTGTAGACTCAACAAATATTCACCAACTAGTTACTAATCCCATATTCTTCTCGAAGAAGAACAATGTTTACACTTGATATTCGAAACCGGTATGCTTAATTAATCGCAAGAATATGTTCTGAAGATTTATGTGCTACAACTAAATAAATGTACTACCAGTTTTCGAGGTTTTCGACGACGCTGAGTTTGAATAAAGGTTCTCAATCATTTTCATATTAAAATAAAATTTACGTATACGTGATGAAATGGATGTACTGTTGCAGCAATTTGATTATATGTTTGCAGCCATAGAGGAAAAAAAGACAAGTATGGTCAAGATGAGAAGTATCCTAATGTAGCCCCTCCTAAACGGGTATCTTTGTTAAGAATCAAATTATTAACAATTTTCCGGGTTTTTACCGACTCACACATGCCACTATCAAGCAGGAATTTAAATCGCCACCTCACGGTGTTGTATATTTGTTTAAATTAATTTCTTTTTTTTTGTTTGTCTTTACCCCGATCGCTTTTCGCCACCCTGGATCACCTCCAACTCCCAATCCAGGTTCGAAGAGGATACTGGGTTACCAGGTTCGGTGATCCCATGGGAACCTCGCCTGTCTGTTTCACAGTATCGATACTTGTTCCAATTGGCTCTCCACTGTTGGACCGGCAGCACCTATTCAGGTTCTGATCCAGAGGATTCCTTTTCCTTGTCCAACTCTCTGAAGGGAATTATTAAAAATTTGAGATAAATACTTCTTTATTTAGCTTGGATACATTTCTAGGCGTTTTGATTCGTGGACAAGATCAGTTGGAGCTCCGGGTCTTGAATCCGAATCCTCCTATGGAAGCTATTTTATTCCATAGCAGGACAAGGTATCCATGTCAGGACCCTGATTGGCTTAATGAATTCCTTAGAGTTGATGACTCCAAGTTTGGCATCGCAACCTAACCATGCGGTCTTTACAACGGTATCCTACACCCACTCATTCGTTCACTGGTCGACACAAGAAATTGCCGTAATACCGTACTTATATTTAGATTCAGTGAACATTGGTGCTGGTCCACCTTCCTCTATTTGTCCACCCGCTCGGCGGTTAGAAGGCCATTGGGATAGTCAAGTCAGAGCTTACTATGGCCACCTCAATGCATTTTGCTTTATCAGCGTAGTAGCATGAAGGCCCCTCACCAGGCCCAACATACCCACATTTCGCGCGGCAGACGAAGCAGCTCGTGCGAACCACCTTGCACTTCTTTTTTTCCTTTTCTGGAGTACTGGTATCCGATCGGTTTCTCTTCTGTCGGTCGTCCGGTTTCTGTAGTGATCCTTATTCCAAAGGTGTCTGCTTTTGCTGGCCGCCTTGGATTTTGGTATTTACTGGTGCCGGTGTTTTTGTGCTTAACGCTAAACCCAGTCGGATCCTCCCCTCGTGAGACTCTGATTGGCTTCATCGTGGTAGAGCCCCTCAACCAATAATACCGTACTGAAATCTCGAATCGACTAAGCATTACCATAACATTTTTAAATAAAAAGGACCTAAAATATAATTTATTTACATAAATTGTGAAATAAACAGGGCTAAAAACCATACATTGCGGTACTCCGTATTTATAAGTTCTTTACGTATTGATATTAAAATTAGATTTATGTTTTTAGTCAAATGCTACTTTTTTGATTTTGCTTATTTATTAGTTTCAAAATGCATGATCTGTATTAAGAATTTAAATATTATTACCTTAATAGGAATTGTAAATTTTCTACTATCCCCATAGAAACAAGGTAATGTCAATCCAATATGAATTATTACTGCCATAGCGTAAAACGGTATCATAATGATGCTAATAAACAAATAAAAAGATTTAAATTTTTTTTGCATCTTTCTTCCAACCACTTCATGACACCAAAACTTTGTCATAATTATACTCAAAAGTTTCTTCAGATCTTCGTATTTGTACCATAAAATGACAAGTTTAATAGCAGACTAAAAATAAATTAAGTGTTTTTATTAGAATAAAATCGGACAAGTTCGAGTCTGACTGGCGCACTGAGGGTTCCGTACAAACTTGTATGTATATAGTTCGTTGATCACGGTAATATAGTCTGGAAGATAAGTGTGCATTATTACGAGAATTGTTTTAAGTATCCGATGAAAGTCAGTCCCTGAAACGTATGATGCTGCATCTCAAAAGTTATGTCGTAAATAAAAAAATCGGTCAAGTGCGAGCCGGACTCGCGCACTGATGGTTCCGTTCAAATTTGCAGGTTGTAGGGTTTAACAAATTACTAAACCGACCTCTACATTAAAAATTACAGATGTGAGAAACTAGAGAACAAATGGAAAATTCGAGAAGTGCGGACGCTGAAGTTGTGTGTTAAGTTTTTGGATCTTAACAGACAGACAGACAGACAGATAGACAGACGTACAACCAACCCAATAAACATTTTTCGAATCTTAAGGTAACACAAAGTTTTATAATGGTTATATAAAGGTAATAGAAGTATATAAGAAGGTTTCGGAGTTTTATAATCTGTATATTTTAGTAACCTAGTTTTATAAGGGGTTTGGAACATTGCTGCAAGTTACAATTATGATATAACTGTTTCCATTACCTTTTTATATAACTTTTAGTAATCATTACTAATGAATTTATAACAAATTTATATAATGGTTGCCGTTACCTTATTTATATAACTGGAATACTATTGGTGATATAACAAGTAACGCCAGCTTCTATTATAAAACTTCGCCACCTTTGGTAACAAAAATTACCTCTATAAAACTTTGAATAAACGTCTTTGTAAAATGGCCACCTCATTTAACTATTAAACACGTAACAAGAGTTTAAAGCTATATTTTGTTATTATAAAATAAAAGAAAAATCTTAAATTATTGATTCCACCATGATAATTTTACTAAAATTAAAAGTAATGAATAGATACGCTCTAGAAAACACCATATCAACATAATTTTATTAGCAACTAAGGAAAAATAAACGCTCACTTGTCGAATGTTGACATAGGCCAAACACTTTTGTTATTAAATCATAGTAAAATAAAAAAAGGCATATATATTTTCTGAAAACTTAATCTGAAATTCATTATTATTGGATAGTATAAGGTCCCCTGCGTTTTTTCGAACTACCTCATCTATATTTGCAGTAAAAAACCATTTCCACCTAAGTTCTGGCTCAAACTAAAGGTACTAGTCTAAAATTAAACACTCATTTATTGTTATTATCTAATTTGATCTCTATTTTTATTTCTTAATTGTACAGACTACCGTCTGCCGTCTCTAACGAACCCGAACACCAATATTGTAAGAATAGAAAAAGGAAATATAAATAACTAAAGGTATCCGAAAGAGAAAGATATCCATACTTTTTTCACAATAATTGACAGATGGCAGAATGAAGTAACGAAAAAAAAGTTTATAAAGGTAGCCGAAACCTACATAACACTACATTATATAACTAAAAGTGTTGAGAAGTTATATAGTGGTTGCCACAATATTTCTGTTACTTTTGGTTACATAACCTACAGATAATAGCGTTACTAAAAACTAAGTTTCCACAACCTTTATAAACGCCCCATTTAAGCTCTCTAAGGGGTATATAAGAGTAACAGATATGTTTCTATCACTAAATATATAACTTTAGCTTATATAAGGTAGGTGATATAACGTTTGCGGTAAATGTTATATAGCTAAAAATGTTTATTGGGAAGTGATCCAATAAGCGTTCCTTTTTTCCTTTTGAGGTACGACACCCTAAAAACAAAAATAATTTTGGTATTAGTAGCTAAAACAATAATTAGATTATTTAATAAATGATAATTTAATAACAAAATTAAAGTTTACGATACCTACATTCGCTAATAATATAACGCGAACTTCAAAAAATGTAAAATCTGATTATATCAAAATAAAAAACGCGATACTGACACTATCTACTTTATTTTCAGGAATGTTCAAACTAACCTCAAAATAAAAATAACAAAAAAAAATCAGTTTTAGTTTTAAATTTATTTCTAATATGACAGGAATGTCAAAAGTTACGTCGAAATAAAAAACACAATGTTATCATGACTGACTTGGTTTTAAATAAGTGCAATTGGTCAAAATTCTAATTATATAAATTAAACATTAAAATTATAAGTAATTCAGTCATTTTTATTATAGTATAACAATTTAAAATAAGTATATTTTTAAAAAAGATACTTAGTGCTAATGAATAAATGTATTTATTTTATAAAGTAAAATAACTATTTCGTGCAATCGTACGCGAAGTGAGTACTTCGCGTTCTCCACAGCGGCCGCCAAATTCAATATCGCGGCCGTTGACCATGGCAACGGCCGAAAAAGCATAGGTCACTTTAAAATTTCATACTTTTACAATAAGAAACTAACAATGTTATTTTTTTTAAACATATTATTAATTTTTAAATTAACAAGTACGTACCTATATTATCAAAGATAAATATTAATTTTAATTGTACAGATTTATTATTACTTGTATTTACTCTAGACGCTTGTAGCATTTAAAAATTAGCAGATAATTTACACTGTGATATTTATACTCAATAGTATAATATAGTACTAACTTGTTACACTTCTTCCCTTAATTTCAACTCTCGTAAACATTTATTGGAATCTTTATTTATTTTCGTAATAAACACTTGTTGGTCTAGTATGAAAATGTTTCAATTATACAAAGCATACCTTAATATTCATTGATAAGTCTTTGTACTTGTAATATAATATAATTCTTATTATCCAAGCCATCTCAATATTTTATGTTCTTAGATTTCTAGGTATAAATATATTTCTTTTGATTTTTAATAAATTAGGTTATGACAAATGTCAAACTGTTGTCGAAGGTCGAAAGTCGAATCCGTAACCTTGTCCACATTTTTCATTCACATTAATTAAAGTTCGGTCTTTTCCTTTTGGTAATCGAGTTAAATTACCTCATTACATATGATGTACAAGGCCATTTAGGTCAGATTTTCTATCTTTGAACGACAAACGTTCCTTTTGGCGTTGGATCGGCATATAGTGCAGGTCGAAGAAGTCTTCGTGACTTTTTTTTCGCTGAGTCCATGTTTTTGATGATTCCCTTTAAAAAAAGGGACGTTTCTGTACTTCCAGTTTTTTGTGGTCGACAGCCATCTTGTCGACGCCGGCTTTTGGTTTTTTTGATGTTTCTACATGAAACCCCCATTGTGCATCAATAACACTGGTGGCAGGATAGCAGTGCCGTGCGGGATCGTTTCATAGAGGATACATTTTATACGTTCTGGAAATGGATAACATCTGCGTTCTGGACATTTTGTAAATGTTCTGATATTTTTTGGATAATTTTCCGCTTATGAAACCCCTTTGTCTACCGACAATCACTGGTAGCAGGATTGGGATTGTTTCATGACGTTTCACCACACTTCGTTTTTCTGTACAACTGTTAGTTGAAACCATGGGTTATGCCTGTTGAAACCATCATTGTGAACTTTGTTTTATGCATTCAAGGACTTGAATCGTCGTCCATCGTATTCATATCTAAAGATAATGGAACATTTTTAGTGAAACTAACACTCCAGTGTACCAAGTAAGGTCTTTTTACTTTAAATTAAACATTTAATTTATTTAATTTCATTTTGGATTTAATGTCACTTAGTTTTGACAGCATTCATGCGGTTTAATAATAAATTTAACATTTATTTAATTTTTTATTAAGAATTTAATTTTAATATATTTTGACATATTCTGTATTATCAAAAAATATACATTCGTTAAACGAATATGTTGTTCGAACTACGCCCACTGTTATATAAGGTGTGAGGTTATTAAAATATTGATATTTATGCACTTAACTATATGAATCACTTTGAACGTTCATATTACTATTTTTTTTATTTCATTAAACATTTACACTTTTTAGGTTTGTGTTTGATTTCTTATGCATATACTTATAGTCTAAGAGCTAGCGAACCATCCGACTAACCCGTTTCCTACAAAGCTAAAAAAAATTTAAGTGATATTTTATTATCAGTCAATTAAGAAAATATCGTTCTGGCAGGTATCTTTCAGTTGCGTCATTATCCCCTAAATTTTTGAAAATGTAAAAAAAAAAAATTTTTCAACCTACATATACTTTTTAAACAATTGAAAGAAAATACCCTCAAAATTTTAGCCTTGTGGGAGCAGGTTATGAATTACTATCCCGATGACAACTTTGCTATCGTCTGGCACATACTTGCAACCCTCAAAATAGGTTGTCAATTTTTTTTACACTCAAACATATGTAAATTACAACATATTAAAATTGCAGCCTTGTGGGAGTAGGTAAAAAAAAAATTTTTTTACATTTTCAAAAACTTAGGGGATAATGACGCAACTGCAAGATACATGCCAGAATTATATTTTCTTAATGGACTGATAATAAAATATCATTTAAATTTTTTTTAGCTTTGTGGGAAACGGGTTAGTCGGATGGTTCGCTAGCTCTTCTACTATTACTAAAACATTCAAACTATTTATGTAAGACCTTTTTGTAATACACTACTTTTCGGTGTTATGTAAAGTTATGCTTTTGTTGTTCGAAAGTTTAATTATTAAGCCTCGTGGCGCCCACAATTTGACTTTAATTTTTCATAATATTTAAATGAATTCACGGCCGCTCTACCGGTGAACAGCAGCCGTTCGCATAATGTCAACACTATGGAAAGTATAGAAAAAGTGGCGCGATTTTGGAAGCCAGTTGTGGTGGCGCTGTTAATCATCTGTTGATGACAATTTAAGCGAGTTTTGACATTTCCTTTAACTTTATTTAAATAATAATTTTGAAAATGATGCATGCTGACATTTTGGATATTATAAATCGAGAAGAATTTATGATTATTCAAATTATTTTAAGAAAGAAAATGCTGAGCGTACTTTCAAGTGTGTAATGAAACGATTAAATTCAAAGGAAATACATATTAATATATATATATATATATATATATATATATATATATATTGTTATGAAATTGTTCACCCTGTATAGGGGAATTTTATAAATTAATATTATTTTTGTTTGAGCTGATAGTTAATTTATTAAAAGATTATTCAAAGTTAATTGTTATGTTTATTAAATAAGATAGGAGAGTTGATATGCAGGTGAAGAATAGGAAACGAAAGGTATTATAGATAGATTGGCAATAAATTGAAGAAAAGTGAAAGAATCTTATAAGTTATTAAAATAATGAAAGATGTTATAATAAAATCGAAATTTTGGAATTGTCATACATGAAATTTAAGTCAGATAGTAAAAAGGGAATATAGGGTTAATAATCTAAAATAAGGCTGAGGTAGTTTAAAAAAAAAATCTAGTGGTAAAGAAAATAATAAACAAAAAAAAGAGGATTGATGGATAAATTGTTTGAATTGTCAGAAATCTTTTAGAAAAATGTCACAAGTATTTTACGAGAGTTGTTAATTATAAAAAAAACTGTAAAAAATGAAATTATACCAATAACGAAAACTATTGTAAATGTTAAAATACAAGAAAAAGGTTTAAGAATAAAAAAGTTCAAAAGTTTGAAAGAAGATTTTTTTATTGGAAAAGGTAAACAAGACTGATTGATATGATGGAAATGGTTTAAAAATAAAGTAGTGTCAAGGAAAGCAATTTGGGAGGAATTTTGAAGAGCCAAGATATAGGATAAAGGTTGAAGAAATAAAGTGACGAAACTGATTCGAAGATTGTAAGGTTTGAAGTTGGATTTGTTGGAGGGGTGAAGACAAAGTAGACAGGATATAGAGTAGAAAAAAAAAGGAAGAACTAAAAAAGGGAATTTTGTTTAGGCGGTCAAAATTATATTTTGTTTTATTTTTTTTGTTTGTAATGTTTATTATTTTTTGTACTAGGACCCAGCCAAATTTCTGAGACAAATTGTAAATATCATTACAATATATATTATATTAGACTGGCTATTGTGAAAACTCTTAATCTCTCTTAGGGTTAGGTTCCTTTAAAAAAATAATAAACTTTACAAAAAATTAAATAAAAAAAAATTATAATTTTGGGCGCCTTAAACTGATCTTCTCTCTCTTGTCCTTCCTCCAATCAGCTGTTTTCTTTTCTTTTCCCGTATCACCACCTAGTTATTTCCCTCTTATGTCTTCTGTAATTTTTTAATCCCCACCTATTTCTGTCTTCCTGTCTAAACTAATCTTCACCACCACCTCGTCCTCCTACAAACCAATTTGTTCTTTGTCTTCTTTGTTAATTTTCTTTTTCTATTAATAAACCTTTTTTTTTTATGTAATTTTTTATTCTTCTATAAAACGATTTCTATTATATTTACAATAATCCTTTTTATAACATCTCATTCTATTAATATCACTTTTTATATAATTAATTTTCTATTTTTATCTTTGACATTTATATTTTTCCTCTCAATCAAAATCCAAAACTAAAAACTGTTTATTATTTTTTCTTTCATTTGTTTTTTTTTTCTCCCCCTAACTAGATATTTTTTTTTTTTTATCTCTAAATTCGAATGACTAAACACACTAAGATTTTTTTTTTTCTTTTACTTGTACCACAATTGTTGAGAACTCATTATTACATTCAATAAAAATAATCTTCTAACAAACATTCTTAAATAAATCTTAACACATTTACATACATTCACACGCACCTTAAACTTTTTCATAACCTCATTTTCATTGTCAAACTTACATTTGACAATAACCTTCCACCTTTCCATCACTGTCAACCACCATACATACAAAAACAGAACTAAAACTACCCATATAACAAAAAAAAACCATATCAAATCCCCCATTATGAATTTTAAACGAATTATATAAATTCTTTAAAATGAATTATGTAAACTATTAACAACTACTACAACATTAAATAATAACAAATAACATTAAACATACTAATATCAATTTGATAATCTATCACTTTTAATTTATATCTTCTCATCTTCAAATTTATACTCATATATCTGCTCTATATTGAACACTCCTCGCATCATTCCATTTTCAGGTTTTTTTTTTTTAGCACCATTATATTTAATTTTCACTCTGTCGTTTTTCTGAATTCTTATTAAAATTTTCTTTCTTCATTTATTCTTCTTTCTATTCTTTTATAACATTTCCAACTTATTTACTTCTATCTTTCCATATAAAATACTATCTTCTTTTCTCTAATATTATCTTGAATTTATTAATTATTTCTTTGCTTATAGCAATTACCCATATTTATTCATATACTTTAATTATAATTTATAATATTTCTTTATTAATCTTCATATACCTCATATTTTCTTCATATTAATATTTATTCTTTAATTTTTATTATTTTACCGCACTTAATACTAATTTTATTAATTATATTATTTTATCTTCAAGATCCTATTTTCTTTTCTTTATTGCTATTCTTCTTACCTCCATCTTCATAATAATTTCTTACATTTTCTTACTTTCTCCTATTTATGCTTTTATTCCCATACCTATGTCCATTATCAATTTCTTCCATACTTCTTTCCATTACTAAATTATTTCTTATGCTTCCCCCAAGAAACTTTATTTATTAATCCACAAATTAACTAATTTAACTTTAACTCTTTTTTTTTTTTTAACTAAACTTCCTATAACTAATTTAAATTTTATTTTATTTTTCATTTCCAGCATTACTATTCCCATATTCCATGTCCTTGCTCCGGTTTTCTTCATTTAAGCCATTAATTTGTCTATTTTTAACTTTTAAATTTGACCTTACGTCTTTTATATCTTTTTTCCATTCGTTTTTTATTTATTTTATAACATATAAGTGTCTTTCCTTTTATTTCTGTTGCAATTTCTTTATCTCTTACTTTATTCTTCTTACTTTCCTTATTATTATTAATTTTATCCTTATTAATCTTTTTTAAGTTTCTGTTTTCTTTTCCATTTTTCTGTTTTATGTTTTGTTGTATGTTCCAAGGTCTTTCTTTTCTTCTATTCAAATTATTTTTCATATTCACTTGTTTTTTTATTTTATTTATTTCTCCACCTAACTTTATTTCATTTTTACACTTTTCTATATTTTCCCCTATCTTTTGTTCAATATTTTCCATAATCCTTTCTTCTACTTCCTTTATATTTTGTTCCACTTGCTTAGCTATTCCTGCAGTAAGATTTAACCATTTATTTTTTAAAATTGCATTATCCTGTTGACCTAATTTTACTTTCTCTATTTCTTCTTCTATTTTATTATCCGTATAATTCTTTAATTCTTCTATTTTTTTGTTTATGCCTTCATTATTTTGTTTAATTTCTTGACTCTCTTGCTTTGATTTTTCTAAATTCTTATTTATATTTTCATCCAATTTCTTAATGTTTTCATCCATTTTCTTAATATTTTCGTCCGTTTTCTTCATATTTTGTTTTCTATGTTGTTTTTCTTGATTTAAATTTGATTTTACTTCTTCCTTGACATTTTCTATTTCCTTAGTAACTGACCTAATTTCTTGTTTATATTCTTCTCTATACTTTAATATTTCGTCTTTGAATTTTTTTCTTAATTCTTCGTTGGTTTTCTTTATTTCATTTTTTACAATCTTTATATTTTCTTTTGTCTTCTTACTTGCTTCCTGTATACTATTTTGTAATTTTTCTTCTGATTTCTTACTTGCTTCTTCTGATTTCTTACTTGCTTCCTCTGATTTCTTACTTGCTTCCTGTATACTATTTTGTAATTTCTCTTCTGTTTTCTTACTTGCTTCTTCTACCTTTTTATTTACTTCCTGTATATTATTTTTTAAATCATCTCCCATATTCATCATCATTTTCATCATCATCTCCATAATCGTCTCTTGTTCTTTTATTTTAATTGGTTCTTTTTCTTGTCCTTCCATATTTTCATCAGAATTTTCTGTCACATTATTGGTCTCTACATCTATCATGTCTCCTTGTCCTTCTAGATCTTCATGTTGAAATTCCTCATCAACAACTATATCTTCTTCTCTTATAGGGTTTCTTCTTGTATTCCTTCTTGTTTCCATTATTTTTTTTTATATAACACTAACACTTAGCACTTCTATTGATAACTATTAAATTTCGTTCTACTAAAATAATATTCTCCCCCCGTATAAATTTATTTTATCCCAAATGTCAAACTTTAATTTAATTTTGAAATGTCAAATACTGTCAACTTAAAATACTGTAAAAAAAAAACCGATGTTAAATTTAATAATTCTAATTTATATCCTAAACAACGTTAAATTTCAATCACTCAAATATCATTGGTTTCAAATCAAAAGGTTATTTTCAACAATTGTGCTACAAAATAAAATTAAAAATCTTACCAATTTTGATGATACTTCCGAATGAAAATGATGTGGAATTTACTCTAAATTCGGGCCCCACGTTGGGCGCCAATTTATATTAGACTGGCTATTGTGAAAACTCTTAATCTCTCTTAGGGTTAGGTTCCTTTAAAAAAATAATAAACTTTACAAAAAATTAAATAAAAAAAAATTATAATTTTGGGCGCCTTAAACTGATCTTCTCTCTCTTGTCCTTCCTCCAATCAGCTGTTTTCTTTTCTTTTCCCGTATCACCACCTAGTTATTTCCCTCTTATGTCTTCTGTAATTTTTTAATCCCCACCTATTTCTGTCTTCCTGTCTAAACTAATCTTCACCACCACCTCGTCCTCCTACAAACCAATTTGTTCTTTGTCTTCTTTGTTAATTTTCTTTTTCTATTAATAAACCTTTTTTTTTTTATGTAATTTTTTATTCTTCTATAAAACGATTTCTATTATATTTACAATAATCCTTTTTATAACATCTCATTCTATTAATATCACTTTTTATATAATTAATTTTCTATTTTTATCTTTGACATTTATATTTTTCCTCTCAATCAAAATCCAAAACTAAAAACTGTTTATTATTTTTTCTTTCATTTGTTTTTTTTTTCTCCCCCTAACTAGATATTTTTTTTTTTTTATCTCTAAATTCGAATGACTAAACACACTAAGATTTTTTTTTTCTTTTACTTGTACCACAATTGTTGAGAACTCATTATTACATTCAATAAAAATAATCTTCTAACAAACATTCTTAAATAAATCTTAACACATTTACATACATTCACACGCACCTTAAACTTTTTCATAACCTCATTTTCATTGTCAAACTTACATTTGACAATAACCTTCCACCTTTCCATGACTGTCAACCACCATACATACAAAAACAGAACTAAAACTACCCATATAACAAAAAAAAACCATATCAATATATATATATATATATATATATATATATATATATATATATATATATATATATATTTCCGTGTCAAAATAAAATGTCTAGCGCTTTCGACATCGCAGTGCCATCATCAGGACAACTAAAAAATTAAGAGAGAGAGAGAGATAAATTTTGTGAATACAATACAAAGGTTGAAGTCATACTTACAAATATTATAAAACTATTAACTTAAGATAGATGAGAGAGGTTACAGGATTAATTTAGTTAAAACTAATGAAGAGAAGGCGAAACATCTTACAAACTAAGGAAGGTTCGCGTACAAAATAATAATTTATAAACAGCGTAAAGGGCGCATTAGGTGGCCCAGGCCTGTAATTATTTTGAAGAATTAGATAAATTATCCGTTTTCCGAAGATTGCGTCTTAGAAACCAAACTACCTGTACAGTACTAAAACATATCGAAGATCAGTTAAAGTATAATAATTTATAAGTACATATTAATAATATTACAATTTTTGATTCAAACAGCTCAAGTGTTATGAACCAACTATTAGCCATTCTTAGAATTTATTTATATATGCTTTAATTTTTTATTTAAAATAGCAAATGTACTTATTGCCGAATTTGTCTATCTTTTGGCGAAACACTTACACAGTTGAAAACAAGTTTTTGTCATTTTCTTTTATATTTTGACTCACCAGTTATTTGAAGATTCCGTTTATTCATTCAAATTATATTCAAATTTGAAATCAATATACAAGTGTAACTAACTTCAAATAGTAACTAACTTCAAACAGTTTTTCAACATACAATGATCAGCGCCACGTCGGTTATTTTATATACCTTTAGTTGCGTATAAAATTTTGACCATATTTTAAACTTGTTGTTCATTAGGGATTTCCCTCCTTCTATACGCTCCATAGTCAACACTATTAACTATTTCTTTTTAATTAACATCATACAAAAAAAAGTGTTGCACGCTGAAGCAACAAGATACTGAAATGTCACTATCATTAGACATATTTGCGATTTGTCAAGAACTGTCAAAATATTTTGTATACTCAAACACGGTCATTTCCATAGCATCTATGATTTTGTTAATGAAATTCAACTGCTGTTGATTTTAAAGCAATAATATTTTTTCCTACTATCACTACCCAAAGTAGGCTTTTGCACACTCAAATCTAACCTCAAAGTTGATGTTTTCCGTGATCTGTAATAATTTGACATTATTGTCGCTCTAGCGCGTACTTTTCCGCTCGCCTGTTTTCATTTACAATAAACTAAAGAAAGGTAGTAAATAATAGGTATATTAAAACAAAATGTAGGGCAGTCTGAATATTTTAGTTGAAATATTAATATTTGAAGATATTTCGAACGAAATTAAACTTTATTTTATAAAATTTATCTAGTAAAAATTAAACAGTCAGAAGGCACACCTAGATATATCTAGGTACACCTATATACAATAGTGATTGCATATTTAAGTACCTACTTACTATTTTGTGCAAATAGTAGACTATGAAATTAATGAAACGTTATTATTTCATTTTTAGTTTATGAAAAGTGTATTTTTCATGTTTTTTTTAAAATTATTTGTCTAAAAATAATGTGATCGTAGAAAAAATCTTATGTGCAATTCGAGCAGAAAGTGCTTTGCCGCTTTCGGCAGATTGCCAGCGCTCCGCTACGCGTCTCGCGGGCAACTCTCTGCCTCAAGCGGCAAAGTATCACTTTACGCTCTTAATACACAAATAGCTATATTGTCAATGATCTAATTTCATAATTTTAACGATTGTACGAAAAATAATGTGAAACCCACGGCCACGAATCTTTTTGGCGAACTCAAGATTATCTTGCCTCGGCCGCAAGCGGCATCGGCGATTATCTTTCTTTCGGTCCGGCAAAAAGGTATTTCGCGGCCTAGGCACACAAATACCTATGGTATGTCTGGGCCGCGAAATACCTTTTTAGCGGACCGAAAGAAAAATTATCACTGAGGCCGCTTACAACTAATTTAATGTGGCCATATTTGTCTTTTCTACGATTTCTTACGGAGTACATATTTCAAACTCGGAACCTTCACTATCCATAATAATAATAAAAACAACTACTGAATTAAATCAATTCGAATGAATTATTGATACTAGAAACAAATCTCTTAAAGTAAATCACAGTTAATATTCATTTATGCTGTCACAGTCAAAGGTGACTATGTTTGCTTTTTAATAATTTGATATAATACACTTTTGCAAAAGTATCAGTTTTTTCTCTTAAATTCTGCTAAATTATGCCGTTCCACCATAAACAGTCATTTTAAGCGCTACAAACAGGTGAAATACAAGGTACTTTAAAAATAGGGCGTAGAACAAAAATTTTAGAGATAAAAATGAAAATATCCATTTTAAGGTCCCCTGAGATGATTAAGACCATTTCCAGATGGAAGTCTGTCTGTATCTGTCTGTGTGTCTGTCTGTATTCTTCCACGATAGAGGCTTACACGTTTAATCCGATTGACCTGAAATGTGGTATATGGGTTTGAGTTATCGGTCGGAAGAATCCATTAGTTTTGTATGATATGTGTCAAACGGAAGTCTAAATATCAAAAAATGACAGAAGCAATATGTCACAGAATTTAACTTGAATTATGTCATTTGAATGCGCTTGAAAAACTCTATTCAGAACAATTAGGATTATTTCTCCATCTGTTACCTATAAAAAATGTCAAAGTTTGACATTTTAACATTAAATATCTGAACAAATACTTCATGGATTTTAACCAGTTTCGGTAAAATGGGTTTTGGTGAATCTTTGGAAGATCCAGTTAATTTTTGTCTGATATCTGTCAAACGGAAGTCTGCCTGTCAAAAAATGACATAAGCAGATGTCACCGAATTTCACTTGTAGTTTGTCATTTGAAAGACCTTGAAAATATATCCAAAACAGTCAAAATTATTTCTCCAACTGTCACCTGTCAAAAATGGATGGATGGATGGATGGATGGATGGATGGATGGATGGATGGATGGATGGATGGATGGATGGATGGATGGATGGATGGATGGATGGATGGATGGATGGATGGATGGATGGATGGATGGATGGATGGATGGATGGATGGATGGATGGATGGATGGATGGATGGATGGATGGATGGATGGATGGATGGATGGATGGATGGATGGATGGATGGATGGATGGATGGATGGATGGATGCATGGATGGATGGATGGATGGATGGATGGATGGATGGATGGATGGATGGATGGATGGATGGATGGATGCATGGATGGAAGGACGGACGGACGGACGGACGGACCAA
Source organism: Neocrepidodera transversa (assembly GCA_963243735.1). NCBI lineage: Eukaryota > Metazoa > Arthropoda > Insecta > Coleoptera > Chrysomelidae > Neocrepidodera > Neocrepidodera transversa. The sequence continues at coordinate 34,150,718 of OY725341.1, forward strand.
TTTAAAACCAACAACTTTAAACGCGGAAATTGATGTTTGCTTATCTAAAGTTGCAAAAAGTCAAGATTTTGTGCTTTCTTAAATTCAGTCTCATCTAGCTTCTGGCCTTGCAGCAGTAGCTCAAGTTATTACTTGGTCGATAAAAAAACTCCAGTGAATTAGATACGGAAATGCTGACTCAGCTTGCGGATTCAGGCCTAATATTGTGTAATATCCATAATTATATAGCAAAATGTCGTAGACATGCAGTAAAACCTCATCTAAAATCAGAAATTACAAAGAGTACGGAAAATTGCCCAATCTATGATTTCTTGTTTGGCAAATATCTGTCAAAGATTCTTAGTCTCTGAAAAAAGTTGAACTGAAAATAAAAAAAGTCACAGCAGCGATGAATCATTATCCATACCAGGATTCGAAACTGGGACCATGTGGCATTCGAAAACCGAAAGAACAGTATTTTTTATACAAAAACAACAAGAAAGAATACAAAACGTCAAGTGAGAAAACTTATCAGAAAATTCGTCGAGGGAGCAAGCAGAGTTACAAAACAGTAAACAAGGGGGGTCATAAAAAATATGAAGCTTCCCTTCAAAAAATATTTGAGGCAATGGACCATACTAACTTGTACTACCAGATTATTGAGTCGGGCAGAAGGAATAGTCATTCCTTTTGAAAAATTCCCCTTTAAATTAAATAAACCGGTAGTGCAGATTAAACAATCTGAAAAACATTTTTATGTAACAGCCATAAATCAGTTATTAGAAATCGGTGCTATTAAAATTTGTAATCATTAAAAGGGTGAATTTGTGTCATCGTATTTTTTATTGAAAAAACGTAGATTAATTTTAAATCTGAAAAAACTTAATACATATTTTACTCCTCCTCACTTTAAGCTGGAGGAATACAGAATAGCCCTTAAGTTTATTTCTAAATTTTGCTGGTTTACTAGAATAGATGCGTATCAATTGTAAACAAACGTGGAAAATATTTAAGATTTGAATTTGATGGTAACCTGTATGAGTTTAACTATTTACCAATGGGGCTCAAAATTGCACCATATGTATTCACCAAAATAATGAAACCTTTATAAGTTTACCTTCGAAAACGAGGTATTGTTTGTACTTCATATCTTGCTGATTTTTATTTATGGCTGAAACGGAGGGAGAAGCAAAGTGTGTTGTTTCTTTCTCCTTTCAGGGATCCACACCTATTACACAATCATCTTACTCCGGTTGTCGGGAAATTATGCGGACAGCGTTTTTAAAGTATATTTAGGAAAAAATTATTCATGTCCTTATGGCTTCTTTGTCTGCCTCAACAGTACAACAGTATGAAAGACGTTTTAAAAAAATCGTGGACGTTTTATTCGCTGCGGCATCTTAATCCCTATGTTTACTCTATGAAACACATATTAGAATATTTTTTAGATATACAAGAGACAGGGATATCTTTTGCGGTATTAAATATGCATCGAGCAGCATTTTCGTTAATATTGTCAATTCCAGAGAAAGATTAAAAGACCTTTAAGCGATTTTTTAAAGGAGCGTATAACCAAAAGCCGCTTGAACCAAAATATGCCGCTATCCAGTTCAGGTTCTAAATAATTTATCGGAATTGTTTCCGCTACAGGAACTGTCTCTGGAAAATATTACTTATAAATTAGTTAATGTTGAAACTATTAAAGCGGTTGCGGAGTGGACTCAAAAATAAGATGATTTTAGGGGTCTGTTCTGTAACGTTTCAGTTAATTTTAACAGCTAGGTTAAAAGTTATTTATAACTATGCGGTTAAAATTTTAACAAAAATGTCAATTTTAATGAAATATGCCATGCAGAATATCAAATTAAAAATAACGTCCGGTTAATTTTTTAACCTAGGGTTAATTGTAACTAAATTTTTACTGAATAGACCTTTAATAATTTTCATAATAGACCGGTGACAAATAACCAATCGGTAATTTTTACCCCTGTTATAGGTGAGTTTGTTATTATTAGTATTAAATGAATTTCTGTTATTCATGTGAGTACCCATAAGATAGATTTCTATTAGTAGATTGTATTTAGGAAAAGTTGATATTATATTATGGTACCTTTTAGATCGCGCTCATTTTCTTTGAACGTCTACAGGGTGATTAATCATATACGACAACAGCAAAAAATTATTAATAGATTGATTGACCCACCTGGTAAGGATGATCGATCTAAATTATTTGAGCTGTGATCCGTAATAGTTATTCTCCCACCCTCCCTTCAATAGTAGCCCAGCGCGATCTAAATTAACAATCAATGCAATGAAAAAATGTCGTACAGGGTATATCAGTCATACAGTGAAATCGTTTTCTGTTTTATCTTTGTAATTTTTGTGAGTTAGTATACGGAATGCACACTACAGGGTGAACAGAACCTATCAACTGAGCAAGAGGGGTTAATTGGTTAAATTTTGGTATACCAGCAGAAATCTTGCTAAAATCATTTTTTTTTATGTCTAGATTGCTATGAATGTGTTAAAGTAAATCTGTAAATGAATGTTTTATATAATCCAGAAATGTTACTATATACTACTACTAATATATACTACTACTTACCTCAGCCATAGAATTGAAAAATATTATAGATATAATACTTTTTTCAAATATTTTCATTGATATTTCCATTTCCAATAGTAGTCCAATTTCGGTGAAGACCAGAACACATAAAAAACCAAGACAAAAAATATGTAGTTTTAAGTATCTGGACGATAAAGGCCAAGCGAAAAATATATTCATAATTAATTTTGGAAACCATAGAAACAATTTAGCATAATCATTGGTTTTTAAGACTTTGCAAGCAATACCTAAAAAAATAGTTAATTTGCGTTTTTATAAATAAACAAACCATTCAGATGTTTCGGTATGACCGACGGCTGTGAGTTAATTTGTCAAATTAACTCCATAAGTAATATTATCAATATTGGTAAGAAGTAAATTAATATGAATGTAAAAAAAAAATTATTTTCAGAGCCACAATTTTTGACATGGTCAGAAAACAATGGACCTTTTCATTTACAAAAAATAAATTCTAAAACTTATATAAGTTAATTGTATTTTACACGAAATGTAAATAATAATGACATTTTACAGACCGGACCTGAACTTGGTCGCTAATACCACGTTTATTTCGGTCTTACTCTAAGTTAAATTTTCTTTAGTTAAATCAAACAGAAAAATCGGTGTTATAGTGCATCTTTACATAAAAAACAGTGTTCTTTCACAATCTAAATCTGTGAGTATCAGTTATCTTTCATTGCGTAAATACTGTATGGTAAATCAACTTTATCACTGAAATACCTCGACAACTAAGTTCGTACTTTTTTGTGGGCCCTGGCCTTATCGCCGAATTCATATCGGTGACTGAACCGGCTCCGGGACAACTTTTAAAGCATGAAACATGAATAACTCAATATCAAATGAGGGGAATAATCCTTCACAACAATCTTACTCAAACATTCTAAACACTCACAAATATCCCAGCAGGGAACAAGCAATCATACTTTCGTCAATTGATGGTGCTAAAATTCACGACTATATCATAGCTGTAGGATCCATAGTTCATCCAAAAAACGTTCTATACGCATCTCGAATTACAAATAATCGTATATGCCTTTACCTTTCCTCGAAAACAGTGGTTGATAATTTAATTCAACAGCATAAACTGATAAAAATAAATGGAACTGACACAGAATTTAGAAGACTGGTGACTCCAGCCCAACGTTTAGTGATCTCAAATATATGCCCACCGATTCCAAATTCTATAATCGAAGAAGAGTTAAAAAATATGGTAATAACAGCAGTCTCCAAAATTACTTTCCTTAGAGTCGGGATGTCTGAATCAGAATATAGCCATGTTTAAAGCTTCCGGCGACAGGTCTTCATTTCCCCTCTAGTGAATAAATCCATCCAAGAATCCTTCACAATATCACACGAAAACACCTCATATCGACTTTTCCTTTACATAAAATACGGTCGATATTATCTCTTCACCAACATCCTTAAACACACCCGCTTCAACTTCCACATTATCTCCCATCTCCTCTCAAACTTCCTCTTACACCTCCAAACCTGGTCCTAAATCAGATGTTGAACAAGACCCACAGCCATCAAACCCTAATACAGCACACCAAACAAAGCGACAAATCTCAACATCGCCTGAAATTTCACAAAATGAGTCTCCCGTTTTTCCGCAACCAAAAAATCCACCAAAACCCAAGAAAAAATCAAAGATTTGCACTGAAGATCTTCAAAAATCAAATTGAAAACCGCAGTCCACCGTTAGTTCTAAATTTCACAGAAATATGTGATTTTCTACAAAACAGCATAAACTGTTCCAACCCCGAAACAATCGCTCCAAACTATTCCAACGAACCATCTGAATTATCAGATATTCTCAAATTCATCTATGAACACATCCAAAACAAATCTTTAAAGAATAATATAACTGGACCGAAGAAAAAATTATTTTTAGCAAGCCTCTCAGCCACAGAAAATAGTGTCAGTGAGTCATTCTCCCAAAAATAAACAAAATGAATAGTTCTTTTATTCTTCAGTGGAATCTAAACGGATACTTTTGTCACCTTGAATTAAAACTGCTCTTAAATGAATTATCTCCATTGATAATCTGCCTACAAGAAACTAACTTTAAAAAACAAACCAAAATTAATCTTAAAAATTACACTTCTTTTCTAAAAAACAGGGATACAGATTTTGCCAGTGGCGGAGTAGCCACATTTATTAGAAAGGACATCGAATCAAACAGAATTACACTTAACACGAATTTAGAAGCGGTTGCAGTATCTGTCGTCTACAAAAAAAAGATAAATATTTGTAATGTATATTTACCCCATCCAAATGAAATGGACCTTGTAGAATTAAACAACGGTATAAACCAAATCCCATCTCCTAAGATTATTCTTGGTGACATGAACTGCCACAACGTAGCTTGGGGTAGTAATAAAACTGATAAAAATGGAAACTTTCTATTAAATTACATCAACACCTCAAATTTAACACTGCTGAATACAGGAGCACCAACAAGATTTAATTCATTTAACGGCAGTCTCTCAGCAATTGATCTCTCACTCAGCTCTCCTACTCTGACACCGGAATTAGAATGGGAAACGATAAAATATCTACACGACAGTGACCACTTCCCAATTAAAATATCTTTGTTAGGCATAGAAACTCCCTCGACATCTATATATCAAACATGGAAAGTAAGAACTGGAAACTGGGATCAATACCGCAAGGAAATCGAAAATAATATGACTAACTTTATACTGACTAGTGACATAAATCAAAATATTATAAATTTTAACAACGTTATACTAAATGCAGCCAAAACCCACATAAATTATGTAATAGACAACCAGTACCCTGGTGGAACCAAAATACAGATAAAGCGCTACAAACCAGTAAACATGCCTTTAATATTTGGAAAAAACATAAAAATAACGAAAACCTACTAAACTTTAAGAATCTTAGGGCAAAAACTAGATATCTTATAAAAAAGAGCAAGAAAGAAACATGGGCTAATTATCTACCATCACTTCTTCCACCCCTACCGACGTCATTTGGAGAAAAATTCGCAAAATCCAAGGTAACAACAATTACAGACACATATCCGCACTCTGTCAAAATGGAAAACTAACATCTTCCAACCACGAAATTCCAAATGTCCTGGCTGACGTCTTTGAAAACAATTCCAGTGACCAAAATCTTCTCCCCACTTTTTTGGAATACAAAAATTGGATTGACCCCAACATCTTAGTTTTAGACAACAACTCTTTCCTAAATCAGCCATTAACTCTACAAGAATTCGATTACTGCCTTAAATCTCTAAAAAATACTGCTCCAGGTCCAGACGACATCCCGTCTATTTTTCTACGAAATCTACCTTATAGTGCTAAACTAATCCTCTTAGACGTCTTTAATAACATATTTCTACAAGATAAATTTCCAGATCTTTGGTCTCAGTCAATTGTCATACCCATTCCTAAATTTAACAAACCAAAAAATGACCCGTTATCTTATCGCCCAATTTCTCTCACATGTAGCATCTGTAAGCTACTTGAAAAAATCATAAATAACCGACTAACTTGGCACCTAGAAAATGAAAATCTACTAACAGTTAACCAAAGTGGCTTTCGAAAAGGGAGAAGTACCACTGACAATCTAATAATACTCGAGTCCGAAATTCATGAAGCATTTCTGCAAGGCCAAAAACTAGTAGCTATTTTTTTTTATCTAAATAAAGCGTTTGACACTACATGGAAATTTAACATCTTACGAACACTACAAAAATGGAATATTCAGGGACATATCTTAACTTTCCTGAGAAACTTTCTGAATAACAGGTCCATACGTGTAAGAACAAATGGTCACACTTCCTCTACCAGATTTCTACAAAATGGAACTCCACAAGGATCCATTTTAAGCCCTACATTATTCTTAGTAGTGATAAACAGCGTAGTTAATGAACTTTGATTGCCAATTATAGCTAGTCTGTATGCAGATGACTTAGTTGTTTTCACCAAAAGCATAGACCTGACCTTGGCTTTTCAAATTCTGCAAAATGCCTTATACACATTGGAGAACTGGGCTCATAAAACAGGTTTTATGTTCTCAAATGAAAAAACGCAATACATGATTTTCAGTAAAAACAAACACCAAAATAATTTAAATCTTTATATAAATGAACAACCAATATCCCAAGTTGACGAAACCAATTTTTTAGGTCTAACTTTTGACCATAAACTAAAATGGGAATCCCATCTTACATATTTACAACAGGTGTGTCAACCAAGAATAAACTTGATAAAAACACTTTCAAATAGTACATGGGGTGCAGATACTGCAACCCTCCTAAATTTATACAAGTCTTTAATAAGAAGTAAACTAGATTATGGCGCAATCTACTACGAAACAGCAAATAAAACTTTACTAAAAAACTTAACTCTATTCAGTCTACAGCTCTAAGAGCAACACTTGGTGCTTTCAGAACTAGCCCTGTATGCAGCCTTCAAGCCTTAGCTAATGAACCGCCTTTGCAATTACGAAGACAACTTCTCACACTAAATTATGCTGTTAGAATATTCACAAACATTTCTAACCCAGCACTCCCCTATATATCCAAAAAGCCCGCAGCAAATGTATACCATAATAAACCCTCAAAAATGGTACCTCTCCATGAAAGATTTAGACGAACAGGCTACAACATCGAACAACTTAACCTCTTTTTAAAACCAAAACAAACTACTCCTCCTTGGATAATCCAACTGCCACTAACAGAAACACCCCTATCAGAATATCCAAAAAACACTACCAATCCCTCCCTAATACAAAACTCATTCAAAGAGATAATATCAAAATATCCCAAATACTCTTTCATATACACTGATGCCTCCAAAACAGATATGGGAAATGCTGCAGCATATATAGGGGCCGAATCAAAACTAAAAGAGATAAAACCACATATAGCGACAGCTCTTCCTCTTCCAAATAAAAGACAGAGCCAGGTAATACTGAATAGATTACGTATCGGACACTCATGTCTAACACATCAACATCACTTAAAAAAGGAAACAGCACCTTTATGTCCAACCTGTCAAACACAACAATCCATAAAACATATCCTAATTGAATGTCCAACACACGAATACGCAAGAAGACAGAATCATTTGGGAAATACCATGAAGTCAATACTATCATCAAGTGGAAGTGAAGTACTCGCATACCTGAAAGACATCAAACTACTCTCAAAAATTTAATAGTTATATATATTATTATCCATGTATATGTATATGTCTCCCCCACTAATAACTCATAGCAGTTGATGTGGGGTTATTTTTGTTCTTTGAAATAAAAAAAAAACAAATGACATTTTATAAATTTGACAAGTTAATAATTTACATTTACAGTACAAAAGTAATGACAAAGATGAATGCCTACTAGATTTTTAGAATTATGTACCAAGTGTGATTATCAGTTATTAGTCAAGTTCATGGTGGATGATTATCGATTATTAATCATGTAACAGTATAGGACATTATTACATTATGAGTGTTATAATCGCACCTTAAATCCCGAGAACTGCAAATTTTACCGGATAAACTGCGGCTAGCTTTTTTTGAATAATCCACCATTAAAATTTACATATTTTAGGTATTTTCGTTGACAAATTGTATATACAAATTATGACTTTCCTTATTATTTTTTCGTCTCTAATTAATTTCGACCTTCTATTATTTTTTAAAACCTCCCAACCAAAATCATTACTTGATTTTTCAATCTTATGCACAAATTTTTATACGAAATGATTTTTAATTTTCAATGTTAAATTTGAAATAATTTTATAAAAATAAAACAAATTTTATTTCAATTAAAATTTCATAAGATTCTCCTTTAATATAAAAGTTGTTGATTATACCAGAATTTTTATTTGTATACCCAATTATTTTAAACTAAATCATTATATTCAACTATAAAAACTTTCGAATATAATTTTATAATATAATCTTCTTTATACCAATAACCACAATAAATTAACTTCTTTAACTCATATAAAATGATTTCGTTATAATATATATATATTTATAGAAATTGAGAAGTTGTTGAATTATCTTAAAATGCTTACTTTCGATTGAAAACTATTTTATAGAAAGATACCATTAATATGAATGGTATTATTTGGGACCATAAAAATGAGTGAATTTTTAAGTACCAAATATGGAATGTATGTTTAATATTTACAGTTTGTAAATATGTGAAATTTATCAAAGTGTTGTCTGGAACAAATTGTTGAAAGTTTTTCTGCAGAAAAGTATCAAAAAGATAGGAATTTAATTTTTCTCTAAATTATAACTTTTCCATAAAACATCAATAAACACAGGGCGTGCTTAAATTTTGTAAGAAATATACCAGCGTCTAATTCAAAATACTTTTCTGCAGCTTTTAAAATTATTTATAAAACTTTTCTAATTTATTGTTTTTATTTCCTGTTGCATTATTATTTCATAACAATTACATGATCCTACTACAAAATATTTATAAAACTATTGTGTAGTTGCTTTTTAGAAGTAACATAATAATTAGCTAAGAAAGTTTTATAAGGCAGTATGAAAAGCTTTTATAAAATTATTTAATAATGCACCTCTTAACATCTTTTAAGAGCTGCAGAAATGTTTATAAAATAATTTTGTAATGATGGCAAAAGCCTTACAAAATCTTAACGAAGCCTGAATTATTTTATAAAGTGGTGCCAATTTTAGCTTTATAGTAGTTGTAGAAATAGATTTAAAATGTTTCTAAAAGTAATATTATTTTATAATTTTTTTACCGTTTTCGCAACTCTAATAAAATATAAAATTGCTAGTTGGGTTGTAACAGGCGTACCTACCACGAATATAGCGTACGGCCAATACAGGGATATGTTATTTTTTCATATAAGGTTTCTAGTGAAAATGTAGAAAAAAAATGTGTATAATATTTTTTACCCCGAAGTAGGAAATGTTGGTAACGAAGTTCCTTAATTACATCTATTTTTTCATTGCTTTTACATAATATTTAATGATTAATAGTATATTATACACCAAGGTCGAGAAGTAATTTTTCTCAGCCGAGCATTATTAGTATCCCGAGATGCGAAGCATCGAGGTATAATAAGTTGCGAGGCTGAGAAAAATCTTCTCTACTGTGGTTTATATACTATTTTTTCCACTACTAGAACATTTAATCATTTATAAACGATATTTTTAGGAATTTTTTGGGTATATATTTGAAAAGAATTTAATGGAAAAGAAGCAGTTTGTGAAAACAATTGAATGAGACTATTCAATAAATTAAATTGAAATTTCATTATGTTAATTGCACTGTGAATTTTAAAACTTTCAAGTAGCGATGAATGAATTCGTTTCATTTGACCTTTAGATTTCAAAAAAAAGTGGATTTTTAGATTAATTTTAGAATAGGTATTATTGCATAAATAGCACTAATTAATATCAACATATTTATTACATAACCTTAAACTATTTCAAACCAAAATATATCTGATAAAGAATTACTTACCCTAATTTATTTGATTAGGTCCAAAATTCACCTTAAATTATAGAAATTCAATGGAAAGAGCTTATTTGCTATCGAATTTTTTATAATAATTTTTAAAATAACTCTTTTGACAAACGCACTGACAGTTGCGTATAATTAATTTGAAAGATTTCCTAAGATCGCCTACTTCTGACATCACGTTTAATCTTCAATTATTTCTATTATCTACTACTCGTAGATAATCAAAAATTATCTACTTGTAGGAGAGAAATTTAACTTCTCAACTCGAATACAGCATAAATAATGACATCTTCTAATACTTGTAGTGGAAAAAATATTATATCGCGTCTATGAATATAATTATTACAGTGGTATAAGTTAACCTCCGTCCGAAAGATGGAGACAGTCGTGTACGGTATCTTTATATGAAACAAATATTACCTTATATACCGACCTGATAAAATCTCTGGAAATCAAGGTCGAGTCGAGAACCAGATCCAGTTCCAGTACTTGTTCAGCGACCTTTAAAGAGTTGAAGGGGGAAAGCCAAACTCAGTCGCTTTTATTAAAGCCTATTTTTACTTCCGCAAAATTGTTCTTATGAACAAAACATATGAAATGTCTAGTGTATGTCACTTTAATCTTGATTTAGAAACAAATCTTTTTAATAATATTTGAAACTCTATTTTATCGACATACAGTATCTGTAGTTTGCAGATAATATTTTCGTAAGCAACTCTGTATATTATAATTTATATGTCCCTTCTCGTGGCAAGAAGACAGCTTATTGGAAATAAATGTTACTTTCTTCTTTTAGCTAATATGTATATCACATATCGATCCTGCCACAAAACCACAACAAACATGGGTCTAGTGAGTATAAAGAAGAGGTAATTATCGCACAAACTGGAAACAGTGGCGGTATATCCGATTCTCCTGGCCTAAATAGTGAAAATTATTTGTCGTTAGCAGATATTTTAGGAATCGCAGCATTTTCATTAATGGTAATACAAGTTATCTATTATATTATGAAGAAATTAAAGAGTAAGATGGATCAGCAAATAAGACGTGAAATAGCGAGAAGTTGAGAGGTAGTGTGTAGTGTAGAGTAAATAAAACAAAAAGGCAGAAAAGATTTCAAGGTGAAAAAACGAAAAATAATATACAAAGTTGAAACAACTACTGAATTATTCTAAAAAAACTGATAATATTATAGTGTAGAAAATAAAGTCTTAGGTGAAAATAAAATCTATTAAAGGAAATAAAAAAAATTAAAGTAGGTAAACTTATCAGAGGACAAAAAGTTTAGGTAAATAAACAAACGCCGATAATAACTTCCACTAAACATTGCCAGCGCCTGAAGATGGCCATCTGAGCCGAAACATGTCGCTTCGCTACTAGATCTTTAAGATCTTTTCAATTTTAAAAAATACATTATGTGGTATTGACTTCGAGTTTCATTATCTCCTTTTCCAAAAAAAATTGTATAATCCACGGGCTTGGATCACTAATAAAAGCTGTTGGATACAATTATTAAGAATAATGCAGGATGTTTTTGATAGCAAATTTTTGCATTTTTGCCCACCCTGTACCAATTTGAAGCAACATATTATACATTTTTGGAATCAGCTCAGCAAGGGCAATCCGAAAATTGAAAAAAAAGGGGGTGTTCCATTTAAAAAAAACGGTGATGACGTCATTACACGAAGGTGGTTCACCCTGTATATTAGATTATGATCTGAAAAAATAGTAAATTGAAATTAAAAATCGACCTATTTCGGGAATTTCTAATTTAATCCTTCATTTAGCTAAAAATTAATTTATGCGTTACTTTATGTACACATAAAGGAAGATTTATTAAAATTGTAATTAAAGTTAATTCGTGTTTATTTAGCCAGTTAAAAATAAGGTTAATTACCATATTTTACATAATAACTTCTTTCATTTAAATTAAAAAACCAATCCCATTTATTCCTATATTAATTTGAACTATTTATTAAGAAATAAGATAAATCACTTCTTTTGCAAAACATAACCCTTGTAATGTATCTAAAAGATTTATAATTTTTTTATCCAATTAAAATAAAATACTTCCAAAATTTAATAAGTTAATATCCTTTAAAAGCCATGATCACAGTAATTGTTATGTATTTCCTAGATTGTGAACACGACTATTTCTGATTTCGGAACATGACTATTTCTGATTTCGGAACATGCCCTTTATAATATAAAATCTAGTAACTTTTAGTAGTGTAACTAAGGTATATTGAATTACTCCTCCTGGCCATTAAATAGAGTATAGTCACGTAACTCATGATTTCTATAAATTCTATAGTATTGGCAGAACTGAAACCTAAGTTCACGTTATAGATTGACATAATTTTGACATTATCCTGATCTGTCTTGTCCTGTTTACTGTCTTGGATTGATTTCAAATAATTCAATTTTGTTAGTGTTTAGTATTATTTTCTTTTGAATTAATAGTTTTTTTTATTGCAAAATTTTATTTTTAGTTGTATTTTTATTGTATTATATTATTATTTTACCGTTATTACCGATCATTCTTCTCTTGTTTGGCTAAACAATATGAAAAAACCTTCTCCTCGCTTAGCTAGATGGATTTTAACCCTTTCTCAGTATGATTTTCCTATTTCTCATAGGAATGGTCCTGGTGTCGTTGTCGCTGACGCACTTTCTCGAACCTTTGACGTCAATCTTCTCGATCTTTCTCGTTTACAACCAGACAAATGGTATATTGATATATTAAATAATGTCCAAAATAATCCAGATTCTTTCCCTACCTTTAGAGTTGAAAATGGCGTGCTTTATAAACATGTTTTTAATGAATTATCGCCTTTTAGCGACGTTTCTGATTGGAAAATGATCGTTCCTACTTCTAACCGAGACGAAATTCTCGCTCAATTTCATGATGATTCCACCGCTGCACATTTCGGCGTTTTTAAAACTCTTTCTCGAATTTCTGAATTATATTATTGGCCAAAATTGCGACAATCTGTATATCATTATACCCACGAATTTACCTCAGGCTGGTTTAATGGGTTCTTATCGTAATATAAATGTTCCCTTCCAATTAATATCGTGTGATTTAATAGGCCCTTATCCTCGTTCTCGTAAGGGAAATAAATTTGCTCTAGTTTCAGTAGATTGGTTCACTAAATTCACTCTAGTTCACGCCATGGCAAATGCTACCTCCAGTTCTATTGTAAAGTTCCTGAAAAATAACGTCTTTCTTATTTTTTGTACCCCCCAAATTATATCCTGTGATAATGGTCCGCAATTCATTATTAAAAATTTCCGAAATCTTACAGATAGATATAAAATTGAGAAAATTTGGTATAATGCTAACTTTCATCCCCAATTAATCATACCGAAAGAGTAAATAAATCAATTGTCACTGCTTTAAGATCCTACACCTTTCAAGATCATTCATTATGGGATGAAGAACTTTACCGTGTTGCACAAGCCTTACGTCTGTCAAAACACGAAGTCACAAACTTTACACCCTCATTTCTAGTTTTTGCAAGGAATATTCCTATTTCAGGCGATTTTTATGGGCTAATCTCTGAAAACGCTACCAATATACCTACTATCTCTGACAAAGTTCATAGGGCGAATGACGCTGAATTAATCCCTGAAATTTTCGATACTGTCAGGTCAAATTTACATAAGTCATACGTGAGCTCAAAAAAACATTAAAATTTACGAAAACGCGAGCTTCGCTTTCATGTCGGTGATTATGTTTGGAAAAAGAATTACGCTAAATCTGATAAATCTAATATAGTATCTGCAAAATTTTCTTTTAAATAGATTCGTTGCAAGGTTCATAAAGTTATCTCCCCTCTAGTTTATGAGTTACGGGATGATTCTGGTAAAAATATTGGTCGTTGGCATATTAAAGATTTAAAACTTGATGATACAGATTACGATATCGCCAAAACTTCTATCTAACTTTTAATACCTAGAAATAAAACTACCTTTTTGAAATATATTCTCTTCTTTTGAACATTTTTTTTTCTTTTCTCTTTTCCTTCTCTTAAGTTTATATTTATCACTGTGAAATCTCGGTGTAAGAATAAGATTTCCAGCACGCAGCTGCATCGTACGAGGCGATAGAACGCGTCTGTATCTTTTTCGTTTCCATATACCTCTTCTCTTTATTCAATTTATTACATTATCTTAAAACACTTTTAAATATTATCTTTGTATCTTAAATTAATGTGACATCCTGAAATTTTTATTGTGTTTTTGCTGATCATGAATATTTACAACATACCTCTCTTTTTAATGTATCGTATTTATCTTGTTTCTTAGATTATTAATACGGGTTAATTGAATCTAGTTCACCAGTGTCGTAATGAATTGAATTTTCTTTAATTTAATCGTCATTCACTCATTTCTGACCTGTTGAGCTTTACCTTACTACTACCCCTTATTGTTAAGAAATTATCTTTATGTTGGTGTTTGGAAAGGTGTATTCCAAACAACCTTTTTTGTTGTCTAGTAATGATCTACCTTTGTTCTATTACAACATATCTTGAATTATTTATAATAATAATTCAATTAGAGTATTTAATTATACTCATTATCTTATTAAAAAGAGGGTAATGTTTAAATATTTCATTTACTTCAGTTTCCTTTTCGCATTAATATTTTAATTAAAATTTTATTGGTACGCCTATGTCTTCAAAATTAAAACTGTGTGTAACTCTGGTATGTGTTTCGCGAAATTTTATCTGTTACCTTCACGTTTTTATTCACATAGCGTACTCGATTTGAGTTTTTGGTTTTAGATGCGTAAGAAAATTATTATTATAAATAGGTTGTCACATAAGTTTAAATTGTCCTCTTAAAATTATTTCAACTTTTATTTTAATTTATTTTCGACTTTATTCACTCTGTCCTTCTAAACTCATTACCTTTTTTTTGTTCATTGTAGTATTTTAAGTAGAGAATATATTTCCCTGTTTTCGGTTTATTATTTTGAAATTTTATGTATGGGTCAGTTCAAAATTTTTTATTTGTTAAAGTTTTGGATTATAATTCTAAAATTCCTTAATATTATATAACATTTAACATTCACTCTTTTAAAATATTTTGTTTTAAGTTTTACAAACAACCGTTAATTAAAAAAGGTCTATTATCAAAATTTAAAAATTTAACATGAATTATTTCGGCTTTTACTTTTTTCTCAATTTTTTTGTTGTTGTTAATTTCTTGACGTTTTGTGTTTGGATTTTTCTTTCTTGTCTCAGACGACGATTCCTTTCTATAGTAAATATTAGCTATTAACTTCTATCTTTAAATAGTTGTTTTTGCAATGATGTTTTAATAGGCTTATATCTTCGTTTCGTACTTATGTTAGGATCTCGTTTCTGCATTTTAGTATGTCCTCTGTCAGAAATTATCCTTATCCTAAATGTTCATTAAAATTTTCTTTATTTCTTTATCTATGATATTTTACAATTTATCCTATCTGCACCGATATCGAAATTTGTCTTATCTTCATTGATTTATTACACAATTTTTTTTAAGGTTTTAATTCTTTCCTTTATAATAAAAGATCTTAGTTTACTTTTTTTTTCTTTCTTTTTTTTTCGGCCCAGTGACCTTCAGTCCTGGTACCATATATTTTTTGCTTAATTTGATGTATAGTCACCATTTCAGAGTTGGCGTCCTTAAGATCGCTGGGACCCAAACAAGCTGGGGCTCCCTACCCTTGGGTTATCCAGGAGCGGATAATAAATTAGCTTGCCGTTTGTGTCTGTTCCTTTTTTTTATTTCTATTCCTTGTTTTCCTTCTCTCCTCCCTGTTTCTCGCTCTAAGTTTATCCCTTATTTCCTCTTATATATTGGTTCCATTCTTCTGCTCCCTTTTTCATTTAACTTCTCAAAATTTTTTTTCTCCTCAGGTAAATTCCAGAAAAATTGCTCTCTATTTTCGCAATTTTTCTTACCGACTTTTAGGGGTGTGTTACGTTAATTTTTTCTTGGATCACTCTATAATTTATTTTTCAGCTCACTTCGTACATTTTTAAGAGGGGGTTAACCTTTTATAAAAGATCAGAGTATATTTGCGGGGTGAAAGACGAGGTAAAAATACAGAGCTATAAAGGCGTGGCCTGATGATAAAGAAATATATATTTAGTGTCTCTGTCATGAGGCTTTGCGTAAAATTATCATAAACATCTGATCGTCTGAGCGAAATTAAATCATAACACATTTCGAGTAGTCCTTTGTAAGTGACCGCCTATCGCTCCGGCTGACAAAGATATATATTTTACATTTTACTTGGCTCCGTAGCTTTTCTTTAATTTTTAATCATTTACATCAGGGTAGAGTTTACATGAGATTTTTACTCTCTCGACCCACCATCCGAGAAGGGAAAGTATTGTGAACGAGCTAAAAAATTTTTTCTGTCTGTGTGTGTGTCTGTTTGTCTGTCTTTCTGTGTTTGTCTGTGTGTATTCTTCCACGATAGAAGCGCTTGAATCAGTGATGAAAAATGCTCCAAAATTCGCTTGCAGTGGTTCCAAAAATCATTTTTGAGGGTCTAATTTTAGATAGATCTTAACAATTTTTTTTATCAATAAAGGCAAATGTATAAGTGAGGCATCTCTCAGAGTACTTTTTTGAAATAAACCTTTTTTTTGTGAGATAAAAAATAATGAATCTGGTCCATTTTGTCAATTTGTTTTCTTCAATTGTTTCTCAAAAATTAAGAAAATCTTCGAGATAAATACGGAAATATACATTTTGAGGTCCCCTGAGACGATTATGGCCATTTCCAGATGGTGTGTATTCTTCCACGATATAAGAAATACGCATAATCCGATTAAGCTCAAATTTGGTATATGGGTTTCGGTTATCCATGGGAAGAACCCATCAGTTTTTATTCGACATCTGTTAAACGGAACTGTAACTGTCAAAAAATAACAGAAGCAATATGTCACAGAATTTGACTTGTAATACGTCATTTGAAAGCCGTTGAAACTCTGTTCAGAATAGTCAAAACCAGTCCAACTGTTACGTGTCAAAAATAAAAAAATGTCAAAGTTTGAAACATAAAATATCTGAAAAAGTGTGCATCTCTGAATACTCGTTGGGAAAGTTTTGGGGTGACACAACCAATTTTTTTTACCCTGTTGGATGTTACAATGTTTATTACTTATAAGAAGAATAGGTAAATACGAAATATTTTGATAACAAAGTTTTTGAATAATAATAGTATTTAAATATTCGAAATATTCATAATTATAGATCTTATTTAGTTCAATAAAACAACCTTTTATAATTTTCACAACAAATATAACAAACGTTGTTTAATTATCAGTTACATGTTACGTTGTATATAACAACTTTATCAGATTAAATATTATTAACAAAATTACCCTAAAATATAGTGCAACTAATAGTAACTAAAAATATAGTAACTGCAAATATGATATTTGTAATTTTTATTATACGAGCATGTCTGTGTTACTTTTTTCAAATTTATCTAGAAAAAAACAGTTGCTAATAGAATCACTATTATTAAAAATAATTAAAAAAAAAGTACAAAGACGCGCTCTAAAGAATTACATACATAATCGATTATAGTATACCGGGTGCAAATGGGTCATTGGCCACCCCTATAACACTTTAACGAATAAACAGATTTATATCAAATTTGGGTTGATTAGAGCTATTTTTAGATTTTTTTACATAGAAATCCAATATGGCCGATATCCGGTTCGACTGGAAATCACATATAAATTGTAAATTCAAATGGAAGACCCGCTACATTTCTACATATTTGGATTCTACGACTTCAAATACGTACACGTCGAATATCAAATGTCACTTAAGACGCCATTTTTATTTTATTTTTGATTTTTTTTATCTATCGTAGGTGGTCATGATTTGGTGTAAATTACTTATAATTAAACTAGAATTAGTTGAAAACTCTCAATTTTGTCAATTATTTATTTTTGTTACTTTTATTAAAAATTTAAATCAGCAAATCCAGTTTTTTTAACTAAAACTCAATTTTTTTAAATGAAACAGATGGGCCACCCAGTATTAAAAATTGTTTATTCAATTACCATTAAAATGATGTCCATAACAACTTTTTTTTCTCAAATAAAGAAGAAATGTTATTTTTTTTAATTTCGATACAAAATTCTTCTGAAGACATCCCTGTTCAAAAAAGGATATTAACAACATCATATTTTAAATATAAATAATTATTAAGAATAAACAATAAATAATTGAAAAAATTGAGACTTTTAGTTAATTTTAGTTTGATTATAAGCAATTTAGACTAACTCATGACCATATATAGGATGGATAAAAAAAATTCAAAAATAGAATAAAAAATGGCGTCTTACGACACATTTGACAGTAGACCTGTACGTGTTTGAAGTCGTAGAATCCAAATATCTAGAAATATATCGGGTGTTTCATTTTAATTTCTAATTTTCATGTTATTTCCGGTCAAACCGGATGTCGGCCAAATTGGATTTTTATTTAAAAAAATCAAAAAATATCTCTATTATAATCCACCAAAATTTGGTATAAATCTATTAACCCGTGTAAACGTTATAGGGGTGGCCCAAGACCCATTTACACCCGGTATATGGTATAACAAGTGGGATAATAATGAAAAATGGTAACTCTTGATTACTGACACAATTTTCTAATAATTTTAATCAGACATAACAATAATTTTTCAATATTTATTCCGTTTCTGTAATAGCCTCAATTTATTTTTATTAATTCTTCTTTTATTTCATAATTTCTTTCCTTTTGTACTGACCGCCCACCGCCGCATTAGCAAAAAATGTTTTTTTATTAATATCGTGTCAAAGAAAATGCCGAACAAAGAGTCGCCGTCAAAATAATGCACTTGTTCTAGGTGCAAAAATCCCTTTCAATCACTTCACAATCAACGCTGACTAGAAAACGATAACAGCGGTTTTTCTAATAATAATAGCTAAATCTTTTTTATTGGATATCGGTGTTTCATTTTCAATTTCACAAATTAATTCACTATACATAATAAAGTCGTAACTCAGGTATACGCAACATAAAAATTGAAAGTTTGAAAATGTCAAAAATAAGATTTTTTTTTTAAATATTGGATTGTTTTCCAATTAACGCATTTAAGACAATGATTATGCTCATCATATATACATATAACTTAATAATATGTCATAGGTATTCGAAAAGGCAATCAACCCATTTGCAACTTTTATTGATTTCATCTCCTGTGCTATTTTTAGAATTTTTATTTGAACACTTCTATTAATTTTATCTCCTGTGCTATTGTTATGTTTAAGAATGAAATTGCGATTCATTCAGCAATTTATAGTATTCACATAAAAGTGCAAATTTGTGCGAGGGCGCTTGGATCAGTGATGAAAAATGCTCCAAAATTCACCTTGTAGGGGTTCGGCAAAAATCACTTTTGAGGGTCTAATTTTCGATTGATCTTAACAATTTTTTTTATCAACAAAGGCAAATGTATAATTGAGGCATCTCTCAGAGTACTTTTTTGAAATAAACTTTTTTTTGTGAGATAAAAAATAATGAATCTTTCCCATTTTGTCAATTTTTTTTCTTGAATTTTTTCTCAAAAATTAAAAAAAGTACTTCGAGAGATGCCTATATCCAACCTTTCTTAATCCAAAAGTAAAAAAATATTTTGAATTTTTTAACCACAATCCGAGTAGTTTGATTTTTGCGGTACAGTGTTTTACTTACAATCACATTAGGGTTAAACCCCTCTTAAATTCAAATTTAATTTTATTTCTGGTTCTGTTATCATCAATTGCCATTTCTACCGTAGATTTCCACCTCTCTCTTAAATCGTAAGTATAAAGATCCCGTCCCAACATTTTTCTTCCTCTTTTTGCTATTGTTAACTTAAAAACTTTATCGTATACCGTCATATCTTACATTGAATTTTTTTATCTTCCCCTTGTGTTAAACTGGGTAAGTTTATATTTTATTATGTATTTTCCTTTATTTTCCCTCATATCTCTTTTAATTATTTTGACGCTTTTACGTTTGTTAATTGCTATTTTAATGCAGGTATATATATTTTTTTTATAACACTAACAAGTTTACTTTTTACCTTTAATAATAATATAAATTGCCTTATGTCTGTGGTTTCTTTTTATTTAGCTTTTGATTACAAGAAGAGAATCTATTTTAAACTTGTTTTACAGATTGTCTTAAAATTTAATTTAATTTTTTTGTTTGTTTCACTTAAAAAAGAAATTATTTAATGTAATATTTTGCTACTGTAATGAAGTTTTTATATACAGCTCCAGATGTAATTTGATTTATTATTGCATTTCATTTTTTTAGTAAGCTTTTCATAATTTATTCAACATAAATTATATTTGGATTTGTCTGGGTTGATCAAAATGAATTTTATTATTCAATTTAATATTTTATTATAATAATTCAAATTTTCGCGATTTATTTCAGTAAACAGGTCATGCATTGCTGTTGCTTTGCTTGTGCTCAAAAGGGCCGCGCATATATCCCACTCTTGTTTTAATAGATTGGAGGATGAGAATATCTTTACCTTAGACAGAATTTAAAAAGATAAAATCACTTCTCTACAGAGACTCCGACTGATAGCTGATAATTGAAACACCGCTAGTACCTCCCAATCTAAATCTGAATTAATTATCACCGTTTTTATCACCGTTTAATTTTGATTCCGACAGTTTTAAAAGTGAGCACTTGGTAAATATAAAGAAACCGAAACGACAATTTGCATTAAATTCAAGTAATTAATATTAGTTGTTATTCTAAATTAAGCCGCGTAGATTAAATCTTATATCTAACGAAGAAACTTAGAAGGATCAATGTAAGTGAATTACGTTGTTTCTTTGGGTTTTTAATAGAAAGATTAAAAGGATCAGTGTAAGTGAATTACGTTGTTTCTTTGGTCTTTCTTGATAGGAAAATTAAAAGGTCGTCCCCAGTAGTACTGAGTACGCTTTGTGACGGACTTTTACTTTCCAGATATAACCGAAATCCCGTTAGTTTTTTTTTATTAAATAGTTACATTGTCGTTGACTTTTCTCTAAATTTATTAAATATATTTTTAATACGAATGTTGCACTGGTTTTACCCACATCAATATTTAATTATTTTTTAAAAGAGTCAAATATTAATAACAAATTATTAAAGACAAAAAGCGATCAAAACACGGCATACCGTTTACTGAACACCGAAACTTTTATTTTTCGATACATTATATTTTTCTGTTTGTTTTCACGAGATATTTATTTTTTTATTAAATTAAAAATCTTATATTTATATTCTTACAATATACGTCTATATTTTGTTTAAATTAAATTAACTCTTTTTACTTCCTTGTAAACTTCCAACTAAATTAAAATGACTCAAATACAGAGTGATTCACTTAGGATTTAAGAGAAAATATTCTTAGATAGAAGATTATTTCAGTAAAATACCGTTATACAAAAATACAATAAGCTATAGAAAATAAAGAACATTTATTAAAATCATAAATATTTTAATAAATAAAGTCGCCACCGAATACCAGAATAAATGGCGTGTAGTGCTTAAAGCCCACTATACACCATTACTACCATCTTTTAGGGTACTTTCAATATCGACCCCTGGTTATTCTTTTTTTTCACTGTGGCTACCTAGGCACGTTATTTATTAAGTAACATACGTGTATCCTCCACGTTAAGAGAGGGTTGGCGCTCGAGGCAACTCCGAAACTGTTTCGGGTGTTAATTGCAACGTCTTTCAGTAAGAAATCCCTTTGCAGAAAGAAAGCGCGTTACAAATTGGCGCCCGAGCAGGGACCACTTTTTGAAAGTAGATTTCTTTTAAAAGTTCTGACCGTTTCTGACAAAATTAGCTCTGGAAATTCTTCAGACCGCTCTGTACCGAATGGTATTTAAAAATTCCTGTTTTCATCATTTTTCTCACAAAATTTTGTTCGATAAATTTTGTACCGTTTGAAGTTTCCAGAGAGGAATAAATTTTGTATCACTTTAATAATAGACCGAGGAAATTTCGTACAAAATATAGATTCTGCATTTTTGTTCTTATTGATTATTTTCTGAGCAAAACCGTTCTGAAAGTCACTGTAAAACTAACCGTATTTTTGCTGGAAATAAGAGTAAATTATTTTTTCTTTATTTTTACTCCCTGAAAAAAAAATATCTGAAGATCATAGTTGTAAACTACCGAATTCCAAAGTTAGTAATCTGTCCTGAATTTAGTAATCACCCTGGATTGGATTTTGCTAAATCATTTTCAAAGCCGTGAAATATAAAAATAAAATATTGTTTACCGAAATACGCGAACAAAATTAACAAAAAAGCGTTAAACCAGTTTTTGTTTCCTCTGCTTTCTGATATCAATTTTACCTGTGTTTCTGATTAGATTTACTTTGAATCAAAATAAATTAAATAAATTTTACATGTAATTGAAAATAAATATTTTAATATTTATTATACCGATTGTCCTCTGAATATTTTTGTTAATATTTGACAAATATTGTTTTGAATTAGAAGAGATTTTAACTGTTTACGGTTGATACCATACCGACTTTAGTTTTGCAAATTTGGAAATTTTTTTTTGAGAAATTATTATTCTTTGAAAAATACTTTAAATATTTTATATTTAGTGGTAAAGTTATTTATTTTTGATTTAAAATTTTCGGTCGTTCAGTGCCGTTCGTTTTATTATTTTCCCGGAATATAACTGTAAAATATTCTGCAACTACTTGTTTTTGTTTTCAAGCTTACGTACCGAAGGAAAAAATTTATGATAAATTAAAAGTATTTCTTTAAATTTTTAGTTCTGCTTAACCGGACCTGACTTTGTTTTTGATTTTCGTTAAAATATGTGGTACTTACTTTTGCCTTAAAGAATTTTTGCTATACCGATTGGATTTAAACCAACGTTTTAATATTTTTTATTTTACTGTCTGAACTTATTTTACAAAAAGAAACTCAAGTTTCATTTCTGAATCTATATTACGACCCTTCCGTTTTTTTTTAATGTCCAACAGTAGTGACAGCAAAAAACTCCCTTAGCGTACAAAAGAGTACATTCTCCGTTGAACCAAGTTCTGTAGCAATACCGAACCGGATCGTTACTACTCCAGCTAATACGAATAATAGTACCCAAACAATGGCAACTTCTAGTCCGATTAATGCCTATGAGTGGCGAATTTCCTATAATGGACGAGGTGATCCTGCAGCCTTTCTAGAACGTCTAGATGAAATATGTACCGCCCGAAATATAGACAAAGAAAAATTATTACCCTTGATGCCGGATTGTTGATCGACGAACCAGCCTTATGGTTCAGAAATAACCGAATGAGCTGGATAACTTGGGAAAACTTTGAGAAAGATTTTCGAACGTTCTTTTATCCTGTAAATTATGAAAGAGACTTGGAAGTGGAGCTTGGAAAACGATTACAACGCCGTCAAGAACCTGTAGCCATGTATGTGACTGATTTACAGACATTAATGCGAAGACATGGTAAACTAACAACTGAACAGCAACTGAGTTGGCTTTACCGAAATCTATTACCTGAATTCCGACAGCAAATCAGAAAGACTGATTTTACAGATGTAGCAAGTTTCTGTCACATAGTCCGAGAATATGAACTACTGCTTCAAGAAGTCGAACAATCTAAAGCTACCACTGCAAAAACTCTAAAAGTTTTCAATAATTCACCCCCGCCTCAACCGTCACGACCAAATTTTACACAAACTGCTGCTGCCAGTTTTAATCAAACTAGCAGAAACAATTCTGGTAATATTAGACGTCACCACATGTAAAGAACACAGCAAACTCCTGGACCGTCTAGAACTCCGACGAGTTCTGTTTTCTGTTGGAGCTGTGGCGAAACTGGCCATTACCGAACTCAATGCAAAAATCCGAAACAGAAATTTTGTTCAAAATGTCTAAAGCAAGGTGTTTTGACAAGAGACTGTCCTTGTCAACAGTCGGAAAACTGGACCGAAACTGTACCGTAGAGAGGCATGTACAGTTTCCGAAGCAGACAGCCTCTAAAGAACCCGATCAGATAAACACCGTAGGAAATGTCGACAACCGCCCTCATATCAAAGTATTGATTGAAAATGAAACATTTGTAGCATTGATTGATACCGGTGCTGTAAAATCTTATATTGGAGACCGACTTACCGATAAATTTTCGCATCTGAGAACATATAACAAGCGAGTACTGTTTCAGCACGACTAGCAAATGGCGATATTGTGTCTGTGGCTGAAACTTATATTTTACCTCTGGTTATTAATGGTAAAACGATATTCGCTTCACTAGATCATTTTCCCAGATTAACAACCGACATGGTAATTGGCATGGATTTTCTCTCCAAATATAACTTTACGTTAGAGCTTGGATCTAAAAACATTTTTATGAATAACGAACCAGTTTTACCAATGCTTGGTACCGACACTGTACATCCGATAGGTATGCTTCTTACTCTACCTGAAAGAATATCTATGGTAATGATGAAAGAATTACTTAAAAATACCTCTGAAGAAGAAGCGGGCCAAAATCAAATGATTGAGGGAGATAAACAGAAGGAGTGCTCTAAAGAAGGTTATGTTGAACCCAGTACCTCCAATACTGTTCCTAGTTTTATCATTTCGAAGCCCCCTCCACCCATCAAGGTATCTGAACTGGAATCAACTTGGCGAAGTAGTTATATGGATGACAACTTGGGACCTCTGCCAAAAGAATCTACGACTGAAGTAGAAATTGCACACGGCCCTGATAGAAACGTGTCCGCCAAAGAAGATACCATCGAAACATTTCGTCAGATCTAAAACATTCTCTCTGATAAGCAACCTACCGACACTAGATCACCTTTTAGTTATTTTGAAAGGCTAGAATTGGATGAAGAAAAAGACATGGAATATCCAATATATTCCGTAACACCGATAACGAAAGATAACATTACCGAAAAGGAACAAACAAATCTAACTCAGTTTCTGAATGAAGAGTTACCGAAGTTCCAGAAAATTAACGGACCAACGACACTGGTCGAACATGTTATCCGGTTAACCGATCCCGAACCGATAAAGCAAAGATACCGTCCTCAGAATCCAAAGATGCAGGAAATAATTAATACCGAAGTAGACGAAATGCTAGAAGCTAAAGTTATAGAACCGTCAAACAGCCCCTGGAGTTCCCCGATTGTTATGGTCAAAAAGAAAGATGGACGTCTCCGTTTTTGTATAGATTTTCGTAAAGTTAACGAAGTAACTATGAAAGACGCTTATCCGCTACCGTTAATAAATGCTATTTTAGATAAACTTAAAAGAGCTAAATATATTTCGAGTTTAGATCTGAAAAGTGGTTACTGGCAGATACCGCTGTCCGTAGAAAGTAAGCCTATTACCGCTTTTGCCGTTTCCGGAAGAGGACTATTTCATTTCAAAGTCATGCCGTATGGCTTGCATTCCGCTCCAGCTACTTTCCAGAGATTAGTTGACCGAATTATTGGTCCAGAACTAGATTCATTTGCATTTGCGTATTTAGATGATATTATTGTTCTTGGAGAAACGTTTGAGGAACATCTAGAAAACTTAAAAGAAGTTTTTAAAGGATTACAAGCCGCTAACTTACAACTGAATCCGGAAAAATGTCATTTTTGTTTGCCTTCCATGAAATACCTAGGACATGTTGTCACCATAGATGGTATTTGTACCGATCCAGATAAAGTAGATGCGATCTTAAAGTACACCGCTCCGCGAAATATCCGAGAACTTCGACGTTTTCTAGGAGTAGCGTCTTCGTACAGAAGATTCGTATCAAATTTTTCTCAAATAGTCACTCCTCTAACAAAGTTGTTACGGAAAGGGAACCGATCGAACTGGACTGAAGAGCAAGAAGTTGCTTTTACAAAAATTAAGAGACATTTATCAGAAGCTCCTGTTCTGAGCTGCCCCGATTTTAGTTTGACTTTCGTATTACAGACTGACGCTTCCGAAACAGGATTAGGTATTGCTCTAACTCAAGAAAAAGATGGCAACGAACATGTTATTGCTTATGCCAGCCGAACTTTAAGTCCCGCTGAGAAAAACTACTCTGTCACTGAAAAGGAATGTCTTGCCATTGTATGGGGTATTGATAAGATGCGCCCTTATCTGGAAGGGTACCATTTCACCGTTTTAACGGACCATCAGTCACTCCGATGGTTACATTCTATCATCAGTCCAGCTGGTCGCTTAGCACGATGGAGCATTTTCTTGCAACAATTCGATTTCGAGATAAAATACCGCAAAGGAGCCCTAAATCGAGTCGCGGATGCTCTGTCAAGGAATCCTTTACTACCAACCGATAGTATTGAAAATGCTGAAATGTGCATTGTCGAAAATGTAGAGGAATGTCCTTGGTATCTTAGAAAAAAGTCCGAAGTCCAAGGAAAACCACAGGACTTTCCTGACTTTTGTATAAAGAATGAAAAACTATACCGACATTTTTGGGATATTAACGACTTCCGAGAACCTGAAATGACCGATCCATGGAAACTGTGTGTAGCTAAACCTCAGAGAGAACGAGTTATGAAAGAAAATCATGATTCTCCCTGCGCAGGTCATATGGGCATAGCGAAGACCATTTCCAGAATAGCAAAATATTATTATTGGCCCGGAACGTTCCGAGATATCAGTAAATATGTCAGAAATTGTTCGAAATGCCAACGTTATAAACCGTCCCAGCAGCAAACTCCAGGAAAAATGCAACCGTCAGCGAACAGACAGCCATGGGAAACTGTCAGCTCTGACATTGTTGGACCATTACCTCGTAGTAAAAAGGGTCATTGTTCCATCGTTATTTTCCAGGATAGATTTACGAAATGGGTGCAATGCAGACCGTTAAGAAACGCAACCGCTCTAAGCATTACAACCGCATTCTGTCAAGAAGTTTTGTCCACCTTTGGATCCCCTAAGGTCGTACTGACCGACAATGGCACCCAGTATACTAGTAAAATGTTCACTTCAACCTTGGAAGACTTGGGAATACGTCACCGCTTTACACCGCCGTATACTCCTCAAGCCAACCCTGTCGAGAGAGCGAACCGAACCATAAAAACTATGATAGCACAGTTCTGCGAAGAAAATCATCAGGAATGGGACAAACACCTTTTCGATCTAAAATTTGCCATAAATAGCTCAACACATGAGTCTACAAGTTTTTCGCCCGCTTTTCTGAATTTTGGAAGAGAATTAGAGATACCGAAAACATTACTTCAAGAAGCAGCCGAAAATGTCAATATAAACCCCGAAAGAATGAAAAAACTAAAAGAATCGTTTGAGTTGGTGCGATTAAATTTGTCTAAAGCTTTTACTACACAAAGTCACTATTACAACCTACGTCGTCGAGATTGGAGATGCTTTGTGGGAGACAAGGTCATGAAATGAGAACACCCGCAGTCTTCCGCCGTTGATCATGTAGCAGCAAAATTATTAACAAAATATGCTGGACCGTATGAAATAGTTAAAGTAATTTCTCCTGTAATTTATCAACTGCGTGATAGTCAGGGTAAAATTGTAACCAACATTCATATTAAGGATTTGAAACCCTATCATGATTCATAACAGTGTTTCCGTCCAGATACCGTTTCTACCCGTGTTATAGGTACACAGGATGACGAAAAGAAGAGTCGAATAATTTCCTTCGACTGATACACCCTTATGTCCATATGGAGAGAAGATTAATTTTTTTTTTATTTTATTGTAAAGTTATTTAGTTTTGTATACTGATAGGTAGGGTTAACAGAAAATAAATGCAGCTACGCTACATTTATTTTCTACCGAAGAAAGGGGGGAGTGTAATGAAGTTTTTATATACAGCTCCAGATGTAATTTGATTTATTATTGCATTTCATTTTTTTAGTAAGCTTTTCATAATTTATTCAACATAAATTATATTTGGAGTTGTCTGGGTTGATCAAAATGAATTTTATTATTCAATTTAATATTTTATTATAATAATTCAAATTTTCGCGATTTATTTCAGTAAACAGGTCATGCATTGCTGTTGCTTTGCTTGTGCTCAAAAGGGCCGCGCATATATCCCACTCTTGTTTTAATAGATTGGAGGATGAGAATATCTTTACCTTAGACAGAATTTAAAAAGATAAAATCACTTCTCTACAGAGACTCCGACTGATAGCTGATAATTGAAACACCGCTAGTACCTCCGAATCTAAATCTAAATTAATTATCACCGTTTTTATCACCGTTTAATTTTGATTCCGACAGTTTTAAAACTGAGCACTTGGTAAATATAAAGAAACCGAAACGACAATTTGCATTAAATTCAAGTAATTAATATTAGTTGTTATTCTAAATTAAGCCGCGTAGATTAAATCTTATATCTAACGAAGAAACTTAAAAGGATCAATGTAAGTGAATTACGTTGTTTCTTTGGGTTTTTAATAGAAAGATTAAAAGGATCAGTGTAAGTGAATTACGTTGTTTCTTTGGTCTTTCTTGATAGGAAAATTAAAAGGTCGTCCCCAGTAGTACTGAGTACGCTTTGTGACGGACTTATACTTTCCAGATATAACCGAAATCCCGTTAGTTTTTTTTTATATAAATAGTTACATTGTCGTTGACTTTTCTCTAAATTTATTAAATATATTTTTAATACGAATGTTGCACTGGTTTTACCCACATCAATATTTAATTATTTTTTAAAAGAGTCAAATATTAATAACAAATTATTAAAGACAAAAAGCGATCAAAACAAGGCATACCGTTTACTGAACACCGAAACTTTTATTTTTCGATACATTATATTTTTCTCTTTGTTTTCACGAGATATTTATTTTTTTATTAAATTAAAAATCTTATATTTATATTCTTACAATATACGTCTATATTTTGTTTAAATTAAATTAACTCTTTTTACTTCCTTGTAAACTTCCTACTAAATTAAATTGACTCAAATACAGAGTGATTCACTTAGGATTTAAGAGAAAATATTCTTAGATAGAAAATTATTTCAGTAAATACCGTTATACAAAAATACAATAAGCTATAGAAAATAAAGAACATTTATTAAAATCATAAATATTTTAATAAATAAAGTCGCCACCGAATACCAGAATAAATGGCGTGTAGTGCTTAAAGCCCACTATACACCATTACTACCATCTTTTAGGGAACTTTCAATATCGACCCCTGGTTATTCTTTTTCTTCACTGTGGCTACCTAGGCACGTTATTTATTTAAGTAACGTACGTGTATCCTCCACGTTAAGAGAGGGTTGGCGCTCGAGGCAACTCCGAAACTGTTTCGGGTGTTAATTGCAACGTCTTTCAGTAAGAAATCCCTTTGCAGAAAGAAAGCGCGTTACAAATTGGCGCCCGAGCAGGGACCACTTTTTGAAAGTAGATTTCTTTTAAAAGTTCTGACCGTTTCTTACAAAATTAGCTCTGGAAATTCTTCAGACCGCTCTGTACCGAATGGTATTTAAAAATTCCTGTTTTCATCATTTTTCTCACAAAATTTTGTTCGATAAATTTTGTACCGTTTCCAGTTTCCAGAGAGGAATAAATTTTGTATCACTTTAATAATAGACCGAGGAAATTTCGTACAAAATATAGATTCTGCATTTTTGTTCTTATTGATTATTTTCTGAGCAAAACCGTTCTGAAAGTCACTGTAAAACTAACCGTATTTTTGCTGGAAATAAGAGTAAATTATTTTTTCTTTATTTTTACTCCCTGAAAAAAAAATATCTGAAGATCATAGTTGTAAACTACCGAATTCCAAAGTTAGTAATCTGTCCTGAATTTAGTAATCACCCTGGATTGGATTTTGCTAAATCATTTTCAAAGCCGTGAAATATAAAAATAAAATATTGTTTACCGAAATACGCGAACAAAATTAACAAAAAAGCGTTAAACCAGTTTTTGTTTCCTCTGCTTCCTGATATCAATTTTACCTGTGTTTCTGATTAGGTTTACTTTGAATCAAAATAAATTAAATAAATTTTACATGTAATTTAAAATAAATATTTTAATATTTATTATACCGATTGTCCTCTGAATATTTTTGTTAATATTTGACAAATATTGTTTTGAATTAGAAGAGATTTTAACTGTTTACGGTTGATACCATACCGACTTTAGTTTTGCAAATTTGGAAATTTTTTTTTGAGAAATTATTATTCTTTGAAAAATACTTTAAATATTTTATATTTAGTGGTAAAGTTATTTATTTTTGATTTAAAATTTTCGGTCGTTCAGTGCCGTTCGTTTTATTATTTTCCCGGAATA
The DNA here is from genome assembly GCA_963243735.1 of Neocrepidodera transversa. NCBI lineage: Eukaryota > Metazoa > Arthropoda > Insecta > Coleoptera > Chrysomelidae > Neocrepidodera > Neocrepidodera transversa. Next base: position 34,181,126 of record OY725341.1, read on the forward strand.
TAACTGTAAAATATTCTGCAACTACTTGTTTTTGTTTTCAAGCTTACGTACCGAAGGAAAAAATTTATGATAAATTAAAAGTATTTCTTTAAATTTTTAGTTCTGCTTAACCGGACCTGACTTTGTTTTTGATTTTCGTTAAAATATGTGGTACTTACTTTTGCCTTAAAGAATTTTTGCTATACCGATTGGATTTAAACCAACGTTTTAATATTTTTTATTTTACTGTCTGAACTTATTTTACAAAAAGAAACTCAAGTTTCATTTCTGAATCTATATTACGACCCTTCCGTTTTTTTTTAATGTCCAACAGTAGTGACAGCGAAAAACTCCCTTAGCGTACAAAAGAGTACATTCTCCGTTGAACCAAGTTCTGTAGCAATACCGAACCGTATCGTTACTACTCCAGCTAATACGAATAATAGTACCCAAACAATGGCAACTTCTAGTCCGATTAATGCCTATGAGTGGCGAATTTCCTATAATGGACGAGGTGATCCTGCAGCCTTTCTAGAACGTCTAGATGAAATATGTACCGCCCGAAATATAGACAAAGAAAAATTATTACCCTTGATGCCGGATTGTTGATCGACGAACCAGCCTTATGGTTCAGAAATAACCGAATGAGCTGGATAACTTGGGAAAACTTTGAGAAAGATTTTCGAACGTTCTTTTATCCTGTAAATTATGAAAGAGACTTGGAAGTGGAGCTTGGAAAACGATTACAACGCCGTCAAGAACCTGTAGCCATGTATGTGACTGATTTACAGACATTAATGCGAAGACATGGTAAACTAACAACTGAACAGCAACTGAGTTGGCTTTACCGAAATCTATTACCTGAATTCCGACAGCAAATCAGAAAGACTGATTTTACAGATGTAGCAAGTTTCTGTCACATAGTCCGAGAATATGAACTACTGCTTCAAGAAGTCGAACAATCTAAAGCTACCACTGCAAAAACTCTAAAAGTTTTCAATAATTCACCCCCGCCTCAACCGTCACTACCAAATTTTACACAAACTGCTGCTGCCAGTTTTAATCAAACTAGCAGAAACAATTCTGGTAATATTAGACGTCACCACATGGAAAGAACACAGCAAACTCCTGGACCGTCTAGAACTCCGACGAGTTCTGTTTTCTGTTGGAGCTGTGGCGAAACTGGCCATTACCGAACTCAATGCAAAAATCCGAAACAGAAATTTTGTTCAAAATGTCTAAAGCAAGGTGTTTTGACAAGAGACTGTCCTTGTCAACAGTCGGAAAACTGGACCGAAACTGTACCGTAGAGAGGCATGTACAGTTTCCGAAGCAGACAGCCTCTAAAGAACCCGATCAGATAAACACCGTAGGAAATGTCGACAACCGCCCTCATATCAAAGTATTGATTGAAAATGAAACATTTGTAGCATTGATTGATACCGGTGCTGTAAAATCTTATATTGGAGACCGACTTACCGATAAATTTTCGCATCTGAGAACATATAACAAGCGAGTACTGTTTCAGCACGACTAGCAAATGGCGATATTGTGTCTGTGGCTGAAACTTATATTTTACCTCTGGTTATTAATGGTAAAACGATATTCGCTTCACTAGATCATTTTCCCAGATTAACAACCGACATGGTAATTGGCATGGATTTTCTCTCCAAATATAACTTTACGTTAGAGCTTGGATCTAAAAACATTTTTATGAATAACGAACCAGTTTTACCAATGCTTGGTACCGACACTGTACATCCGATAGGTATGCTTCTTACTCTACCTGAAAGAATATCTATGGTAATGATGAAAGAATTACTTAAAAATACCTCTGAAGAAGAAGCGGGCCAAAATCAAATGATTGAGGGAGATAAACAGAAGGAGTGCTCTAAAGAAGGTTATGTTGAACCCAGTACCTCCAATACTGTTCCTAGTTTTATCATTTCGAAGCCCCCTCCACCCATCAAGGTATCTGAACTGGAATCAACTTGGCGAAGTAGTTATATGGATGACAACTTGGGACCTCTGCCAAAAGAATCTACGACTGAAGTAGAAATTGCACACGGCCCTGATAGAAACGTGTCCGCCAAAGAAGATACCATCGAAACATTTCGTCAGATCTAAAACATTCTCTCTGATAAGCAACCTACCGACACTAGATCACCTTTTAGTTATTTTGAAAGGCTAGAATTGGATGAAGAAAAAGACATGGAATATCCAATATATTCCGTAACACCGATAACGAAAGATAACATTACCGAAAAGGAACAAACAAATCTAACTCAGTTTCTGAATGAAGAGTTACCGAAGTTCCAGAAAATTAACGGACCAACGACACTGGTCGAACATGTTATCCGGTTAACCGATCCCGAACCGATAAAGCAAAGATACCGTCCTCAGAATCCAAAGATGCAGGAAATAATTAATACCGAAGTAGACGAAATGCTAGAAGCTAAAGTTATAGAACCGTCAAACAGCCCCTGGAGTTCCCCGATTGTTATGGTCAAAAAGAAAGATGGACGTCTCCGTTTTTGTATAGATTTTCGTAAAGTTAACGAAGTAACTATGAAAGACGCTTATCCGCTACCGTTAATAAATGCTATTTTAGATAAACTTAAAAGAGCTAAATATATTTCGAGTTTAGATCTGAAAAGTGGTTACTGGCAGATACCGCTGTCCGTAGAAAGTAAGCCTATTACCGCTTTTGCCGTTTCCGGAAGAGGACTATTTCATTTCAAAGTCATGCCGTATGGCTTGCATTCCGCTCCAGCTACTTTCCAGAGATTAGTTGACCGAATTATTGGTCCAGAACTAGATTCATTTGCATTTGCGTATTTAGATGATATTATTGTTCTTGGAGAAACGTTTGAGGAACATCTAGAAAACTTAAAAGAAGTTTTTAAAGGATTACAAGCCGCTAACTTACAACTGAATCCGGAAAAATGTCATTTTTGTTTGCCTTCCATGAAATACCTAGGACATGTTGTCACCAGAGATGGTATTTGTACCGATCCAGATAAAGTAGATGCGATCTTAAAGTACACCGCTCCGCGAAATATCCGAGAACTTCGACGTTTTCTAGGAGTAGCGTCTTGGTACAGAAGATTCGTATCAAATTTTTCTCAAATAGTCACTCCTCTAACAAAGTTGTTACGGAAAGGGAACCGATCGAACTGGACTGAAGAGCAAGAAGTTGCTTTTACAAAAATTAAGAGACATTTATCAGAAGCTCCTGTTCTGAGCTGCCCCGATTTTAGTTTGACTTTCGTATTACAGACTGACGCTTCCGAAACATTATTAGGTATTGCTCTAACTCAAGAAAAAGATGGCAACGAACATGTTATTGCTTATGCCAGCCGAACTTTAAGTCCCGCTGAGAAAAACTACTCTGTCACTGAAAAGGAATGTCTTGCCATTGTATGGGGTATTGATAAGATGCGCCCTTATCTGGAAGGGTACCATTTCACCGTTTTAACGGACCATCAGTCACTCCGATGGTTACATTCTATCATCAGTCCAGCTGGTCGCTTAGCACGATGGAGCATTTTCTTGCAACAATTCGATTTCGAGATAAAATACCGCAAAGGAGCCCTAAATCGAGTCGCGGATGCTCTGTCAAGGAATCCTTTACTACCAACCGATAGTATTGAAAATGCTGAAATGTGCATTGTCGAAAATGTAGAGGAATGTCCTTGGTATCTTAGAAAAAAGTCCGAAGTCCAAGGAAAACCACAGGACTTTCCTGACTTTTGTATAAAGAATGAACAACTATACCGACATTTTTGGGATATTAACGACTTCCGAGAACCTGAAATGACCAACCTGAAATGACCGATCCATGGAAACTGTGTGTAGCTAAACCTCAGAGAGAACGAGTTATGAAAGAAAATCATGATTCTCCCTGCGCAGGTCATATGGGCATAGCAAAGACCATTTCCAGAATAGCAAAATATTATTATTGGCCCGGAACGTTCCGAGATATCAGTAAATATGTCAGAAATTGTTCGAAATGCCAACGTTATAAACCGTCCCAGCAGCAAACTCCAGGAAAAATGCAACCGTCAGCGAACAGACAGCCATGGGAAACTGTCAGCTCTGACATTGTTGGACCATTACCTCGTAGTAAAAAGGGTCATTGTTCCATCGTTATGTTCCAGGATAGATTTACGAAATGGGTGCAATGCAGACCGTTAAGAAACGCAACCGCTCTAAGCATTACAACCGCATTCTGTCAAGAAGTTTTGTCCACCTTTGGATCCCCTAAGGTCGTACTGACCGACAATGGCACCCAGTATACTAGTAAAATGTTCACTTCAACCTTGGAAGACTTGGGAATACGTCACCGCTTTACACCGCCGTATACTCCTCAAGCCAACCCTGTCGAGAGAGCCAACCGAACCATAAAAACTATGATAGCACAGTTCTGCGAAGAAAATCATCAGGAATGGGACAAACACCTTTTCGATCTAAAATTTGCCATAAATAGCTCAACACATGAGTCTACAAGTTTTTCGCCCGCTTTTCTGAATTTTGGAAGAGAATTAGAGATACCGAAAACATTACTTCAAGAAGCAGCCGAAAATGTCAATATAAACCCCGAAATGACCGAAGTTGACAATACCATACCCCATCTTCATGTTCAAAGAATGAAAAAACTAAAAGAATCGTTTGAGTTGGTGCGATTAAATTTGTCTAAAGCTTTTACTACACAAAGTCACTATTACAACCTACGTCGTCGAGATTGGAGATGCTTTGTGGGAGACAAGGTCATGAAATGAGAACACCCGCAGTCTTCCGCCGTTGATCATGTAGCAGCAAAATTATTAACAAAATATGCTGGACCGTATGAAATAGTTAAAGTAATTTCTCCTGTAATTTATCAACTGCGTGATAGTCAGGGTAAAATTGTAACCAACATTCATATTAAGGATTTGAAACCCTATCATGATTCATAACAGTGTTTCCGTCCAGATACCGTTTCTACCCGTGTTATAGGTACACAGGCCCCCGGTCCCCAAAGGATGACGAAAAGAAGAGTCGAATAATTTCCTTCGACTGATACACCCTTATGTCCATATGGAGAGAAGATTAATTTTTTTTTTATTTTATTGTAAAGTTATTTAGTTTTGTATACTGATAGGTAGGGTTAACAGAAAATAAATGCAGCTACGCTACATTTATTTTCTACCGAAGAAAGGGGGGAGTGTAATGAAGTTTTTATATACAGCTCCAGATGTAATTTGATTTATTATTGCATTTCATTTTTTTAGTAAGCTTTTCATAATTTATTCAACATAAATTATATTTGGAGTTGTCTGGGTTGATCAAAATGAATTTTATTATTCAATTTAATATTTTATTATAATAATTCAAATTTTCGCGATTTATTTCAGTAAACAGGTTATGCATTGCTGTTGCTTTGCTTGTGCTCAAAAGAGCCGCGCATATATCCCACTCTTGTTTTAATAGATTGGAGGATGAGAATATCTTTACCTTAGACAGAATTTGAAAAGATAAAATCACTTCTCTACAGAGACTCCGACTGATAGCTGATAATTGAAACACCGCTAGTACCTCCGAATCTAAATCTGAATTAATTATCACCGTTTTTATCACCGTTTAATTTTGATTCCGACAGTTTTAAAAGTGAGCACTTGGTAAATATAAAGAAACCGAAACGACAATTTGCATTAAATTCAAGTAATTAATATTAGTTGTTATTCTAAATTAAGCCGCGTAGATTAAATCTTATATCTAACGAAGAAACTTAAAAGGATCAATGTAAGTGAATTACGTTGTTTCTTTGGGTTTTTAATAGAAAGATTAAAAGGATCAGTGTAAGTAAATTACGTTGTTTCTTTGGTCTTTCTTGATAGGAAAATTAAAAGGTCGTCCCCAGTAGTACTGAGTACGCTTTATGACGGACTTTTACTTTCCAGATATAACCGAAATCCCGTTAGTTTTTTTTTATATAAATAGTTACATTGTCGTTGACTTTTCTCTAAATTTATTAAATATATTTTTAATACGAATGTTGCACTGGTTTTACCCACATCAATATTTAATTATTTTTTAAAAGAGTCAAATATTAATAACAAATTATTAAAGACAAAAGGCGATCAAAACAAGGCATACCGTTTACTGAACACCGAAACTTTTATTTTTCGATACATTATATTTTTCTGTTTGTTTTCACGAGATATTAATTTTTTTATTTAATTAAAAATCTTATATTTATATTCTTACAATATACGTCTATATTTTGTTTAAATTAAATTAACTCTTTTTATTTCCTTGTAAACTTCCTACTAAATTAAATTGACTCAAATACAGAGTGATTCATTTAGGATTTAAGAGAAAATATTCTTAGATAGAAAATTATTTCAGTAAATACCGTTATACAAAATACAATAAGCTATAGAAAATAAAGAACATTTATTAAAATCATAAATATTTTAATAAATAAAGTCGCCACCGAATACCAGAATAAATGGCGTGTAGTGCTTAAAGCCCACTATACACCATTACTACCATCTTTTAGGGTACTTTCAATATCGACCCCTGGTTATTCTTTTTCTTCACTGTCGCTACCTAGGCACGTTATTTATTTAAGTAACGTACGTGTATCCTCCACGTTAAGAGAGGGTTGGCGCTCGAGGCAACTCCGAAACTGTTTCGGGTGTTAATTGCAACGTCTTTCAGTAAGAAATCCCTTTGCAGAAAGAAAGCGCGTTACACTACTCTGATATTGTTATAAACTTTTCTAAAAAAAAAACCCAACAGAGACCACTACCCAGGTAGCAGAGTGACGTGTTAAAGACGTTGAAAATTGGTGTATTCTCGTCAACTGACGTAATTTGGGCCAAAACATGACGTGAAAAAAACGTTGTTAGGTGGACGTTTTTAAGACGTCATAAAAAAACGTAATATATTCGTCGAATTTTGGTGTTAGTTTTCGAATAAATATATAAAATCGTATTTTTTTAGAAATTAGTTTATAATCAGTGCGCACTGACATTCCCAATAAAATTAAAAGAGAAAGTTATTTTTACTCTGCAAAATTTCGAGCGATATCTTTTGCACTGTAATTAACCGTAGCCTCTGAACCATTTTTATTAAATAATATATTTACCAATAATTATTATTACATTAAAATTAATAATAACGAAAACAGGAATTAATAAATGCCAAATATATTTTGAATTGAAATTTATTAGGAATCACTGTTTTTGTAGTGGAAACATCAGTGGTCCAGTGTTGCCAGTGATCTGATAATTATCGCAATCTATCATAATTTGACTACGAATTGATAAATCAATAATGATAACCTATAATGTAGCTAATCTACATAGAGCCAAAATTTGAAATTTGATTTTTTGTTATGTTGTGTCACAAGAAGGAAATTAAATGAATAATCATTTTACTGTGGTTGTGTTGGTGTTTCTAAAGTTACTTGGGGCAATTATGTATAAAGTGATTGAATTCAATGAAGAAGATGGAGGAGGATTGGCGGTGGTCCATTCAGAGTGGCTTACCCCCGCAAAAAAGAAGTTTTCTGGCCTCCATTAAAAGATAACCAAGCCTTTTCCCGCGCACTGAAAAGGGCCCAACCCTCTGAATAAAATTGGAAATTATTTTCTATAAATAAAATATATTACGAAACAGGTAGGTCACAAAGTGTGAAGTGTATGTAGTTTTCACAATAATTTTGAAATACTTTCTGGTTGTTATTAAACATCCACATATAAAATACCTAAAAATTAAAATTTAGGAATTGATTAGTATATAATATTAAAATTTTAACAATTATGTGGATTAATTAGATTGTATATCCCAGATAGTATCTTAAAGTACATGTTTTTCTAGATGATTTTGAAAAAGCATATAAAAATGTACGTCGTGCCGAAGTAACCAGTGATCTGGGCACTGAACCTGAAGATAGTCAAGTTATAACAACAAAGAGGATTCGGAAGCCAAGACGCTTATCTTCAAATAGTGAGGAAGAATCTGAGAATTTTTAGCGAGCTCTTTAGCTTTCCAAAAGAAGATTCTGTCAACGTTAATGACAATAAAACAACAGAATGACCAAATACTAGCGCGCTTTAATGAGAAGGATTTAGAAAGAATACGTACTTTGCCACCAACGCTACCAACTGAGTTGCCATTAAAAACTAATTTGGATATCACACAGATAGAAGATTATCTGAACGAGAGAACTAACTGTGTCGCTTTGGTAAACATATTATGATAACATAAGTTTTAGTTTTTTGTTTATATATAAGATTATTTAAATTTATTAAGTCTGATTTCCTTCTTTGAAAAATTGAATTTTGGTTGTTAATTGTCCTGTTTTTAATAAGTCTTATTATTACAGATATGTGTTTTGGTGTTAATTTTAAATTATTTTCAGAGTGGCTACCTAGCATCTTTGGGAGGCACTGGTGTTTCTTCTAGAGTGAATAGAATTTTAAGGGAATGTATGACAGACGAACTAGCATGCAACTAAAATTTCATAGGATCTAGACAGAACAAAGTACCTTTCAGCAAATTAAAACTAAGCAAGTGTGTTCTACGTAAGTAATCTTAATAATTAAATATAAATTAGATGCATGTTCAATTCATTCCATATTCTGGTTTTGTTTATTATTTGTTAATTTATTACTTGAACGATTTACGAATATTAGTATTCATAAATGTTGAAAGAACACTGGACTTGTATTTTCTTTAAATATCCGGCTCGAAGGACCATGAACGATTTACGAATATTAGTATTCATAAATGTTGAAAGAACACTGGACTTGTATTTTCTTTAAATATGCGTCGAAGGACCAAACTCTTTAGGTAGGAGTTAAACCAAAACAAAAACAGTATTTGAAAAATCTGATGTGGCCAGCACATGACCTCTCGCCATTTTTGAATCAAAAATTTACAGGTTGACACAAAAAAGTATGAAAAAAAATTATATTTTTGTAAATCTGGCAACAATGGCAAAAGTTTAGAAAATTTTAATGAGATGAAAATAAACTGTAGGGTATACAAAATATATGTGTAAAACTTTATTGCCGTTTTCTATAATAATGGCGTCATCACCCATAGCAACTGCCACTTCCGGTTGTGCGATTGGCACCAAAATCTAATCAGATCTAATCTAGGGTATCAGAATCCTGTATGCAAAATTTCAAATTTTTTTATTCAGTAGTTTTTGAGTTATCGTTACTACAACATCCATCCAAACACACACACACACACACTAACACACACACACACTAACACACACACACACTAACACACACACACACAGACATCATCGCGAAAATATTAAAATCGTATTCTAGGAACCCCAAAACGTGTTTATCCATTGAAAACTCACTACCCAATTTTTAGCATGATTCCTATACCTCTCTTATCTGAAGGGCGAGAGGTAAAAAGGAATGTACTTTTTAATCAATTTATTCCAAGTACTAACATGAACATAAAAATAATAAACGGCACATTAATTTAAATTATGAAACCGAAATCAAATATAACTCATCACTTCATTCACTGTAAAAAACTATTTACATTTTTACCTCTCGCCCTTCAGATAAGAGAGGTATAGGAATCATGCTAAAAATTGGGTAGAGAGTTTTCAATGAATAAACACGTTTTGGGGTCCCTAGAATACGATTTTAAAATTTTCGCGATGATGTCTGTGTGTGTGTTAGTGTGTGTGTGTGTGTGTGTGTGTGTGTGTGTGTGTGTGTGTGTGTGTGTGTGTGTGTGTGTTAGTGTGTGTGTGTGTGTGTGTTAGTGTGTGTGTGTGTTTGGATGGATGTTGTAGTAACGATAACTCAAAACCTACTGAATAAAAAAATTTGAAATTTTGCATACAGGATTCTGATACCCTAGATTAGATCTGATTAGATTTTGGTGCCAATCGCACAACCGGAAGTGGCAGTTGCTATGGGTGATGACGCCATTATTATAGAAAACGGCAATAAAGTTTTACACATATATTTTGTATACCCTATAGTTTATTTTCATCTCATTAAAATTTTCTAAACTTTTGCCATTGTTGCCAGATTTACAAAAATATAATTTTTTTTCATACTTTTTTGTGTCAACCTGTAAATTTTTGATTCAAAAATGGCGAGAGGTCATGTGCTGGCCACATCAGATTTTTTATTATTATGAAAACTCAGAAACTTTTTGGGTGTGGTTAATTACGCACCATTTTAATTATTTGAATAAACTTTTTGCTCTATTAAATGCAACTGCATCCTTGTACAGTCGATAAGCGAGAGGCCGACGACGATGCTCTGAATTTTAGCGGAGAGTCGGGTTGGTTTTTTATTGGTAGGAGACATGATACGTGGTATCCAAATAGCCTTGAATTCAGAATCTTAGCGGGAAGAAATATATTTATATGTTTTGTCTCTTATAATGATGGGATAATATGAGAGAACAATAATAGTGCTTGCATAGCAACGGTCGATTATGTATTTTGTTTTTGTTAACGGTATTTTGAAAGTAGACAGAAAAAACGTCTGAGAGAAAGACGGAATAACTCTTGTGTTGAGTTTAAATCTATTTTTAGATTTTAAAATATACAATAATAGACATTAGTATGAACTGAAAGATTAATATTATTAATTTTAAAAGAAATATGAATTATTTGGTATTTTCTGGATAATATTTCAGTGAAATTTATCCATACTGCCCCGGCAGCAAAGATTTGGAAATGATTCCAGTGAATTCATCGTGAAAGAAGGAGCGTGTGAATAATAACCCTAAGAAGAGTAAGAAAAGGACTAAACTCTTTCTTACGATTGAGTTCTCATATAACTATTGAGAAGTCGAAAGTACAGAATACTGTAATGAAAATTCATAAACACAAACATGAAACAATAAAATTACCTTAAGCGAAAAGCTTATAGTAATACCACAGGTCCTTGTAGAAGGCTGTAGTGCCCTGCTTTGTTAGCAAAGCGTGTAAAGAGCTTCCTTATTAAAAGGAGAAATATTTTTTTTTTTTAATTTTTAACAAATGTTTTGTAACAGCTGCTCGTTGCTCCAAAGTGAATTAATCATTGTATAACAGTGATATTACACTGTTAAAATATTATAATTACTTATAAAAATAAACAATAATTTATTTTTACTTGGGAAGAATTTTAAAATACTAAATTAAGTGAGTTCGCCACTGCACTTGTAAAATTGTTATCATCATAAAAGACCTAACAATTTATTTTATTTAATTACATTTTATGTAATTTATAAATCCATCAATAGGATTTATTTTAAAATGTGTACGCCTATGTGCGTAACAAAAGGTTAATATTTTTTAAAAAAGTATAATGTAATCAATATGTGTAAAGTTTTAGAACTGTTTATGAATCCTTAATCAAGGATCTAGTTGAGTACGCCACTGCATTGGGCAATAATTGTATAAACTAATTTATCAAAACTAAATTTATGAAATAGAAATAGAACATGTTTAACTTGTGAATCAATTTATTAATTGCAAGGAATACGCACGCCACTGAAAGTAAGTGACCGGTTTGAAATTTATTTTATATAATTATATGAATTAATACACGACATTTTATTAAATGTGTGCGCCACTGGAAAATAATTTCCGCAATAATGTTTAAATATTAAATAATAAACAAAGTAATTTTTTTTTAAAAATTGAAATATTTTTGACATGTGAGTCAGAAAATATTAGTTGTGTACGCACCTGGATTTTCTTTTATCCGAGATGGTATAAAGAAAAATTGTATTTCATCATGAAATTGTGCAATTTAATTAAATGAAAACTAAATAAATTGTGAACGCCACTGGAATTTGGCATATTGGGAATTAAAACAATAGTTGCGACTAAAATGCGCTGAAAAATAAAGTGTTGACAAATCCACTTATTTTTTCTAATCATTAAAATAAGCGAATGGACATAGAAAAACAATGAAATAGTCATTATCACATTGGTGATAAGGTAGAATAATAAAATACTAGAAAAGAATGCGAAGAAAAGATTTGACATTAAATTCAAATTGTATAAAAATGTCGTGGAACGTCACTGAAATTTTTTGCTCAAACATCAAATAAATTTATTTTTGCTGAGAGCTTATGTTTTTAAAAATTATTTTATGTAATAGAGTTTAGAGAAAAATGTGTTATTTTTCACGGTCAAAATATTTATGCAATAGAAGCATTTTTCATTCCGAATTGGAATATTAAATCATATGTTATGAAGATAAGGAAATTCGTGTATATACGAAGCAAAAAATTGTGACTGTAATTTTTTAGTCAATAAACATTTAACAATTTTATTTTGTCTTGATTAATTTAATGTAAATAGTTCGGTAAAAATATTATTAAAAATAGGATTACTAAAAAAGTGGAACATTGATTGTGGTATTTTCCACATGAAAAGTTGAGGAATAAATTTCCGTCAGTGTGATTTCCGTAATAGCATAATCACTAACTAAATCTTTAAAAGATAGATTTGTAAATTAAAAATAGGAAGCGTGTTCCAAGTGACTGATTTCCGTTACGAGGAGAATCAGTATCAAAAGTATCAAAAGAATTGTAAGAATTATCAAAAATGAACTACTTTATTTTATAACTAAAACATGTAAACTATATATTTAACTATAACTAAAAGTCTTTTATGTTAAACAACGTATCGCTTTCGTTCGTATTCGTATACTGATCTCGCCCTTCATATATTTGTATCACCAGCCTATATTCCTAATATATACAAAAAAGAAGGTTCGTTTATCTAAATAGGGACTTAAGTGGTTGTGTCTAGGGTTTGGTATACGTCGGTCGTCATCATTTCTTACACTCGGCCATCCTGTATATAAGCCTGTCCTCAGGCTTCATGATGAGCTAAAAGAAAATGAGATCCGTTGATCTCTTCGTATTAAAGATCCGTTGATCTTTTCGTAATAAAGATCCGTTGATCTTTTCGCCTTCGAGATCCGTTGATCTCTTCGTTTTAAAGATCCGTTGATCTTTTCGTTTTAGAACACTGGTGTAGTGATCTCTTCGTATTAAAGATCCGTTGTAATGAAGTTTTTATTTACAGCTCCAGATGTAATTTGATTTATTATTGCATTTCATTTTTTTCATAATTTATTCAACATAAATTATAATTGGAGTTGTCTGGGTTGATCAAAATGAATTTTATTATTCAATTTAGTATTTTATTATAATAATTCAAATTTTCGCGATTTATTTCAGTTAACAGGTCATGCATTGCTGTTGCTTTGCTTGTGCTCAAAAGGGCCGCGCATATATCCCACTCTTGTTTTAATAGATTGGAGGATGAGAATATCTTTACCTTAGACAGAATTTGTAAAGTTAAAATCACTTCTCTACAGAGACTCCTACCGACAACTGGTAATTGAAACACCGCTAGTACCTCCGAATTTAACTGAATTAATTATCACCGTTTTTATCACCGTTTAATTTTGATTCCGACAGTTTTAAAAGTGAGCACTTGGTAAATATAAAGAAACCGAAACGACAATTTGCATTAAAATTAAAGTAATTAATATTAGTTGTTATTCTAAATTAAGCCGCGTAGATAAAATCTTATATCTAACAAAGAAACTTAAAAGGATCAATGTAAGTGAATTACGTTGTTCCTTTGGGTTTTTTAACAGAAAGATTAAAAGGATCAATGTAAGTGAATTACGTTGTTTCTTTGGTCTTTCTTAAGAGCATGATTTACTTGACGAACAGATACACCTGAGGGGCAACGGTGTGGTGGGAAGAAGCATATTTTATGATAGGGGGCGTGTCTTATCCCTTTTGACCACGTTTCTCGGTCTCTACCAGGGTAGCTATAAAAGTTGGTGGAATTGTATCCACTGGATTTATCACAATAGTTACATTTTTACGATAGTTTTGGCTTTAATATAAATAAGTAAATTAAATAAATAAAATATTTATTTATAAAAATAAATTTATACAATAAATTAATTATGAATGATAATTTTTACAAGATTTTGAGCCATAATTAATTACTTGTTTGGCTATAACTTCTACAAATATTATTTTAAAATTAGGAAATAATTCAAACACATAGTAGTTTTTACTCTTTCGGATCCTCTATTAGGGTACACATCGTTTGGTCCGGTAAACCCCTAATAAAATAAAGGTAGTAATGATTGTTTACCTAATGAATAATCAAAATGTGTTTTTCAGAAAATAGGATTATTTTATTTAAAATTGTATTACGTACGTACTTTCTGTTTTGAAAATTATCAATGCGAGACATATATACAAATTCAGAATATTTGTAAACAAAAAATCTCGAATTCTAAAACCCAAAACGGGCAAATTATTTAATAAAAAATTAGGCAATTAGATAATAATGAAATACATTTATTGCACTATGTAAAATTGAGTTCCGAATATAATAGTTTTATGTAGTTACTTATAATAATGTTATCTAATTTTGTATTTGTGTCTCATTTAAAATATTTTTAAAGTTATTAAAAATATTTAGTGAATTAGTATTTTCTTTAATATTGATGAAATTTGAAAAAATTCCGTTTAATAATTGTAAATTCTTTTTCTTTGGTTATCTCCAGTTCATCAAGCAGGTATTAAGTCTTATAATATTTTCACTATTATTGTCCATAATTACAAAAAACAAAAATTAATCAGTTAATTTTTATGAAAATTTTTTGGCAGTTCTAACAACTAATCAAATTTTGTCATTTCGTGTCATATGAAACAATTTCACCGAATCATGTCAACATTACACTGAGAATTTCATAAATTTATTTTCAACCAATTAGAAGGCTCCTTTTTGTTTACGTTTCTTATAGCAACGGGAGACTATCGTGATAATTTTGTTAGTTCCTATTAACTTAATGGAATTAATAAGTGATAATTTTTCTGTGAAAAATGAAGCGCCTTATATTTATTTGCAAAAGTCACTCAGAATAAACATTTTGTTGCTAACTTATAATTTTTATTGATACGAACCAATTTGCTTTACATATCGAACACCGGGGCTAAAAGAAGACACAAAAAACGTATTATCAATTTCTCCTCATTTGTACAATTAATGTCCGTCACATTTTAGTAACAAAAAAGTGTTACATAACGTGAAAGTAAAATTTTCTTGTGAAAATTCATATTTCTGCATAGTAACAAATAATGGGATCATAAAATCTTCAGTTATACATATAATGGTATTATAGGTATTTCCGTTTTTGTTTATAAACAATTAAAATGTGAAAGGAATTTAAAAATGAAACATAAGCTTCGAATAGAAATTGGGGTCTGTTTAAAATGCACGAAGCGAATTAGGGGGTAGTTTGAATTTATTTTAAAATGCATTTTTATGAAAAATTACTTGTTATCAAAGTTGTAGAACATAAAATTTCCTACAAATTTTGTTTTTACTTTTTCGAATTTCGCCGCTAGTTTTTATTTTAATTTTTAAATAACTTTTATGTTATTAAATTAATTTTTTAGTTAAATTTTAAATTAAAAAAATATTTGTAGAAGTTATATATCCAAAAATGTAAATAGTTAAAAAACTCAAAGATAAGGGTAATTATTGATAAAAAATGTGATTTTTTTAATTTTTTTTAAACTAACTTCATTAATGTACCTAAAAACTAAAATAATTGATTAAATAATTACTCTACTAGGAGTGTTCGGAAAGTTGCGTGGGATCACCCCCTCTTTATTATTTTTAATCTGATTTTTATTGTCTGCGGTTGATGTGAACGCATCTTCTAGTCCGTGCAGGTATGAAAAAAAAGTTACCGCATCTCCCACTGACCGCATCTCGGAATGGCCTCATCTCACACGACCACTAATTTTTTTTGTAATTAAATCCGTTGATTTAATAAATATTTTTACACTTACTTTTTTTATCCAGCAAATCCTATTTCGTTTTGATAATCGCTTTGACGATGTGAATAAACGAGTTTTTAGTCTTTTACGGGGCATTTTTAAATATCCTAATTGATATTAATAATAGTCCCTTCACTTCACGAGAACAATAATTAATAGTTGAAGAATCGAAATAATCAGAACACTAAAATCACCACACTTATCTCTAAGAAAGATCAAACTAATAACAAAATGTGTCAAAAATAGTCTAACTTAAACTTTTATCCCCAAAGTAAGTACCGACAAAATATCACACCCCCACCACCTCTGATTTTTGCTGACACAGTTCTTTGCATTCAAAACATACCGATTGTTGGTAATTAAACCGTCAAATGATGCCGATATGCCAATGTTGGGTAGCTAGAATATATCTTATTATTTTTTACTACTTATTAACCGTGCGATGTGTAAAAGTACCAATACATTTGTAAATTAAATCTCAATTTTAACTTACTAAATAAATTAATTAAATACTTATTATATGTTGTTAAACTCCTGTAAAATTTTAAAAATGATGAGTAAAATTAGTTTTATTGTAATTTTCATGTTGAAAATTGTAGTTCATAAAAACAAAAATTGTCATCCAAAGAATAAAATTATTTTGATTAATTAAAAGAAAAATATTGTCCGAAAAATTATAAACTCTATAATTAAGTTTAAATTTATTTCATACTGTTTACCCTCGTAAAACTCTGCTAACAAGAGAATTTATTTTATTTCAATTTACAAGCTGTGTTCCCTAAATTCTAACGGTGGCGCCACTTCCTTGGAGCAAAATCTTCAGTTGCAAGGGTTTCGCTTTACTCGTCCTATACGTTTGTTTTTTATTTTTAATGAATGAAAAAAATATAGGAGAAGATCTAATCTGTGCTCCTCTGCAGCTACTTTTTGAATATTTTACTTCGTTTTTTGTAAAAAAAATTTAGAAAAATGTCTAAAATGAACAATTTTTGGATTTTTTTTGAAAAAAAATGAAGCCAAATTTTCAAAATGTAGCTGCAGAGGAGCACAGATTAGATCTTCTCCAATACAAATATATTTTTTTCTTTTACTAAAAATAAAAAACAAACGCGTAGGACGAGTAAAGCGAAACCCTTGCACAAACTATTTTGTCGCAAGGTAAATCCTCCTCTTAATAGGAAAATTAAACGGTTGTCCCCAGTAGTACTGAGTACGCTTTGTGACAGACTTTTACTTTCCAAGATATAACCGAAATTCCGTTGTTATTTAATTTTTTATATAAATAATTATATTGTCGTTGACTTTTCTCTAAATTTATTAAATATATTTTTAATACGAATGTTGCACTGGTTTTACCCACATAAATATTTAATTATTATTAAAAGAATCGACATTTTATTAATAACAAATTATTAAAGACAAAAAGCGATCAAAACTAGGCATACCGTTTACTGAACACCGAAACTTTTACTTTTTTCAATACACTATATTTTTCTGTTTGTTTTCACGAGGGTGGGCATTGAGATATTTTTTATTAAATTAAATTAACTCTTTTTATTTCCTTGTAAACTTCCTAATAAATTAAACTGACTCAAATACAGAGTGATTCATTTAGAGTTTAAGAGAAAATATTCTTAGACAGAAAATTATTTCAGTAAAATACCGTTATACAAAAATACAATAAGCTATAGAAAATAAAGAACATTTATTAAATCATAAATATTTTAATAAATAAAGTCGCCACCGAATACCAGAATAAATGGCATGTAGTGCTTAAAGCCCACTATACACCATTACTACCATCTTTTAGGGTACTTTCAATATCGACCCCTGGTTATTCTTTTTCTTCACTGTGGCTAAATAGGCACGTTATTTATTTAAGTAACGTACGTGTATCCTCCACGTTAAGAGAGGGTTGGCGCTCGAGGCAACTTCGAAACTGTTTCGGGTGTTAATTGCAACGTCTTTCAGTAAGAAATCCCTTTGCAGAAAGAAAGCGCGTTACACCGTCGATCTTTTCGTTTTAGAACACTGATGTGGTGATCTCTTCGTATTAAAGATCCGTTGATCTTTAAAAGAAACTATCGTCTTGAATAATGAGCTATCGTTTAATGTTGTCAGCAGTGACAACCGTACATGATACTTTTCGAAGACCTCGTAAGTCTTCAACCTTATACCTGACGTTACTTTTGTCACTTGGAAAGGTCCCTTGAATTTTGGAAGAAGTTTGTGACTTCTCCCCGTAGCTGGTTCACTCGTACTTCTGACCATTACTAATTCGCCTTCGCTATATTTGACGGAGTCTCGTCTAGTTTTGTCGTATCGTACTTTTTGCTTTTTCTGATCTTTTGTGATTTGTTTGTAAATTTTGTTACGTAGTTCTTTTAAATTAAATCGATTAAAATCATCTTTAATTTCATTAAGAATTCGTGAATCTGCGGCGTGTTTTGTGTTGAGCATCTATCAGAGCATTGATAGATTTGTTATGAACCGTATTAATTGCACTTTGCACTTTTTTTTTTACGTAACAGTCCCATACGTTAACTTTTTTGGCAGTGGTTGTTGCAAAAGAATTAATAATTGTTCTATTGTACCTTTCGCATTGTCCGTTCGCACCTGGAGTTGCTACTGCATTTAAAATATGTTTTATATCGTAACACTCGCAAAAGTCTTTAAACGTTTTTGACGTAAACGCAGAACCACGATCACTGATTATGCGATTTGGTACAGATACACAAAATTTGTTAAGATATCAATGACGTACTTTGATTTTTGACTTTTTACAAGTTCTATTACACAAAACATCGTAAAAGCATCCACAATCACTAATATAAACTTATTGTTTTTTACTTGGGTTTAATTTACATTGTCTTTTAGCGCATCCACTTTGTTTGTAATATAGGTACAGCTTAAACAGGCGTTAACATACTTCGAAACAAATCGTCTCATTTTCGGAAACCAATAATATTTCTGAATACGTTTCAGTGTCTTTTCTGTACTTAGATGACTTGCGTCGTCGTGGCAGACCGCATATTTGCATTCTTGCTAACTTCGGTACCACACACATCTCTTTATCGTTATCTAATTTATGGTAAATTTCATTATTTTTAAGTTTATATTTTTAAAAATATTGCTTTGTTTCGTTCGTCATATTTCGTGATTTGAGTATTTTTCTAATTCGTAGCAACTTTTCGTCTTGTAACTGTGCTCCTACTATCAGTTAACACTCCGTAATATCTATGGAATAAGTTTCAATCTCATTAACTGGATTTCTACTCAATGCATCTACATGCATCATTTGCGTTCCTGGTCTGTACTCTATATCAAACGTGAACTCTTGGATTTCCAACCACCAACGTCCAATTCTTGGAAGAAGATCCTTTTTCGTAAGGGTCGTCATCAATGCGTTATATTCTGAAATATCGCAAAGCAAATACAACTGTCATAGTTTCCAACTCGTACGTATGGTACTGTCTTTGATCGTTCGTAGTCTGATTGCTGAAATACGATATTACGTGTTTGTTTCCGTCCAAGTCAAACTGAAGTAACATTGCACCTACACCTATGGCGGATGCATCTGTGTGTAGCTCTGTACGTAATTTATGGTCAAATATTGTCAATATTGGTTCCTTTATCAAAGTACTTTTAATTTGTTGGAATGCATGTTCTTGACTTGCTCCCCAGATATATTTTACATTTTTTCTTGTCAGGCGAGAAAGTGGCTCCATAATTTCAGCATATTTTGTAATAAATTTTTTTAAATAGGCCGATAACCCCATAAATTGCCTGAGTTGCTTTATGTTTGTGGGAGGTGACATTTTTAACACCGCTCTTAACTTTTCTTTTCCTGGTTTTACACCTTCGGCACTTATCTCTCTTCCTAAATACGTTAGTTCAGTTTTAAAAATGAGCATTTACTTAGTTTTAATGTCAGATTATGTTCTCTTAATTTAATTAATACTTGTTTAAGCCTTTCTAAGCCTTCTTCGATAGTTACGCAAGGAATAAAGATATCATCAATATATGGAAAAGCTACTGTATTTCTTAAAAATTCGTAGTGACCATCAGGTATCACGAACGATGTCTTTTCAATGGAATTTTCAGTCATGGGTACCTGATAAAACCCGTTAGCAATATCTAATGTTATGAAAAATTTATTACCTCCTCCCAGCTTGTCTATTTGATCTTCAATCAACTACAAAATACTTCTTTGTTTTTTTAATCGTGACGGTATTTAATCGCCTATAGTCCTCGCATGCGCGGAAGTCACCCGTCTTTTTTTTTACTAAAATTATTGGACTGGCATACTGCGAACTAAACTCGCGAATTATGTTGTTTTCCAATAATTCGGCAATCATTTCTCGTAAAATACTCTTTTTTATTTCCGGTAACCGATAAGGATCGTAAACTATGAGTCTATCGGTTATGGTTCTTATCTCCATCGTCACCGTATTTGTTTTTCCTAAACATTTCAAAGAAAATGATACATAATCTTGAAACTGGTTTAATATCTTAAGGCATCTTAAATTATCAGTTTCATCAATAGGTCCGAAAGAAAGGTCATTTGCGGTAATTATTTTATCTGAATAACTGTCAATAACATTGATTGAAATATCGTTTAAAACCGGCAGAATTCTGAAAAGGACTATTTTGTCTTTCTTGATCGTTAAAATATGTGATTGTTCTATAAAATCCCTTCCTATCAATAAGTCCTGAGACAATTATTTATCATCAACGATTATCGCGTCAACAGTTACAATCGCTCCCGTAATTTTTTAGTGTTATTCATGTATTCTTATTACACAAAAGGGTGTCTCCAATAAATCCTCCGAGAATTTTATCTTGAGAGTAGGTAAAGTTAAGATCGAATTTCTTTACAGCTGACATTTTTATGAGAGTTTTAGCACTGCCTGTGTCAAAAAGACAAGAGGATTTATGACCATTGACAAGGATTCTTTTTATAAACAAGTGTTTCGATTTTTGAAGGTTATCTCCACAATTAACATGCGATACTTTTACTTTTGAGGGACATTTATCATGCAGATGTTCTAATCTTTTACAATTCGTGCGCATTCTAAGCGGGCTCTTTGACAATGTCTTGCAATATGTCCCGGTAACCCACAATTATAACATAAACCGTTGGGGGCCTTACGTTTTAGTTGGTGATTAATTGGTTTTGTAAGTGACGACGTAGTAGGATAGTTTGAAGTACTAGCGAACGTCACATGTCTGTTATCTTCGTAAATGGAAGTGGACATATTATCCATCGTATTTAAGTACGCAAATAGTTTGTCTGCATTTTGTATTTGTGCCGATCGTATAGTCCTCACAATATTTTCATTTTTAATACCAACAATTACAGCCTCAACCAAAAACTCATCTGGAATTGTTAATTTTAAAGCTCGTAATTTCGTTAATTTTCTAAAACAATAATCACCCAAATTTTGGCCAGGTTTTGCTTCGTAATTAGAAGCATCTCTTAATAAATTAGAAAATTGAACAGACTTACGGAAATGATCCAACATTCCTTTTTTCATTTCAATCCATGAAGCGTCATTTGTGATTTGTTCATAGTACCAGTGGCGTGCGTGTCCCTTAAGTCTGCTGGATATAATCCTTATAATATATTCGTCACTCCACTTATACCTTTCCGCTAAGGTGTCCACTTTTGATACCCACTTTTCGACCGTAATGTCGTCTTTCGAGGAATCGAACACCGGGATTGCTTGTTCGTCACTCACCCAAGTCGCGGTTAGCATTGACGAATTATTTCGAAGTTCGTTAACTTCCCTTTTTAGTGATTAAAATTGTTTTTTAATGGCAACACTCTCACTATCCGTACTCGTATAAGTATCAGTAGACGATGATCGATCACGCCTTCGACTTTCGCGAGACCGTCGATTACTTTGTCTACGTTTCGAATTTTTACGCTTTTTGGATTTACTTTTTCCCATTTTGTCAAGAAAACTGAACCGGCTTTTAAGGCTGTTTATCCCACTTCTGATTGAATATTTTTTTTTTATTAAATTGACTGATATTAAAATGCAAATCAATTTTTAACATATTGTGACATTAATTTATCTGAAATATCTAGCTTTTCAGCAGTTTGAAAAATAACACTAGACTAATGAGAGAAATTATTTAAAAAACTGGCAACAGGGCAGGGCCGCTAGCCGTAATAATTTGTGGACCACAGGGTCGCTTATAACATTATGAAAATTTTTGGGCACTTGGCAGCTAGAGGACACGAAAACATATTGGGCATCTTTTTTAGCCGCTAGTTGAATCAATAGTATTTTGGGCTTCAAGCCTCTATTAGAAATAATAATATTTTGGGCATAAATTTAGCCACTAGTTGAAACAAAAATATTTTGAAACATGAATTTTTGCGAACAGCAAATGTCAAAGTAAACCTTTCGTAGAAGGAGTGTAAATAATAATTTTCCATCGGAGGAAATGTCGTAAAATACCTTTCTTTGTAAGAACGATTTTAGACCGATATATTAATTGTGAAGCTATGTTCATTGTATTTTGCACCTTCGTTGGTGCTAAAATCTAATTGAGTATTTCTCAACATCATTAGAAATAAAATTTCCGTGGCAGGAATTCAAACTAAAATACCTTTCGTAAAAGAACGATTTTATAAGCAAAAAAAATATATTAAAAATACCTTTCCTGCAAGTGGGAACGATTTTTAAACAAATACTTTTCCGTAAGAGGACTTTTTCCGTAAAATGAACTAATTTATGTATTTCATAAACACATATTATTGTTATTTTGGATTTCCTGTCATGGGATAATCCGAATATGTTTCAATTTGAGCAACGGCAGCTGATATACAAAGTACCTAGTACTTATTTTAAAGATAGATTGTTTAACTTTTGTGGTGGTATTTAAATGAATAATATAAATCAATAAGTCTTTTAAGACAGCAATAGTATATGCATGTGATTAACTTTATGCATACTAGTGAGAAATATTTATTTTTATAAAATATGTTTATAGAAAAAATCAAATTGGTGGCTAGTTGCCATTTAAAAGTGAAAGCGTCATTTTTTGGACATATTATTATGTTGCTTTTTTATTAAAAGTACAACGAAGTTGGCACTAATTATTAAATTGTATAAAAAATATAAGTATTAATTAAATTGAAAAACGGGTACGCTACTGAGCGTAGAAATCTAAAATTTGTGAATCACAGAAATTTATTACGAATGGATCAACAGCAATTTTTTAACTGTTCCAATATATAATTAAGTCGACAGCTGTGTCTATTATGCTATAAATGCTAAAAGCGATTGAGAAATATTATTATTGAAATATTTTTATTTTAAATTTAATAGTAAATTGCACATTAAAAACATTTAATTTATATAAATGTGATTGACAAGTGCATGCGGTTAAAAAATGGATTGTTGTGACAATGAATTCACAAAAGATTTGATAGTTTTAAATCCAAAATTTGCTTCAATTATTAAGCTAAATAAACAAAGAATATCAGAAGTTAGAAATTATTTATTAGCATTTAGTAATAACTAAAATGCGTGCGAATTTTTTTAGCAATGAAATGTGCGAATCCTCTTAAGGATTTATATTTGAAAATAAAATTTAAAAATTTAACTTTTTATTGTATTTCATGAATAATTTTTATTTAGGTATGGCAAAGCAAGTAACATTGTTGCCAAATTGTTATTAAGAATTAATTTTTGTTAGTAAAATTTTTTAAGAAATTTTTTATCGCAAATTTTGAGCGATGGAATACACTTTACATATAATCTTTTATATACAGTGTTTGTGTTCTTTTTTGAACATTTGAAATTTTTATTTAAATTGTTGTAGAGGCTTTCTACAAAAATTATTATGAGAAATTAAATATTTACTTATTTTTATAACCAATGTATTTGGTTTAGTGAGATATATTAATATCCTGTTTTTGTGAACATATTAGGAAATATTGTTTTCCTTTAGAAGAATTGAATTATTTTTATTTTTGTTATCAAATATTAGGAACTATGTGTTTCCTAAATTGGTGGATTATTTTTATTTTGTAACCCATCTGATCATTTTTTTTTTTTATAATCATCAAAGAAATTTCTTTTTGCACGGGAAAGATAAACGTTTAAATATGTGCCTCATTATAGAGGGTGATCAAGTTCCATCTGCATTGAGCAGAACTGTAATTCAATAATGGGAAACTTAAGAAAGTTTCAAAACCTTGTTTGGATATTTAATTTAATTATTTCACACTCAAAAAAGAGATACATAAAATAAGACTAAAAGAAAATTATTACATTATTTAATTGAATCATTTCACACTCAAAAAAGAGATACATGAAATTTGCAATGAAAATTGCAGAGCCTTGTTTGGCTTAATCATTTTTTCACACTCAAAATAAGAGATACGTCAAACAAGAATAAAGAAAATTGTAATTATTTAATTGAATAATTTCACACTCAAGAAAAGAGACACATGAAATATTCAACATAAGAAAACTTTCACACTCAAAAAAAAGAGATACATGAAATATATTGTAAAAATGTTATTGATTGACTCCGCAAGTCTAAACACCAACCCATTTTTCCACGGTAGCGCCCTTTTAACGTCCAGACTAGTCATTGGCATACCATGAAAATTTAGCATTGATGCTTAACCAACATTGTCAAAAAATGAGAAATAATATCGAAAATGTCATTGAAGAGCAGATTATAATTGTTACATTTATTTTGATTTTATGTATGTTCGCTTTTACCACAGTTAAACAATCTTATCTTTTTATTTACTAAAAAAGATTATGCTGGTAGCATAAATTTTATATAGTGTTAAAACCTATTAAAATTATTTATGGCACGGCCATGTATTGTAGACGTTTTTAAGTACGTCGGAATAAAATCTCAGTGTTTCTGTGATTTTTTTTTGTAAATATTTTTATTATTAAAGAAATGAATCCTTTATGCATACATGGGTAATTTTTACCTAATACGCATTTTGTTGAAAGTGTTTATTATTTTTTTATAAGTGCGTGGACTTGAGTATTGATTAAAATTTGATTTATTATTTATGCAAAATATAGCTAGTTTGTTTAAAAGGAGAAATTTTATACTTGTTTTCATTAGAAATTATGTTTCAATTTTCTGAGTTTTCTTACATTATTTTTAGAAATATTA
Organism: Neocrepidodera transversa; assembly: GCA_963243735.1. NCBI lineage: Eukaryota > Metazoa > Arthropoda > Insecta > Coleoptera > Chrysomelidae > Neocrepidodera > Neocrepidodera transversa. Next base: position 34,206,140 of record OY725341.1, read on the forward strand.
GGGGTGTCCAGTAGCTGATGATATAAAGTATTAATTAATTATTTTTTATTATTGTATTTTTATTTAAAATATCAAATGCAATATGAAACTTGGCATCGGCTACCGGAACTTGATCTAATGCCCTTAAAGCATCACCTGATAAAAATGTTTTTAAATAAAAATATCTTTCGGAGTTGCACAATTTAGAATTGTTAATAATTAAAGAGGTAAATAAATCCATGAATATCTGAAATTATAATGGATTACCCGAAAATATTGGTATTTTAATATTCGTTAAATTAATATTATTTTTTTTTTATTATCATGATTTGTTGTTTTAATTATTGAAATTTTGTTTGCATATCAGCAATATTTTTTTAAATTTGAATTATCTAGCTTTTCATTTTGAAAAATAACACTAGAATTTTGTGATGTTTTGAAATCACTATTATTGTTGGCGCTATAGGGCCTTATTCCAAAAAATTGTCTAGCTTTTCATTGGGAAAAATAACACTAGAATTTTGTGATTTATTGAAATCATCATTATTATTGGCGCCGTGGCCGTATTGCAAATTTGAAACCTCCGTTTTGAAAGATGTTTTTATTTTTAAATGAAATAAAAAATACATAATATAAAATATCAACAATTTTGTGATATGCACTATTTTATGATAACAAATTTTTATTAAACTTTATTAAACAGCTAATAAGTATTTTCGTAAAATTAAATTTTATTTTTACGTGAAAAAATGTTAAAATTACAGTAAAATCGTCTTTACATGCTACACCGCAGTAAATTGGCTGCGTAAATTATTTTTAAAAATGTTTGAAATATGAAAATTATAGTTTTTTTATTATGAAATTAAAAGAACTGACCTTGAATTTTCACACTATCACTGTCGATACCTGACTCCTTGAAACAGAGACTACAGGTGCCTCCAACTATTTGCTACTTGCACAGACTTGCAAGCTGCTGATTTGAAAAATCTGCGCTGGCATACAGATGAATACAGATGTCCATACAGATGGCTACAGATGTCCATACAGATGACTACAAATGTCCATACAGATGACAACAGCAGGAGAATGTTTGCTGGCACACAAACGTGATGACCACAGCAAGAAAATGTTTGTAAAAAACTGGTTCCAATACTTATCCGTCTCGAAGGACCATGAACGATTTACGAATATTAGTATTCATAAATGTTGAAAGAACACTGGACTTGTATTTTCTTTAAATATCCGGCTCGAAGGACCATGATCGATTTACGAATATTAGTATTTATAAATGTTGAAAGAACACTGGACTTGTATTTTCTTTAAATATGCGTCGAAGGACCAAACTCTTTAGGTAGGAGTTAAACCAAAACAAAAACAGTATTTGAAAAAGGAATGTACTTTTTAATCAATTTATTCCAAGTACTAACATGAACATAAAAATAATAAACGGCACATTAATTTAAATTATGAAACCGAAATCGAATAAAACTCATCACTTCATTCACTGTAAAAAACTATTTACATTTTTTATTATTATGAAAACTCAGAAACTTTTTGGGTGTGGTTAATTACGCACCATTTTAATTATTTGAATAAACTTTTTGCTCTATTAAATGCAACTGCATCCTTGTACAGTCGATAAGCGAGAGGCCGACGACGATGCTCTGAATTTTAGCGGAGAGTCGGGTTGGTTTTTTATTGGTAGGAGACATGATACGTGGTATCCAAATAGCCTTGAATTCAGAATCTTAGCGGGAAGAAATATATTTATATGTTTTGTCTCTTATAATGATGGGATAATATAAGAGAACAATAATAGTGCTTGCATAGCAACGGTCGATTATGTATTTTGTTTTTGTTAACGGTATTTTGAAAGTAGACAGAAAAAACGTCTAAGAGAAAGACGGAATAACTCTTGTGTTGAGTTTAAATCTATTTTTAGATTTTAAAATATACAATAATAGACATTATTATGAACTGAAAGATTAATATTATTAATTTTAAAAGAAATATGAATTATTTGGTATTTTCTGGATAATATTCCAGTGAAATTTATCCATTACTAATCAGTCTATATCAATAAAAATTAAGGGCTCTACTCATTACTACCTATACCTACTGAATATATGTCCAGGTAACACAGGGGAGGAAAATATACAAAACTTACATACCTACCTTCTGTGTATGACAATATACACATAAATCAATTGTTTTAGGTGCTGTTAAACTTGGGGAGCCAGAAGTTTCTGACAGAAGTGTTGAAGACTCAGTTAAGAATTGGCTTAAGCATGCGCCTCAACGTTTAAAGTTAAAAAAAAATAGAAGAACAGTGATTATTTAAGTTAATTTTTTTGTTATTTTAAAAGGGACAAATAGTGCCTCATAGAATTTTTTTTAAGTTTTAATAATTTATGTTACATTGAAAAATACAATTTAAAATATGTTAGCAAAAAAGAGTAAGATAGGGAAGCGACAGTTATATAGGCGTATTGGGGTTAGTGTAAATGAGGCATTGGAATAAATATCAGATTTGTCGGAGGATAATTTTATTGAACAGAATGAATCTGTTGAAACCAATATAGCTGACAGTGCTGACACCACTGCTAAATCTATACAAATCCATGATAATTATTCCACTTTAGATCGGAATAGTTTTTTAGAAATTTGTGAAGAGAGATCTGATGACGACATTTCAATTTCTGATAAAGGGCTACAAATCCCCAAAGAAGTTATTACTAATCAGACTGACAACACATACAATGCTGACCTAAGAAACTCTTTAATTCAGTGGAGTTTAAATTTTAACATATCCCAAATTGCAGTGACCAATCTTTTGCATATTCTTAGTCCATTTCATCCTCAGTTACCATTAGATTGCAGAACTTTGTTAAAGACCCCAATTTCTACAACGGAAATGAAATTGGCAAATAGGGAATATTGCCATATAGGTTTGAAATTACAATTGTGTAAAATATTCTCAGATAAAAAACCTGTTTCTAATATCAGCTTAAGTTTTAATATAGATGGCGTCCCTTTGTTTTCCAGCAACTCTATGCAACTCTGGCCAATTTCATGTTTAATTAAAAGTTGTAAAAGTCAGCCTTTTATTGTTGGTATCTTTTGTGGGACTGGCAAACCTCTGCCTTTAAATGATTACCTTGAGGATGTAATTAATGAATTGTGTGATCTTTTGGAAACTGGTTTAATTTTAGATGAAATTGTATATACTGTCAATATTCACACCTTAATATGTGATGCTCCTGCGCGAGCATTTGTAAAATGTGTAAAATCTCATGGGGCCTATGCGGCTTGCGATAAATGCACAGAGTACGGTGAGTATTATGATAATCGAGTTATTTACCCAAACATAAATGCAAATTTGAGAACTGATGCTTCTTTTCTTTCTCAACAAGATGTCGATCATCATATGGGCTTTTCTCCTTTATTAAAGTTAAATGTTGGCATGGTATCTATTTTCCCAATTGGTTGTATGCATAACGTATGTTTAGGTATCGTTAAAAAAATTATGTGTCTTTGGACAGGAATAACTCCCAGTGTTGGCTTAAAAATACGTTTACCTAGTAATTTGATTAAGGATATATCAAGTAATCTTATTTCTTTAAAATGTTTTGTTCCGTTTGAATTTAATCGGAAACCGCTCATCCTAAATGAATTGCCACGTTGGAAAGCGACAGAGTTTAGAACTTTTTTAGTTTATCTAGCTCCTCTTGTTTTAAAAGATAAAATAAATATAGCTATATATGAGCATTTTTTATTGCTTCATACTGCTATTGTTATAATTTTATGTGAAAAACATATAACATTCTTTGGTCTTGACTTTGTCCGTAATTTGCTAAATACTTTTATAGAACATAGTGAAAATATATATGGCAGGCGGTTTCTGATATATAATGTCCATCTACTAACTCATTTGGCTAATGATGTTGAAAAGTATGGTCCTTTAGATAAGTTTTCAGCCTTTCCTTATGAAAATTCTTTTAATAAAATTAAACATTTAGTTAGATCAACTCATAAGCCTCTTCAACAAATTTCTCGAAGACTGCACGAAATCTCTTTTTTAAGTCAGAATGGTGTTAAATCACTACCTTTACACTCTATTGAACATACAGAAGGACCTGTATTGCATAGGTTAAATACTAGCAAACAGTATAACAAGCTTAATTATAAAAGCTCTACATTCTGTGTCAAAAACTATTCTTCGGCAAACTCATATTTTCTTACCAAAAATAAAAAGGTAGTTAGAATTGACAACATAATTATTACAATAAACAAGGAAACGCATGTCTTAGGCAAACAGTTTAATACATATAAGTCACTTTATTTGTATCCATTTTTACTCTGATTTACTAGATATTTATGTTATTGAAGATTTGTCACCAATTCTAGAATTTTGGTCCATAGAAGATATTTGGGTTAAAGCAATGGTACTTCCTTTTAATGACATAAACAGTAATAAGTGGGTATGCTTTCCAATTCTTCATACCAAAGATAATGGTGATTTTGAATAACTATAGTTAACTTAATGTCTCAAAAAATATTGAATATTTGGAAATTTTATAATATCTAAACTACTTAACTACTTGCAACTTAATCATTCATAATACAAAAGGCGACACGGTTAATTATTTTTAAAAAGTGATATTTGTCAGATGTAAAGTGGTTTAGATATTACATTTACAAATATTTAATACCTTTTAAGTATTATCTATCAGATTGTAACGTTTTAGGTATTTATGTATTTAAAAAAAAATATAGCTTCTTAAATACTCAACATATTTTTATTTTATTTTTTATGTTTATCAATTACAGGTGTCTTTGCAATCTTGTGAAGAATTTTTGAACTGAAATAACTTCAAAAGAATGGAAAAAATGCATTCAGGCAAAACCGCGCTTTTATTGTATCTTATTCAAAGTCATTTTAGTTTAAAAATCGTCAAACTACTGTTGGATATTTGAATATAATTTGTGTAAAAAAAATACACACTTTTTAATCTAAAATGACGTCAAAATGGATGTTTAATTATACGTTTTAAATACGTAAAAAAAAACGTAATTTTTACGTAAAAAAAGACGTCATTGGTCTGTGACTTATGACCCTGTATATCGCGTGTTTTCCACGTCATTCATATACGTAAATAATGACCAATATTCAACGTCTTTAACACGTCACTCTGCTACCTGGGTACATCCGGCAATTTATAAACCGAAGACATATTTTATATCTGATGTAAACTTTTAGGGTTCTTGGTTCTCGTAGTTACCTGCCATCTTGGTTCTTGGTTCTCAAAGCTACCTGTTATTAATATTTCTTGGAGCTATCTGCTATAATTATTTCTTGGAGCTACCTGCTATAAATGTTTCTTGGAGCTACCTACTATAATATCTCTTGGAGCTACCGGTTACTAATATTTCTTGAAGCTACCTGCTATTTCTTTGGAGTAGAAAATTGGAAGAAACCAAGAAAAAGATCGAAAAGATGAATACAAGATAAGTGTCTCTTAAAATAAAAATATATTTTAATTTGGTCAAAATAATTTTTTTTTAAATAAACAAATTTTCTTATAATACGATCTTTATTTCCTTACATCCTTAAAGAAAAGAAAAAGAAGGATTTTGAAATATATTGTAGTTTTCTTGTCAATTGTTTCTCAAAAAAAAAAACATTAAAAAAAATCAATTCGACTGGCGTCCAATAAATTTTTCTTAATATTATACTTTTCAATATATTTCAAATCCTATTCGTGGAATGAACCATAAAATTAAATAATTGAGCTTAACTCACTTTATTAAATAAAAAATTAAGATCAAAAAAATAATTTCGTATCAGTACCATTTTTCATGTAAATACTTTATTTTTTTTAATTTTAGGGATAAAGAAAAAAAGGGAAAGCAACTTTTCCGCAAAAGAGGATAGACTAATAGTTTCCCTGGTTAAAAAAATATTCAGGCATATTAGAAAATAAAATTGGATCCACAATCGCAGTATATGTCGTTAAATTACCCATGAGTGGTTGTGAGGAACGGGGAGAAAACCTAAAACAGCGAAAACACTTGGAGATGGTAGTGCGAATAGCTCTTTTTGGAGCTAATATCCAATACCTCTGAACAAGAATATTTTGCAAGGTTTGAAGCCCAGGGTGGTAGTATTTATTATGGGTGTGAGCAATTAAAAGTTGCGTAAAGCGAGAGTGTGAGGGTAAGAGAATGGGAAGTTTGCTCTCGAGAGAAAGAGTAGAGTTGACCAGACGTCCGCCCACCCTGACAAAACCTGCTTCATCAATAAAAGGTGTCAACTTTCTAAGAGATTTGGGAAGAAGTTTATTCTTTTTTAGAGATAAAATTTCTTTGGAAAAATGTTTAAGTTGAGTATATTTAATGAGAAATCCAAGGCTAGTTTCGATTTCTGGGGAAGAAAGAGTACCCGAAAGGGGTATTGTGCCAGGTTTAGAATTATTACAAAATCTGAGCATGTATGCTAAAATTCTTTGGATTTTGTAAAGAGAACTAAATCGATTGAGTAATGCTTCTATGCAGTTTACAGAAGCTTGAGTTGATAGAGTGATAATCTTTTTTTCTTCGTCTGTTTCGGGAACGGTAAAAGATACTCGAGTATGAGGCATTTCAGATAGGGGAAATTGAAGCCAAGAGGGGCCTTGCCAATACAAAACACATTCAAGTAAACTTTGAGTCAATAAACCTCGGGATGCTGGATCAGCAGGATTAAAGTGAGAGGAGACATGGTGCCACTGATGAGGGGAAATTTTATTCTCGATCCGAGTAACTCTATTACCAATAAATGTGGTCCATTTATGGGGCGAGGACTTAATCCAGCTAAGAACAATAGTAGAGTCCGTATAAGCTGTGGTGTCAGAAAGAGGAATTTTGTCAGCAAATATATTTTCAATGTACGATAGCAGATCAGCTAGTAACAGAGCTCCACAGAGTTCTAAACGGGGAATGGATATGCGCTTAAGTGGAGATACCCGAGCCTTTGAAGAGAGAAGGAAAACTGATACATCATTATTCTTAGATACGCATCTTAAATATACAAAAGCGGCGTATCCTACTTCAGATGCATCTGAAAAGCCATGGAGAGAACATGAGACTGTATTTGAGGGAAATACACAGAGAGAAATATTTAACGACGAGAGAAGATGTAATTCCTTGCCAACCTTCAGCAAAATTTTTGAATGAGAATTTTAAGGTATAAAGTAAGAGGAGTTAAAAAACCGAGGGGATCAAATATACGAGCTAGTTGAGAAAGTACTATACGTTTAGTGCAAGATAGAGTTGAAAAACTGACTTTATAAGTGTAACAATCCGTTTGAGGGTTCCACTGCAAACCTAAAATTTCAATAACAGATTCGGTATCTGTATCAAATGAAAGGGGATTATATACGAGATCGCGTTCAGAGAAATTTGATAAGAGAGAAGGGTCATTTGATGCCCATTTTCTAAGTTCAAAACACCCTTTTGAAAGGAGAGAAATGAGTTGGTTTTGTTTTAGCAGAGCTTCAGATACAGATTTTGCTTCCGTGACTACGTCATCCACATATATATCAGACTCAATCACGGAGGCAGCCTCTGGAAATGCACTTCTATGATCTTGGCTCAATTGTAACAGCACTCGAATAGCTAGAAATGGTGCAGAACTTACACCATATGTCACAGTGTTTAGTGAAAAGTCTTGGATGGGTTCGTATTTTGAAAAACGCTATAAAATTCTCTGATATGATCGATGTTGAGAAGAGATTAAAATTTGCCGATACATTTGCTTAATGTCTGCAGTGAAAACAATTGCATGTAAGCGAAAGCGAAGCAATATAGAAATTATGTCTCTTTGTAACTTGGGACCGGTAAGAAGAGTATCGTTTAATGACATATTATTTTTGTCTTTAGTGGAGGCGTCGAATACGACCCTGAGTTTGGTGGTAGAACTTTCTGGGCGAAGAATACAAAAGTGAGGAATATAATAAGAGGAATTAAGAAGAAAGTTCGCTGAAATGGAAGACATATGGTTATGGTCTAAGAAGTCCTGCATAAATTCATTATATTGAGAGAGAAGAGTAGGGTATTTATACAATCTTTTTTCCAGGGAGAAAAAACGCTTTAGCGCAATATCACGAGAACCTTCAAAATTAGGCTTATGTTCCCGGAAAGGTAGACAAACTTCAAATCTTCCATCTGATAACCGAGAATGAGTTTTAACAAAGTTATTTTCAGCTAAACTATCTTCCTGTGATATATCACAAATTGAGGGTATTTGTTCAATCTCCCAAAACATCTTTACAGAATCTTCAAGAGAATGTACAGTAGAAGCAAAATAGGTTTGCACGCGGTTGACCTGAGGGGTATCATTAAACTTTCCCATGATTACCCATCCAAATGTTGTTTCTATGGCAACAGGTCCGTTAAGAGAAGAGCTGTGAGTTTGTCCGGTGATTATATGTGCAAAAACTTCAGCTCCCAGTAACAAATCAATGGGTTGAGATTTATGGAATGAGGGATCTGCAAGTGGCAATCGAGAAAATTCTGAAAATGTAGGTAAATGTAAACTGTCGATAGGTACATTAGAACAAATTTGAGGCAGGACAATAAAGTCAAGAGTAAAAGACGGCTTGTCACTTGACAAGCGTTTAATCGTAGTTGTCACACTTTGATGAGATTGAGTAGAGGTTTCACCGATACCTGTGATAGCAATGTTTATCTTGGATCGGGGAAGATTGAGAAGCTTGGCCCACTTTTGAGATACAAAATTGGATTGACTTCCATTATCGAGTAATGCTCGAACTGTGTGTGACTGGCCTAATACATCTTTAATACTTATAAGGGCAGTGGATAATAAAACAGTTTGGGATGAGCTAGAGTATAAAACTTGAGTAGATGTACTGGGCTGGTTCAAATTGGGAGGCACAAGCAAAGAGTTCTGATAAGCTGATGGCAAAGGAGTCATATTTGAAGAAGGAGATTTATTAAAATGAAGTAGACTGTGATGTTTACCTGAGCATCGCCGACATCCGACACTACTGGAACAACTAAATGATAAGTGTCTAGTACCCAAGCAATTTGTGCACCACTTTCGAGCTTTCACTAGAGAAAACCGGTCTTGGGGAGATTTTGCTTTGAATTCAGGACAATTATAAATCATGTGATCATTTTGACATAATTGAAACTTAGATCCTTACGCATTAGCGACAAAGGAATGAGTCTTTTGTTTAGCAGAGGTGGGATATGATGAAGAATTTTTAGATTTATCATAAATCTTTTTATTAGTTAAACAGGCAGGTTTAACATTATCCATCGCATCACATTTATTTTCAAGAAATTCCAATAGAGGTGAAAAATAATTATTCATTTGTAAAGCTTTACCATACTGAGTTTCAAATTCTGCCGCAGTTTGTGAATCAATTCTGTCTAACAGCATATTAAATAATATAAAATCCCAGTTACCAATATTATACCCTAAATTTTCTAACATGGCTAAGTTATTAGTGAATCCTGATTCCGATATGGGTTTCGTTTGATCAATTGCACGCCAATGAGAGCAGGCAATACGACGATCATTATCATATTTTTTGAGAAGAGAATTATAAGCTATAATGTAACTTTGTCCCGTATATTTGGTACGATTAACCAGAGAGAGTGCAGGACCGGCCAATGAGGTCCTCAAATAATTAAACTTTTCAATATTAGATATGTTTTTTTCATGAATCATAGAATCAAACATATCTATGTACGTACGCCACTGAGTTAAGTCCCCATCAAATGTAGGGAGAGAAATTTTGGGAAGCTTAATATTGCTAGTGCTGCTAGGTTGAGATTGTGTTGTATTGAGGAGAGTAACATCATTAATATCTTCGAATAATTGCATATAAATAGCTTGAACATGATAAAAATTGGTCATCGCACTAGAGTAACAATCCTCATGAGAGCTTAAGTCTCCATTGTCTTGTGTAGAAACAATTTGAATGATTTGTGCGTGAAGAGATTCAAAATTTTCCCATATCGTTAATAAGTGTCGATACCGGCATTTAAAATTATTATGAGCCTGTTTATCTGTAAGACATTGGTCAGCTATTTTCTTAATATCTCCTAATTTTATCTCCTCCGTATGTCTTTGAGCAATATATTGTTTGAGTTTTTTTACCTCACCCATTATACCACAGACAATAAAAATATATATAAAAGTAGAGAGAGGAAGAGAGAGAGAAGATGAAATCAGGTTATGTATGAGACTGGTAAATTACGTTAAATCGCATATACAATTAATAAATGAGCACAGCCTTTTGTTTTGAAAAAAGACAAATTTTAAAAACCAAAGTGTATATCTAATAACATGAGATATTTAAATAATAAATGTTAAATTATAAATGGTTCAATTGCGAGAGAAGAGAGTGAATGACTAATATTCACGCTATTGCCCACAGACTATAAGTCAAAAAATAGTGCAAAAATAAAGAAATGTTCATATAAATTGAGCCTTAACAAAAGCCGAGCAAATGCAAATTCAAATAAAAACAGTTTCAATAAACGTGCTAATTTTAATTTATTTTACAGATAATTTTTTATAATTACAATCTGAAGTAAAATATTTGTAAATTTGTAAACAAGTTTAAGGTTTCCAAAAGTAAGAGATAAGAATGTTCAGCTCGTCGACTGCGAATAGGTGCTACTTTTTGATGGTCACTTGTATCTTTTAAATATAATTTAATAGCACTTAACTTTGATTATTAAAGTTTATATAAAATAAAAAAATAGGATTCGACTAGAAGGACCAAAACTATGGGCGAGAATCATATCGCCGATTCAATAGTTAAATGAATACAAAAAAAAAGAAAAAAAAAAATAGTTACCGGCAAGTTCAAAATAATGATTTTTCACTAACCTTTTTTATGGAACACTGGACTGGAGCGGCGCCGCTTGTGCGTTATAACCATACGATAGAGTTGCTAATGTTGTAACAAATACACAGAAAATACAGTTTATTTGTTGGCAATAAAACACTTAAAAATATTGATTCACCGATCGAGGCAAAGTGTCGCTATTGATTCCAATTATCGACTGTCCTGGTCGAATCGTGAATATCACAAAATTTTGAACTTGATACATAGGCGGACATAAATATTTTAATAACGGTTGTAATAAAATATAATTAATATTAAATATGCGTACGAAGACTGAACATCCTCCATTACACGTATGGAAAATTGGGTAATTGATAATTTAGCAAATGTAGTTGATGAATATGTTATTCAAGTTAAAGTAGTAACTTTAAAGGATAATTTTCAAACATATTGTGAAGTTCAAGGTCAAATTGAAGACCTTGATGTGGACGGACTTGACAACGAAGACGTATCTATCATCGAAGACAAATATTGTAAAATACTAGCGGAACTTCAACGAAAAACATCAAATATTCAAGGTAATCAAAATTCAATTAATTTAAATAATTCAAAAACACAAATAAGTTCAAATTATTCCGGAGTAAAGCTCCCACAGATATCTATTCCTACATTTCATGGTGAATATCAGAATTGGCTTTCATTTTATCAACTTTTCACTTCCTAAATGATTTAGAGAAATTCATATATTTAAAGTCTCGCTTAAAGGGAGAAGCTTTGAAACTTATTGATTCACTCCATTTGACAAGCGAAAATTTTGCAATTGCAATTAATATATTAGAAAATAGATATGATAATAATTTAGCGATTTTAAATTCGCATTTAGATTCAATAATTGATTTTCCTATTCTATTAAAATGTACTTCACAAAGTTTGAGAGAATTCGTAACAAACATAAAAGCAAACGTAGAATCTTTAAAAAATTTGAACTGCCCAGTTCAACATAGCGACTTAATTCTTATAAATATTATTTTGCGAAAATTAGATTTCGGAACAAAAAAAGAATACCAGACTCAACGTGATTCTGGTCAATTACCTTCATTAGCAGAATTTTTTAAAATTCTAGATCTACGGTGCAATATGATAGAATCCCTTAATTCAAAAAATATTAATATTGATAAAAAACAATAAGGAAAGACATTTTTCTAGAAATGTTCAAAAAACAGCCCTTCATTCACATAACTCCCAATATTCCAATGCTTCATATGAAAGAAAATGTTGCGCTAAAAAGCACAATACAATTCTTCATGATAATTCTCAAGACCTTTCTTCACAACGTTCATATAATTCTCAAACTGAATCTAATCGAAAAACTCGGAATTCTGGTCAAAGACTTCAAGAAGATAATTCACGTAGTCGCACTCATTCAAACAGTATTAATCGAAATATTTCAAACCAGAATTCACGAAAATTCATTCCAAATTCAAATCAATCAAGTTTTAAATTCTTCACAAACTCTAGATTCTGAAGGTCAAGGAAGTAGTTCAACTTCACTTTCTACTAGAACTAATAATACTTATGTTCTCTTAGCAACTGTAATAGTAATTCTTTACGATCAAAATGGTGATCCTGTTCAAGTTAAGGCCGTCTTAGATAACGGGAGTCAGACTTCTTTCATAACTGAAAATCTCATTTCAAAATTAAATTGCCAAATATATGATAAATATGTACAGTTTTCTGGGGTTTCAGATACTGCTACATGTCCTAAGAAGGTAGCAGATATTGTTATTCACTCAACTAATCACGAGTACAAATATCCATAACTTGCAGCGTTTTACCTGTTATCACAAGTAATTTACCTTCCATTAAAATAAATCCAAATTCCATTAATATTCCTTCTGATATTCAACTTGCAGATCCTTCTTTTAATATTCCATCAAAGGTAGATATTCTTATTGGATCAGATGGGTATTTTGATGCAGTCATTCCAGAAATTATTAAATAGGAAATAATCTTCCCACGTTGCAAAATACCAAATTTGGTTGGATAGTTGGAGGCAGGTATTCTCAACCTCAATTTCATATGAACAAAAATGTTTCGCTTTTCTCTCCAATCACTACAATTGAACCTAATTCTGAGTTAACTCGTGACAAGATGCTTGCCAAATTCTGGGAGATAGAGGAGTTACCTGTTAAAAGGATATTATCATAGGACGAATTAGCCGAGAAGCATTTTATATCTACATATAAGATCTTACAAAATGGAAGATTTCAAGTAGATTTGCCTTTGAAATCTCCGTATGAAAATAAAAAGCTTGGTGATTCATTCCATATTGCAAAACGAAGGTTTCTGAATCTAGAGAAAAGATTTACCCCTGATACTCTTCTTTTTCACAATATAAACAATTTATTGATGAATATGTTGATTTAAGTCATGCTAAATACGTTCCTCTTTCACTTTTTAATTTTAATTCAGAAATAAAGTATTTTTTACCACACCAATGCGTTATAAGAGATTCTAGTGAAACCACCAAGTTGCGTGTGGTGTTTGACGCTTCATGTAAAAGTTCATCGCGATATTCCTTGAATTTTATGCTAAAAGGATATCAAACAGAACCTGACTTGCATGATATAATTTGTCGATTCAGACAACATCCATACGTCTTTACTGCAGATATCAAAAATATGTATAGGCAAATTGAAATACATCCTAAACAATGGTTTCTTCGAAATATTTTATGGAGAGATTCCCCCAAAAAAGAGTTAGAATGCATAGAGCTTTCGACAGTTACGTATGGTACTAATTCTGCCCCTTTTCTGGCCACTCGAACTTTGAAGGAGGTGGCTCTTAATTCACAAAATAAATTTTACTTTGCTTCTGATGCTTTATTGCATCATACTTATGTTGACGACATTTTATTCGGATGTTCTAATTTTTTACTTCTGGAAACTTCTTATTATGAATTAAATGAGTTATTAAATTCAGCAGGCTTTCATTTACATAAATGGTATTCTAATTCTTCTCAATTTCGTAATTTACAGTCTGATGTCAATAATAGTGTTCATTATGACATAAAATTAGAAAATTCTCCTAATAAAGTATTGGGCTTATCATGGAACATCCTTGAAGATGTATTTTCAATATCTTTGCCTAAGTATTCAATCAGTAAGTCTATTTCAAAAAGAAAGGCATTGTCGTTAATTTCTCAAATATTTGATTCTTTGGGGTTAATATGACTTTTCATAGAATTGGGTAAAATTTTCATGCAAAAATTATGGATACAAAAAGTGTCTTGGGACGAGCCATTAAACTCATCATTTTAAATAAATGGGATACATTTTTTAGTGATATCGCTACGCTTAAAAACTTAAAAATTCCTCGATCTCTGTTTCTAAATAAAACCATCTATCAAATACAACTTCATGGGTTCGCTGATAGTAGTATAAAAGCTTTTGCTGCTTGTGTTTACTGCAGAACTGTGTATTCTGATAATTCGATTTCAACTTTTTTGGTCACTTCAAAATCGCGGGTAGCACCAATTAAAATATTGACTATTCCTCGTTTATAGTTAAGCGCAATGCTTTTGCTAGCAAAAACTACGCAAAAGATTCTAGAATTATTTAAAGGCAGGCTTTCTTTTATCTCTATCAATTTGTGGACAGATTCACAAATTGCTTTGTGTTGGTTACAATCACATCCTTAAAAATGGACTACGTTTGTGACCAACAGAGTGTCACAAATTCAGTCCCTATCCTGTGAGTGGCATTGGCGTCATATTAAATCGTCTCAAAATCCTGCTGATCTGCTCTCTCGAGGAGTGTTAGCCTCAAATCTTATATGTAATAAGTTTTGGTGGCAAGGACCAAATATTCTTCTTAATACAAGTCTAGATTTATCACAGTATGATACGAAAATTACATTAACTCAAATCCCTGATGAACGAAAACAAACTCTTCACATAATTTCTAGTCAAAAAGATGAGGATATATTTTGGAATAATATTTTTAAAACATTTTCTTTATTTAATCGATTAATTGATTGTGTAGCATATATATTGCGGTTTATTTCAATTCTTAAAACAAGAAATGGCAGAAATACAAGTCCTTTAACAGTTGATGAATCCAAGGCCGCATTTGAGGTCATCATCAAAATAATTCAACAACAGTTCTTTTCCAAGGAAATTTCTGACTTAAAAATTGGAAAGTTAGTTTCAAATAAAAATCTTCTTGCTCTTAAGCCCATTTTAAATTCTGGCGGTTTTCTTTGTGTCGGTGGACGTTTGCAGTATGCTGACATTTCAGAAGATCAAAAGCATCTAATATTACTTCCTTCAACAAATCATGTAGTTTCGTTACTTCTTCGTTATGAACACCAACGTCTTGGACATGCAGGGCTCAAACAGTTTTAGCAAATATTTGTGCAAGGTCTTCAAAACAAATGATGGCTGATTTACCTAAGGATTGAATTTCTATTTGCAGGCCATTTGATAAGGTGGGTATAGACTTTGGAGGACCCTTACTTATTAAGTCATCTAGATTAAGAAAGGCTCCAATAACAAAATGTTATATAGCTATATTTCTGTGTATGGCAACCAAAGCCATTCACATTGAACTTGTTTCTTCACTTTCTACTGAAGCATTTATTCTTTCATTAAAACGTTTCATATCCCGTAGAGGAAATCCTTCTGTTATCTATAGCGATAACGCTACTAATTTCACGGGTGCACGAAATTAGCTTAAAGAATTAAATGAATTTTTCAATAATTCAAATAATTTAGAAAGTATCACTTCATTTGCTGCTAAAACAGAGATTCGATGGAAATTCATTCCTCCTCATAGCCCGCATTGGGGTGGATTGTGGGAAGCTGCTATATAAAGCGCAAAAGGTCATCTTCATCGTATTTTGGGAAATGCTTATGTTACATTTGAGGAATTAACCATTGTACTGGCTCAAATTGAAGCAATTCTAAATTCACGTCCAGTATGCCCGTTATCGAATGATCCGTCAGACTTCAACTATTTAACGCCTGGTCATTTCTTAATTGGTAGCAGTTTAACTGCATATCCTGAGTATGATGTAACTAATATTTCAGAAAACAAACTTTCAATCTGGCAACGTTGTTCACTATTACAGCAACATTTTTGGAAACGTTGGTCAGTAGAATACTTAAGTAGACTTCAAAATAGACCAAAGTGGTTATATCCCGCTGAAAATTTAAAAATCAATGACTTAGTTCTTCTGAAAGAAGATGGTGTACCTCCTCTAAAATGGCAAAGAGGGCGTATAATGGAAGTCGTTCCTGGTCGCGATAAAAAGGTTCGTGCGATCAAATTAAAAACGAGTGAAGGGATTTTTACAAGACCTATTACAAAAGTTTGTCCTTTACCTCGTATGTAGATATTCAATATTAAATTTTTATTTTTCTTCTATTGTTTAACGTTTTGGTTAAGTTTTGAAGGGAAGCCCTTCAACGCGGCGGAGTATGTTAAGAATTCTCTTCCTGATAATATATTTTCTAATTTTACTTGTTGAAATTATACTTGTTAATAGCTTACTTGTTTCTAGCCATTGTGGCTAGCCAAAAAACTTTTTAATAAAAATTAAGATAGCGAAAAAATAAATAGTTGAAGTTTTGTTCTATGTCTAGATGATAGATACGAAATTTTTACCAGTCGTTATATATTATATTTGAAAAGAAAAATATATAATTATTTAAAGCATTAATTAAATCTCAGAACCAAATAAAATTTGTGTTAATTAAACGACACAACGACGCAGACTAGGAACTAGGGCTTCCTACTCTTCGTTCAAAAAGAGTTCAACAGTAGCTCTGGAGAAACATTTCGTTCAGCATATTCTCTAAAAAGCAAATATTTGAATCAGAAAAAAAGCAATGAAAAAATATGCGGAGGAAAAAAGGCATTCCTATGGAACAGGTGGTGGTCCACCTATTAACATTCTAAAATCTCCAATTGATTCTGAGATCCATGAAATAATTGGATCTCAAATGACAGGATTTCCATCAAAATTTGATAACGACTCAACAGGTAATTAAAAATTATGTACTTTTTAGTTAAGTACAACTTTTGTAGTTGAAGAATTTAATGTTAGTGAAATGGAAATTCCGGAAGATAAAGGAACAACAATTAATGAAGAAGGTCCTTCGAGTTCATTAGATTGGACCAAGGCATCTGTTAAGGCATTAAGAACCGCAGTTTCTAAGCAGATTCAAGTTGCTACTTCTGGTACAAGAAAAAGGGGTATTTACATTTTTTAGAAAATAAAAATAAATTTTGTAATTTTTATATTTCAGACAATTTTTTGAAGACCAAGTGGGGAAACTGGGAAAAATCTAAACAGGATGCAGTAACTGTTCAGCATCAGTGTCTTCTTGAAGAACATAAACAGAAGTTAGCCCATATTGAGGAAAATCCTAATCAAGAAATGAAGCTCTTCGCAAAAGAAGAGCATGAAATTAAAATATCTACATTAAAATTGGAAAAAGAAAAACTAATGAAAGAATTAATATAGCAATTTTGTATTTATAAATAAAATAAATCTAAAAATATACAGTATTTATTTTCAAACCGGGACCAATGAATTGCATCCATAATTTAAAACTTACACAGGTTAGACACTCAGACGTCCCAAATTCGTCCAAGTTTGCGCATGACGTCAGCTGGAGTCCAAACGAAATAATTTAACATTGGATTGCATAGGGTTATTGTGTATTTCGGGTGGTTTTTATTTTTTTACGGCTATATATTTAATAAAAATGTATTGTAGAGTATTGTACACTAAAAAGTGATAACTACTTTAATAAAGGTATAAACTTTTTTTACGATTCCGATGTTCTTTATATTATAAAAACTATTTAAATGCTAGATGTAAAAACCAGAAAATGCTCAATTATGTTATGGCTAATTTTATCGTTAAACTAATTGTCAAATATGTAACAAATAAAGTACTTTAGATTAACTTTAGAGTGATTTTATAAATGTTTAATCAAAAAATTTATTTTTATAAAAAAGTTATTTGAAATAACTTATTAGTGGAACTTTTTGATGCATATTGTTATTGCAGGTTTTTGTTACTTAGGCTTTTATATACCTACAGCTTAATTTACACTCAAAGAACGAATATGGCAAATGTAAATACGAGTATAACTTACATTTACAGTCACACAAGTTGGTATGTAAAATAAATGTTATAAAATTTTTCATAAGTTGTGCAGTGCTTTATTGTTATTATTGAATAAAATGCTAAGTAATAAATGAATACGTAACTGCTTAAAGCTTGTACGCAATACATTTTACAGAACTTTTTTTGTATTATTTAAAATAGTCTAAAAATGTTAAACATGTTTATTCATATAATAACCTACTGTTATTGTAATAAAGAGCATTTCGGAAATCGAAAAAACTTTGTACTGTTTTTGGAGCGAATATTACTTTTACACCAAACACAGCGCAATATATTTTTAATCAGTTTATAGGTGAAATTAAATAAAAATTTGTCAAAAAAGACAATAAAATTATATAATGACACATTAAAAATTTTTGTTGGGCACCAGGTGACGTCACATATCCTGCGCAATGTCTAACCTGATATACTTCAACCATGAGTTGCATCCCATTTGAGCAGGCCAAACTTTTGACCGCTGACTTGCATCCGTCCAACCGCTGAGTTGCATCCCGTCAACAACAAATTTAATATTGTGTCTAAAACTCGTGGATAATTAAATAAAAGTGGGCATTGTTGTCATGTTTATTCTGATATCGTAATTGATACTAAATTTTATTTCCGAAACTGCGACTAATACAGTTGTATAACAATATAGTGAATAATATATTAATTTAACTTAAACATTTTTTAGTTATGTAATTATTGTTTGCCCATTTTAATTTTTTTTATTCATTAATATTATTTCATTATTTCGCTTAACTGTATTATATATATTATAATGATCTGCATAATTATAAAACTGTTAATACTCTCTATATCCATTGGGAGTGGGTTCTATATAAAAGAAAAATCATAAATTTTTACAAACAAAATTAATAATTAATAAAATTTTGAAATTTTAAGCTGCCTTCCTAGTTCCTCTTCTCCTTTGTCTTCCTCGAAGATAATTCTGTTCCAAATTTTCCCCTAAACTAGTACTTGATGCTGCTCCACTTTTTTTTTTAAATAAAAATTGCATCCTTTTTCTTTTTTGGTTTTATTACTTGCAATATCTAAATTTACATATGTTAGGCATTTTTATTAAAATACAAAATTTAAATTCGTTGACAAATTGTATATAAAAATTATGACTTTTCTTTTTATTTTTTTTCGTCTCTAATCAATTTCGACTTTCTATTATTTTTAAAACCTCCCAACCAAAACCATTACTTAATTTTTTGATTTTATCCCAAAATTTTTATACAGAACGATTTTTAATTTTCAAAGTTAAATTTTAAATAATTTTCTAAATATAAAACAAATTTTATTTCTATTAACATTTCATAATATTCTCCTTCAATATCAACATTTGTTGATTATACTAGAATTTTTATTTCTCAACGACCATTACTGAATGTATGCATTCTGAAATCATTTTTAATAATAGAATGTAAACATTCACACTCTAGAGTCTGAATATTTATTCTATAATACTTGCCTCTTATGCATTTTGCATGTATTTTCATTCTTTATCAAGGTAAAGAATGGATTTTCTGTAATCGAATTAAACAATATCGACTGCCGTGGACTTCAAAAGTGTCAGTGTCATAAAATGGCGACGGTAATAATTATTTTCAAACAAGTTTTAATTTAAACAAAATAATGAGTGAAAAATCAAGTGAAGTAGATATAGAATTTAATAATATCTGAAATTGCAAATTATGAAAAAACACCAATGCACCAGATTTTAATATCGGTAAGTGTACCACAGCAATATAAATATTAATACAATGTAATACAAATATGTCAACAAATAACTTGTGTTCAGATTTAATTTAATTTTGATTTATACTTTTTGATCGTGGAGAAAATATAGTCTGTTACTCGGTAAGAATGAAATAATTCGACACTCGTGGTTCCTCACACTCGCTTTCGCTCGCGTTCGGAATTTTCCACTCGTGTCGAATTTTTCATTCTAACCTTGTTACAGAATCTACTATTATATACCCAATTATTTTAAATTAACTCAATATATTCAACTATAAAAACTTTTGAATATAATTTTATAATACAAACGTCTTTATACTAATAACAATAATAAATTAACTTCTATAACTCATACAAAATGATTTCATTATAATAATATATATTATATACATAATTTATTTATAATTTATTAATAACAATAAATGCCCATAATTTTAGTATTAAAACTACTATTATAAAATTACCAAAAAACTATTTATAATTGAAACAACAATCAATTATAATTATTGTTGTCCCAACGTTTATTTTATTTCCATTTCAAAACTTTATTGAGAATTTATTTTATTTAAGAGAATATCTTATGTTTTTTTTTTAATTAATATATAGCGTAAGAAAATATGATGACATTTTTCAAATCTCATACAGATGTATGTTCCAATTTTTATAAAAATATTTACCATTCAAATAATATACCGGCAACATTGCTATAAAATTTGACCAGCCTTTGACCATGATAGGCGATTATTAATGAACATAATGAATTACGGATGCAAGTCGACGGATGCAAGTCGACGGTTGCCTTTTTTCGTTCAGGTAAAATTTTACTTTTTGAGATGCAACTCCCCGGTCGCCTTTCAAACAGCAATCCTAATTAATATAACTAAGTAGCTTTATTTTCTAAGGGAATAAAACCAATTACAATACAAGAACGATATTTATAAATAAAATACTTAATTTATAATTGAAATGTAATATAATATATATCCTGAATTTCAATTTCTATGCTATATTATGCAATACCATGCAAGCAACTACTATTTCCTCTATTTTATTAATATTAAGACGAATTCCTAATGATAAAACGGGAAACCTTCGTTTTAAGACTCCAAAGGACCTTTCTATAGGATTTCTGGTTCGTATTTGGCTTTGATTAAAAAGTTGTTCAGCTGCTCCTAGTGGGTTTACTAAAGGAGGAATTAAATAGATTCGTACAGCATATCCACTATCTGCAACTAGAAGAGCATTGCCAAACGCTTCGTTTTCAAAACTATTTTTCAAACTGTAGTGTTAAATATGGTTGAATCATGAGCTGACCCAGGCCAACGACCAACAATGTCTTGAATAACAAGATCACGTCTACATACAGCCTGAATATTGAAAGAAAAATAACCTTTGCGGTTTCTAAAAATTTCAGCTTCGTTTTCTCCAGGAGATTGTATCCGAATGTGAAAACAATCGAAGGCTCCAATACAACGAGGAAATCTGCTAATGGCATAAAATTACTGCTGAACTTTTTCTATTTCTTCCTGACTTTCCTAATTACCTGCCTGTTTAAACTGCCTATAGCTAACAAAACCTTATGAATCATGCGACTGGCAGTTCACTCTAAAAAGTGTATTGTTAAATCGTAACAATAATCGATCGTTTAAAAAATATTCCTATACTAACAAATTTTATAGCTAGAACTACTCACATTTAAAAAAAAAATATTTTCAACAATACTATTTTAGGTGAAGAGTGAAAACAAGTACATCGGTGTGTAAAATTAAATTTATTAAAATAGGCTAGCTTTCGGCATATTGTGCCATCATCAGAGCCTTCCTAAAAAATTGTTGATTTACAATAAAATACAAGTAAAAATAAAGAGTAAGACTTACGTCAAAGCGATACCCCACCAGAAATATGATGAAGAGTTCAGGTCAATAAGGGACAAATACGTTAACTCAGATGAATTCCAGTTAGCAAAAAAATACATATTATGTTAATATAGTAGAAAAATAACAATACACTAATAGTGAAAAGTGAATATAAATCTATAAAATGTTTTTTAACTTATAACAAGTGTTTAAACAAGAACTTGATTAACACTGAACTAATGATTAACTGTTGTGTCAATAAAGTTTAATTAAGTTGTTGAGATTCCCATAATGTTTTAAATAAAAGGTTGTAATTACAATTTAAATGCATTTGTGTATTTAAGCAATTTCCAGAATTCAGGTTCATCTCGCGAAGGATCTCTAAGTCCTCCAGTAGGTCCATTTTCCTAAAGTTGTTAGCTGGAATGCTGTGTAAGATTTCACTACCAGAAGTATTAGAAAAACTATGATTATTAAATTTTATATGGTGCCCATAGTTAGATTTACTTGGTCTAGAGAGATGCTCTTTGATACGTGTATCTAGAGGCCTAATAGTTCTACCTATACAGGCCACTTTTTAATAGGGACAGTATTGCTATCTCGTAAATGGTAGATGCTAGAAAGACGGTTAAATGGGGAAAAATGTGCGAAATATAAAAATAGACAAAATGATTTTTTGAAACCTAAAATATTCCTATTGGTTCCGGAGTTAAACGACAAAATCCGAATTTGTCGAAAATCGTTTTTTTGCCAAAGCTCGCTTATTATACAAAATTTGGAATAACTTTATTAAAAGTTTTTGTTGTATTCTAACATCGTTATAAACTGCCACAGTTAAATTTTAAATCTGACGTTTCGTCTCTTCGGGGCCACCATCAACTTTATCTTTTTAAGTACGGACCTGTCTATTTTATATCATATTATTAAATCGCTACGAATACTAAATTTAACGATATATTACACTTGATTATTCCGCGACGTTTTGTCTCTTCGGGGCCACCATCAACTTTATTTTTAAATACGGACCTGTCTATTTTATTTAATAGTACTAAATCGCTAATACTACATTCAACGATAATAACACTTGATTATTCAGTGACGTTTTGCCCGATCAATGACATACGTGGTTTTACGTATTTTCACAACAATACACCTGCTAGTGATTCTAGACCTGGAGCATTACTAAGACACGATAGCATTTGTTATTGTAATATTTAATAAATAAACAATTAAATAGAATTTCCTGATATCTCAATGAAGTATACTTCGAATCAGAGCAATGAATTTAAATAAAGTAGACAGGTCCGTATTTAAAAAATAAAGTTCATTATGGCCCCGAAGAGCACGAAATAATCAAGTTTTCGTTGAATTTGGTATTCGAATCGATTTAATAATATTACTCAAAATAAGCAGGTCCGTATTTAAAAAGATAAAGTTGATGATGGTCCTGAAGAGATAAAACATCACGGAATAATCAAGTTATATCGTTGAATTTAGTATTCGAAGCGATTTAATGATTTTAAATAAAATAGATAGGTCCGTATTTAAAAAGATAAAGTTGATGGTGGCCCCGAAGAGACGAAACGTCAGATTCAAAATTTAACTATGGCAGTTTATAACGATGTTAGAATACAACAAAAACTTTTAATAAAGTTATCCCAAATTTTGTATAATAACCGAGCTTTGGCAAAAAAACTATTTTCGACAAATTCGGATTTTGTCGTTTAACTCCGGAACCAATAGGAATATTTTAGGTTTCAAAAAATTGTTTTGTCTATTTTTATATTTCGCACATTTTTCCCCTTTTAACCGTCTTTCTAGCGTCTACCGTTTACGAGATAGCAATACTGTCCCTATTAAAAAGTAGCCACCCTGTATAGGTAGCCTCACATGAATTACAGTTAAGTTTGTGAATACCGCTCCTCGACAACTTGTCCACCTTATCTTTAGTTTTTGAAAATAAGGATTTAATAGTGTTTTGTGTTTTAAAAGATATTTTAAGGTTATTTACGTTATTATGTAATATCTTAGCTATGTCAGTAGATATCGAGCCAAAATACGGAAGTGATCAGAGGAATCATTGTTAGGTATATCAGGAAAGGCTAATCTCCTTCGTTTCTTAATAAGGACCCTATTGATCATGTTATTAACCACATGTAGTTTATTGTAACAAAACTAAATAGTAGGTAAGTATTCGGAATGTTTCGTCTTTTTTCAAACCGAACAACCGAAGCTCGCGATTGTCTGCAAGTCTGAATAG
Source organism: Neocrepidodera transversa (assembly GCA_963243735.1). Taxonomy (NCBI): domain Eukaryota; kingdom Metazoa; phylum Arthropoda; class Insecta; order Coleoptera; family Chrysomelidae; genus Neocrepidodera; species Neocrepidodera transversa. The sequence goes on from OY725341.1 coordinate 34,230,028, forward strand.
CTCCATTACTGCGTGTCTCATTTACATGAATTATGTCACCTTATACCGCTGACATGATTCTAAAACTGCTGTCCTTGCAAGTTGCCGACAAGGAGGATTCCAAGCCAGGGGCAGTCAGTCATAATTTATCTCTAATGATATTCAAACGCATTTTATTTTAGAAATTTAGAAATTTGTAAAAATAAATTGTTTTTAAAAACGGACTTGAGTCTCATCGATTGTTAATTGGCGCAGTCAGTAGGATATTCGGGATTGATTTGTATCGAACAGATCAATTTTCGTGTAACGATCGACCGAATATCGAACTTTATCGAGCGAACTCAGTTCCGGCAAAAAGTTAGTGAAGTTCAATTATAAGGATACCTATCGTCAGTGATACAGAAATTTGGGAATTGGATCAACATTATTCAATTCTACGAGGAAAGACAAGCTTTGGAGAGGACAGAATCGCTGACCCAGACTTTCACCTCATAGTTGGAATGCTGCAAGTCGTTTTATTACTGTAAGTGCAATTTATGACTCAATCAGTTGACGATTTAATTAACGGATTAAATAATTTGAATTTAAATTTACCTTTAACTGACTCTCAAATTGTTAAATCTAACCCAAAAGAAAAAATTAACAATAATTCTAATTCAACCAATAGTATAGCGGCTAACTTTAAATCAGAATATTTAAATTGCATTCCGCAATCCGACGGTAATGCGAATGATTTAAATAGATTTTTATCGGTTTGTGATAGTCTTGTTAATAACTTTTATGATAGAGGCAATCCTAATAGTTTCCACAATGTTTATTTGATTCAATCAATTGTTAGTAAATTAGTGGGTAACGCTAGAACTGTGGTAAACATTCAAAATGGCACTTGGGATGATTTAAAAAATGTATTAAGGCGAAACTTTGCCGATCAAAGAGATTAAACCTGTTTAAATCGGGATTTAGTAATTATGAGGCAATTTCCAAGTGAAAGGGCACAAGCTTTTTATGATAGAATATTAAACATTTTAAATTTGCTTTGTAGTCATGTAGAAATTCACGAAAACGAACAGGCTTCGAAAAACTTGAAGAAAACTTTATATAATGATTTAGCTTTAAAAACGTTCCTTTGTAGACTTAAAGAACCTTTAGGTACTACAATTCGTTGTATGAGACCAGGCACATTAACTGAAGCTTTACAATTTGTTATGGAAGAGGAAAATACGCATTACTTTCAAAATCAAACAAAAAAAATTTTTCAAAAGCCAAATAATGTACAAAATAGACCTAACCAACAAAATGCGTTTGATCCAAATTTTAATGCTTCATCCAATAATTTTGGACAAAATTCAAATTTCAGAAAATTTAATTCTAACTTTCCGTCTCAACCAATTCAAATGCAACCAAGGCAAAATATGCCTCCACAAAAATTCTTTACAAACTCTCAAGTTTTTCGACAGCCACCAAAAGAAAACGTATTTAGACCTAATTCAAACAGATCATTCCCAAAACCGACGCCAATGAGTGTTTCCACACGCTTTACCGGAAAACCAAATACCCAGTCAATGGGAAATAAAATAAAAATTATAGAAATAATAATTACCCACAAGCTGGTCCTTCAAATTATAGACCGCAACCTAATTTTGTTTCAGAAGAATTATATAACACTGAAACTGAACATATGAATCATAGTGTGGAAGTAGAAAGTGAATCTTTTACTAATAATAATCAATATCCATTTAATAATGAGCAAACTGCTGAAAATTTTCGTATTGCCGCCAGTCAAGACAAAGGGACATAAGCCCCTTGACTATTTCTCTAAATAATGTAGATTGCAGTGAACTAGCTTATATTATTTTCCCAGAATTTAATCTTAAGTTTCTTATCGACTCTGGTTCTACGAAATCATTTTTAGACCCTGATATTGCACAGGGATTATTTCCAAATTTGATAGAATCTGATCCATTTATTGTATCAACAGTTTTTCAGAAATCAACTCACAAATATAGTGTAAAAATTCCAGCATCTAAAATATTTCAATTAGAAGAACAAAAATATCTTAAATTTTATTTGTTCAAATTTCACAATATTTTTAATGGTTTAATTGGTATTGACAATCTTAAAAAATTAAAAGCAACTTTAAATTTTGACAGTGGATTTTTAATTACTCCACATGCCAGAATAAAATTAAATTTTCAAAAACTGAAAAATAATAACACTAATATCATTAATATCGAACCTCGTACCGAAAAGGTAATACAGATAAAAACTTCAATTATAAATGGAGAAGTAATTATTCCATATCAAAAAATACATAATTGTGAGATTCCTGAAAGTTTAACAATTGCAAGAAATGGACGTGCTCTTACAACAATATTAAATAACGAATGTATCTCATTAGATTTCTCAGAACCAGTGTTAGTTGAAAAATTCGACATGAATAATATACAAGAAATAAACCTAAATAATTTTGATGATAGTATAAAACGAAAATTAGATTTAACACAGATCCGTACGGACCATTTAAATACTGAAGAGAAAAGATTAATTTTAAATTTGTGTAACGAATATTCAGATATATTTCATCAGGAACATATTCCTTTAAGCTTTACAAATAAGATTAGGCATAGCATAAGGACAACCGACGAGGTCCCAATTTATTGTAAATCGTATCGTTACCCATTTGTTCATCGGCAAGAGGTAAATAACCAAATTCAACAAATGTTAGACCAAAATATTATTAGGCCAAGTAACAGCGCCTGGCAAAGTAACCTGTGGGTGGTCCCCAAGCGCGCAGACGCATCAGGGAGGCAGAAATTTAGGGTCGTTGTGGACTACCGTAAACTCAATGAAAAAACCATTGACGATAAGTACCCACTTCCCAATATTACTGACCTACTCGACAAATTAGGGAAATGTCAGTACTTCACAACATTAGATCTGGCTAGCGGCTTCCACCAGATCGAAATGAACGAGAGTGATATCGAAAAAACAGCCTTCAGCACAGAAAACGGTCATTATGAATATCTTAGAATGCCATTTGGACTGAAGAACGCCCCTGCGACGTTCCAAAGAATAATGGATAACATTCTAAGAGGGATTCAAAATGAAAAATGTCTTGTATATTTAGATGACATAATAATATTTTCGACATCACTCCAAGAACATTTAGAAAATTTAAAATCAGTTTTTCAAAGACTCAGAGAGTCCAATTTTAAAATACAACTAGATAAGTCGGAATTTCTTAGAAAAGAAGTGGCCTATCTAGGTCATATTGTTACACCTGAAGGGGTTCGTCCAAACCCCGATAAAATCAGGGCAATAAAAAATTATCCTTTGCCGAAAACAACTAAACAAATAAAAGGTTTTCTTGGTCTGTTAGGTTATTATAGGAGATTTGTAAATAATTTCGCTAAAATCACTAACCACTTACAAAATGCTTAAAGAAAGGTGCTAAAATTGAGCATAACTCAGAATTTATTGAATGTTTTGAAAAGTGTAAAAATATATTAACAAATGAGCCAATATTGCAATACCCGGATTTTTCGAAACCGTTTATTGTTACTACTGACGCTAGTAATGTAGCGCTTGGGGCGGTTTTATCACAGGGAACTATTGGCTCAGATTTACCAGTCGCGTACGCATCGCGAACATTAAACGACTCGGAAAGAAACTATTCAACGATTGAAAAAGAATTGCTATGTATTGTTTGGGCAACAAAATATTTCAGGCCTTACCTGTACGGTCGTAAATTTTCTATTGTTACTGACCATAAGCCACTTCAATGGCTATTTTCATTAAAAGATCCTAGCTCCAAACTTCTTAGATGGAGAATAAAGCTAGAGGAATTTGATTATACTATAATTTATAAAAAAGGTTCATTAAATACAAACGCTGATGCACTTAGCAGAATTGAAATTCATACTAAAGAGACAGAAAAGCCTTGGGACGATATTGACAGGTTATTACAAGACGCACCAGACACCAGACGAGAACTAACCACACCTGACATTAACGAATTTCTTCAACCTTCCTCATCCAACTTAAATTTAATCCCAAGATCACCCAGTCCGGACCTGGACGATATAGATGCTGCTTCCATCTTTGTACATCCAGATCCTGACCTAATACAACAAAACGACGAAGGTCATACAGTTCATTCTAACGCTGACGAAGACCCTATTGTAGGTATTCCGATAAGCGATTCTCCCGTGAATCACGGACAAAATCAAATAATTATAGAATCAGTATTTCATTCACCTGCTAAACCAAAAATTACAATTTTATTCGAACGTAAACAAAGAATTACATTACAAATTTCGGACAATAATTTTGAACAAGATGTAATAAATTTTGTTAGGGATTATGTTGCACCAGATGTACCTTATTATTTATATTTTGTGAAAACCGATATGTATGAACCTTTCTGTGAAGTAATAAGAAAAAATTTTAAATGGCCCTCATTAAAATTTAGGAAATGTAATATTAAATTAATCGACGTAACTATTAAATCTGAGATTCCGGAAACAATTAAACTATACCATGAAGGAAAAAGTAATCATAGAGGAATAGAAGAAACTTTAAATAAAATAAAAGGTATTTTTTATTGGCCAAATCAAAAAGAATCTGTCCAAACATACATTAATAACTGCGAAATTTGCCAAATGAGTAAATATGAAAGAAACCCAGTTAAAATACTTATGAACACTACACCTACGGCAATAAAGCCTTTTGAAATTATTCATATAGATGTGTATACCGTAGAAAATGCAAAGTTTTTGACTATAATCGATACTTTCTCTAAATATGCCCAAGCCTACTATTTAACGGCACTCGAATCAACAGAAATAACAAATCACCTTATTACAATCTTTTCACACCACGGTGTTCCAAATCAAATAGTAACCGATAATGGAACAGAATTTAAAAATTCCGTAATTACCGAATTACTAGCTTTACATAAAATTCAAATACATTTTTGTTCTCCATATGTTCAGGCCACAGTCAAGCCAACCCTGTTCTCCCAGAGTGCGAGTTTGGGGATGCAAGATTTCGCCGGCCAGCAGTGCAATTCTGACATTTGTTGAGTGCACATTTCAATTATTATTGTTTTTGTTGTTCATTTACGTTATTTATGTGTTAATAAATATTCAAGAAAGTCAATTGCTACCAGCGCCTTTTTATCAAGGTTTTCATAATCAACACAAAATTCTACACCATATCATCCCCAATCGAACTCTCCTGTTGAAAGATTACATTCTACCTTTAATGAACATATCAGAATTCTTAATAGTCGCGGATTTCTCAAAACTCCTATTCAAATAAAAATAAAATACGCCATTTTAGCCTATTGATGTTATTAATGGTCATTTGAGTACAGAAAATCATTTTAATCTAAATATTGATATGATTTTAACTAGTAATTATATACATGAACATAAAGACATAACGCGAGAAATGTATTCAAAAATTAACGAGACTTTACACGCACAAAAAGAAAAAGTTATAAATAAAATAAACGAAAACCGGGACTCACCAAATTTATTTAAAGTCGGTGACGAGACATACATAAGAGATCACACAAGACAAAAAACCGCGAATAAATTCACAAAACCAACAGAGATAACAAACGTAAACAAGGGTGGTAAATTTATAAGTACTAGTTTACAAGAAAAAGTCCATATGGACAACCTTAAACGACCACGTAAAAAGACTTACTCATTCAACTCTAAACTATAAATAATAATTATTTTACAGGTTCTCCGTCACACTTGGACTTCGGGAACAAATCTCCTTTAGAAATTTGGACAATAATCTTGGAATGATACCACTTAAATTAGGCACAGCAAAAATTGAGGAATATTCTCACAAAATAATACATTTTTATGATTTAAATCCGCTAATATTAGAAATTAACAAATTACATGCACAATCAGAGTACTTTTTGAGAGTAACAAACACTAGTCAACCTAATTATTTGGACATATCGAATTATTTAAAAATTTTGGAATTTACCGAAAATAAAGTGGAAGAAAAATTAAAAAATATACTGCCACAAGCAGGGCGCGTTAAAAGAGGACTTATTAATGGTTTAGGATTGTAACGAAGTTACTTTTTTTTTATTTTTATTTTTTTTTTTTGGGACATTCTGTATATAAATAATTGTAATTTTTGTTATTGTATCAACCGTTTTACTTTGAATTTATTGACACCCCTCTTATTTTATTGCCCGATATAATCATAATTTATTTTTGGGAAATTCCTTCTTTGGATTTCCTATTTCTTTGGATTTCAAATTTTGTAAATTGTTAAGACGAAACACACAAGTCAGTTCCGTAGCCGACCGCGCATATTTAATTTTTAGTGGGGCCTTTGCTAAGTGGGGCTGGGAAAATTGTTTAAAAGGCCGGGAGCCGCTAAAATCACTCTCTTTTGCTGACTGTTATCCGTCTCTACCGTTTTTAAAAATTAATTACCGGCCGTAGTGAACGTTCTGACCTGTGTGTGTGTGTCCGAGGTAAGAACTTGTATAATTTTTCTTAATAAATAATTTTGCATATTTCTGATTTTTCTTGTGCATAAACTGAATAACTACATATCACTCGGCTTACATATAAAGGTTATAATTAACAATAAGTTTCTGGCGTATTTATGTCTGTTTAAAAATATCTTCCGATTAGTTATAAAAGCTTCAAAGGTTTTGATTTATTTAATTTAGGGGGGTTTGACTTAATTGATTCAAAGATTTTTGAATTAGCTACCCTTGCGTTCGCTGTCTATTCACAGGAACACAACGGCGGTTCTTTCAAGAAATCCTGAATCCAGTCAATAGGGTTTATTTAATTTAAGGGGATTTGGCTTAATTGATTCAAAGGTTTTTGAATTAGCTACCCTTGCGTTCGCTGTCTATTCACAGGAACACAACGGCGGTTCTTTCAACAAACCCTGAATTTAGTCAAAAAGGTTTATTTAATTTAGGGGGGGTTTGATTTAATTAATTCAACGAATCTTGAATTCTGTTCCGGAAAATCATTTTATCTGTGGGATATTTTTTTTTTATTATACAAATTTCAAATACCGGGTAATTCTTTTGTTATTATTATATTCAGACATAAATACCAAGGAAAACTCCTGAGAAACGTTAATGCCTAGTGACGCTTTCCCTGTGCAGCTATCATTTTCACCGCTAATTTTGCATTTTTCTTTCACCTGCTTGTTGTAGAATTGCACGCTATCTCATATTGCTTTTAGTTAATTTTTCAAGACCCGACGAAATTACTGCTTACATTTTTTTTTTTATCATAGTAAAAAAAAACGAATTTAAACTGCAACTACCGAATGGTAAATAGTAGCTTTCCGTAATTGGTGAACGTTAAAAAAAATAAATCGTTGTTTATATTTGTTTTATTTTTTCTTTTACAAGCAACCGGTAAATTCAGATTTCGCAACGTAAAACAATTAAAGCCTGTTTCACGCTGTGCACTACGAAATAGTCTATAACAACAGACCCCTGGAATTACTGTAACCTCCATCTGTTGCTACCCTGGTACTCTTGAGGCAGTAGATCGAGAGTTAGTGGAGTAAACCATCACAAAAATCTGGCGCCCGAGGCAATCTAGTAGGAAACCGAAGCCGTGGGTGTCATAGTGACGGCAAGTATCTTTTGTAGAAAGAAAGCACGTCACAAAATGGCGCCCGAGCAGGGACCGTTGTTTTAAAAAAAAAAGTACCGCTATTTGAATAATAACGTATAAGCCTGTAAAAGTGTGTATAAGAAGAGACCGTCCACTGACCGCTGTGAAAAAGAAAAAGTGATATCGTGAAAACTGCTAGAAAAGAACCGTAAACAGGTCTAAGAGACCATCGAAAATTGTACCTAAGACCGCTGCAGATAAGCCAGTGAAATATAAGAAAAATTATCAAAGTCCGTTGGAAAATACAAAATTTACGTGAAAAGAGCACAGAACCGAGAGACAAAGCGTACATACTGCTAAAAAAAATAATTAAGGAAAACCGTTGCTGAAAACCCCAGACCGCTGTTTTTGTAAGAAGAGTAAAAAAAAATTAAACGACAGAACAAGTTACCGCTGTAAAATAGCAAAAGAGCACCGATTATATCTTTTAAATAAAATTACTGTCAGAAGAATATTATCTGTTTAAAATTCGAGAATTAAGTCCGTAAAATCAAAGTGATAAATCTAGACCGAAAACACTCAGTATATGTTTTATTTAAAATAAAATAATGATTTTACATGTATTGCAAATCTATTCGATTTAAAGCCGTTTTTCAATTTCTGAACTCCTGCTAAACGATAAGAAAACCAGTTTTTTTTGATAACGACATTTGTTACTTTTTTTTAAATAGCAGATTTTACCGGTGATTTTAAATAGCTTTATTTCAGATCGAAATAAACAATAAAAGTTTACATGTAATTGGAAATAAATATTTTAATATTTATTATACCGGCTGTCCCGTGAATATTTTATTCGCGTTGTGGGTTGAACTTTAGAATTGTTTTTTTTAATTTTTCTGGATATTTGACTTGAATTTACAATACGGAATACTTGTGATACCGAATAAACAATTTTCTTTTAAGTTGTTTAAATCTGAAATAATACTTTGAAAACCTTTCGTTAATTTGTTTTATAAATAAAATTTTGATTTCAATCTGAACCGACAGTGCATTAATTATTTTATTTGACCGTACTTGTTTTTTTGAAATACTTCATTTGCAAATCGTTTGATTTTTTTTTTTGAAATTGAGTTTCAAAAGTCTGAATTTTTTTTTTGGAATTTATTTGAAAAGATTTTATACTGAGTAGTACCGGTTGTCCCATTGAAGTACATTATTGTGTGTTTAAGTAGTTTTCATTAATTAAGAAAGAAATCGGTTCAATCGTTAACAAATAAATTATTTACCTATTGCGAAAATTTGTTCAGATTTTTCTTTGTTGTTACTAGACCGGGTATACTTCAAAATTATTTTAGAAAAATTTGTTCCCATCTAAAGTTGATTTTTTTTTCTGGATTCAAAATTTTCTGTGATTCAGTGCCATTCATTTTTTTTTCGCACTTTTTTTTTTATAATAAGATTTTAAATATTCTGTAACTACTTGCTTTTGTTTTCAAGCTTCCATACTGAATAATTTTTTTTTTTTTACTTTTTATTTGAATACACAGTGCAAGAATAAAAATATTTCTTTCTGTTTAACCAGACTTGATTTTTTTTTTAATTTAATTTTTCTTCGTTTAAATAAGTTGTATTTATTTTTCCTTTTTTTAAAAAATTTTAATATACCGATTGGACATTCAGGATTTAGTTTTTGAAATAAACTTTTAATTAATTACGACTGTGTTATACCGATTGAACTGAACTCTGGCAGATTGAGTTTTTTTTTTTATACCGAGTGATTTTCACCGTACATTCTCCGATTAAACCTAAGTCTGTAACAGCCCCGAACCGTACCGCTACTACACCAGCCGATACTATTACTTCTAATAACACAATAATAATGGCAACTCAACATCCGATAAATGTTCATGATTGGAAAATATCTTTTGGAAATCGTGATGACCCAGTAAGCTTTCTAGAAAGACTAGACGAAATTTGTACTGCTAGGAACGTACAACAGGATCAGTTACTTCCAGTATTACCTGAATTACTAACTGGCGAACCAGCATTGTGGTTCCGCAATAACCGCAGTCGTTTTACGAACTGGGACGACTTTGAAAGAGACTTCCGTATTTTCTTCTACCCAGTAAATTATGAAATTGATTTAGAAGCTGAAATTGGAAGACGATTGCAACGCCGTAATGAGCCCGTATCTTCCTATATTACCGATTTACAAACATTGATGCGACGTCATGGGAAACTAAGTTCCGAACAACAACTAGCCTGGTTGTACCGTAATCTGTTACCCGAATACCGGCAGCAGATCAGGAAAAATGACTTCAACGATTTTACTTCTTTCTGTCAAGAGGTGAAGGAATTTGAGTTACTGCGTAAAGAACTCCAAAATATTCCAAGCACCAGTGGATGGCAAAGAGGAACAAATCAACGTTTTCCGTCTGCAAATACATCCAGGAACGTACCGAATGTGAATACTAATCCACTTCCGTCCCGAGAACCAGTAGCTAGTACTAGTTCTCCTAGAACAAACGTACAAGTCCATCGAACACCGTTAACTGGAAATTCTGACACACTTTGTTGGCGTTGTGGTCAAACAGGCCATCTCCGATCACAATGTAGAAATCAACCGAAACTGTTCTGTTCCCGCTGTCGTAAGGAAGGAGTCCTTACAAGAGACTGTTCTTGCTCGAAGCAGGAAAACTAATCCGAAGCTGTCCCGCAGAGAGGCCGCTGCAGCTTCCCCATCTCTTAGCCTCTCAAGAGCATCCGTCACACGAACCGTCAGATCCACGACCGCAAATTGATGTTCATATCGAAAACTTCAAGTTTAAAGCCTTATTGGATACCGGAGCTGTCCGATCATATGTTGGAGATCAAATTGTGAAACACTTTTCCCATAGAAAGCGGACTGCCGTCTGTAAGACTTCGAAAGCACGTCTCGCTAACGGAAATTTGGTTTCTATCACCGACACATATGATCTAAAGTTGATGGTAAATGACATCATTATGGAAGAACCTCTGGAATATTTTCCAGGTCTGATCGCTGATTTGGTTTTGGGACTGGATATACTCAAGAAGTATAAATTTTGCTTAGAACTAGGAACAGGGAAGATCTACCAAGGAGGCAGACTCTTAGACTGTCAACAGCCAGATACACTGTCTGATACTATAGGAATTCTAGAAGTCGTAAGATCACCGCCAGAAGAGCACGACCCCGGACAGTCTTACGAACTGAATGTAACTGATACCGCTACACGAAATCCGACTGTTAATACTGCAAAAGAGAATTTGGCTATTACTGATTCCGCTAGGACGATTTGTGAAAAGGTTAAAACTGATAGGATATTTACCGATAACTCCCAGTCAGGCTTGGAAGGAGTCCAAGATGATGTAAAGGGGTCTAGTACAAAATATCCTCTAGTAACTGCCGCTAGGACGATTTGTGAAAAGGTTAAAACTGATAGGATATTTACCGATAACTCCCAGTCAGGCTTGGAAGAAGTCCAAGATGATGTAAAGGGGTCTAGTACAGAATATCCTCTAGTAACTGCCGCTAGGACAACCTTGGAACATTTTGAAATGGCCAAGGTTTATTTAATTTAGGGGGGGTTTGATTTAATTAATTCAACGAATCTTGAATTCTGTTCCGGAAAATCATTTTATCTGTGGGATATTTTTTTTTTATTATACAAATTTCAAATACCGGGTAATTCTTTTGTTATTATTATATTCAGACATAAATACCAAGGAAAACTCCTGAGAAACGTTAATGCCTAGTGACGCTTTCCCTGTGCAGCTATCATTTTCACCGCTAATTTTGCATTTTTCTTTCACCTGCTTGTTGTAGAATTGCACGCTATCTCATATTGCTTTTAGTTAATTTTTCAAGACCCGACGAAATTACTGCTTACATTTTTTTTTATCATAGTAAAAAAAAACGAATTTAAACTGCAACTACCGAATGGTAAATAGTAGCTTTCCGTAATTGGTGAACGTTAAAAAAAAATAAATCGTTGTTTATATTTGTTTTATTTTTTTTTTTACAAGCAACCGGTAAATTCAGATTTCGCAACGTAAAACAATTAAAGCCTGTTTCACGCTGTGCCATTTTGTGACGTGCTTTCTTTCTACAAAAGATACTTGCCGTCACTATGACACCCACGGCTTCGGTTTCCTACTAGATTGCCTCGGGCGCCAGATTTTTGGGATGGTTTACTCCACTAACTCTCGATCTACTGCCTCAAGAGTACCAGGGTAGCAACAGATGGAGGTTACAGTAATTCCAGGGGTCTGTTGTTATAGACTATTTCGTAGTGCACAGCGTGAAACAGGCTTTAATTGTTTTACGTTGCGAAATCTGAATTTACCGGTTGCTTGTAAAAGAAAAAATAAAACAAATATAAACAACGATTTATTTTTTTTAACGTTCACCAATTACGGAAAGCTACTATTTACCATTCGGTAGTTGCAGTTTAAATTCGTTTTTTTTTTACTATGATAAAAAAAAATGTAAGCAGTAATTTCGTCGGGTCTTGAAAAATTAACTAAAAGCAATATGAGATAGCGTGCAATTCTACAACAAGCAGGTGAAAGAAAAATGCAAAATTAGCGGTGAAAATGATAGCTGCACAGGGAAAGCGTCACTAGGCATTAACGTTTCTCAGGAGTTTTCCTTGGTATTTATGTCTGAATATAATAATAACAAAAGAATTACCCGGTATTTGAAATTTGTATAATAAAAAAAAAATATCCCACAGATAAAATGATTTTCCGGAACAGAATTCAAGATTCGTTGAATTAATTAAATCAAACCCCCCCTAAATTAAATAAACCTTTTTGACTAAATTCAGGGTTTGTTGAAAGAACCGCCGTTGTGTTCCTGTGAATAGACAGCGAACGCAAGGGTAGCTAATTCAAAAACCTTTGAATCAATTAAGCCAAATCCCCTTAAATTAAATAAACCCTATTGACTGGATTCAGGATTTCTTGAAAGAACCGCCGTTGTGTTCCTGTGAATAGACAGCGAACGCAAGGGTAGCTAATTCAAAAATCTTTGAATCAATTAAGTCAAACCCCCCTAAATTAAATAAATCAAAACCTTTGAAGCTTTTATAACTAATCGGAAGATATTTTTAAACAGACATAAATACGCCAGAAACTTATTGTTAATTATAACCTTTATATGTAAGCCGAGTGATATGTAGTTATTCAGTTTATGCACAAGAAAAATCAGAAATATGCAAAATTATTTATTAAGAAAAATTATACAGGTTCTTACCTCGGACACACACACACAGGTCAGATTCACTACGGCCGGTAATTAATTTTTCTTAAAACGGTAGAGACGGATAACAGTCAGCAAAAGAGAGTGATTTTAGCGGCTCCCGGCCTTTTAAACAATTTTCCCAGCCCCACTTAGCAAAGGCCCCACTAAAAATTAAATATGCGCGGTCGGCTACGGAACTGACTTGTGTGTTTCGTCTTAACAATTTACAAAATTTGAAATCCAAAGAAATAGGAAATCCAAAGAAGGAATTTCCCAAAAATAAATTACGATTATATCGGGCAATAAAATAAGAGGGGTGTCAATAAATTCAAAGTAAAACGGTTGATACAATAACAAAAATTACAATTATTTATATACAGAATGTCCCAAAAAAAAAAAAAAAATAAAAAAAAGTAACTTCGTTACATCCCCCTCTTACTTCGGTAAAAAAAAAATGAAAGTGAAGCTTGCATTTTTTTTTTTTGATAGGCCCTAGAAGTACCCTCAAGAAATCAAACCTTATTAGTAACGTATTCAATCTACGTGATCCGGCGAGCTGTTGTTTCTTTTATGTCCGTCGTCACCCATTTTACTGGAACCTAGGAATCCTGGTGCGCACGCTGGGATAAGGACTTCTTCTTCCGGTAATGGTACGGACTCTGGAAGACCGTACGGGGCATCAGCTGGAGCATCCGGAACTCTTCGGGGACAGTCGCAGACATTACACTGTACGCCTATGTCCTGATGGGAGCGGGACACAAAACATGCCTGACTGGCAACGGGGCGAGTGCCTAGATCACGTGACGGTTGTGACGTAAAACGGCGGCGGTTGGAACTGGTGGAAGGTCGGTTGCATCTTTTAAAACATATCATTGAGACTCTGCGGAAACGGGTTTCAAATCTTTGATATGCACTCGGTTACAACGTTTGCCTTGTTCGTCTTTTAAATCATACACCACCGGAGATAAAACTTTCACCACTTTATATGGACCTGAATATTTAGGAGCTAGTTTAGCGGCTATATGATCAACGGCGGACGACAGAGTATGTTCTTTTTTCATGACTGAGTCACCTACGGTACATCTCCAGTCACGGCGACGCAAGTTATAATACCGACTTTGGGTCGTAAAAGCTCTGGACAAATTTAAGCGGACTAGGTCGAAACACTCTTGTAACTTTTGCAAGCGAAGCAGGTAATTTGCGGAAACTCTGTTTTCAGCGTCTTTCTCTCCAGAACATTCTTCCGGTTCTTCAGCATCTTGACCTTGTTCGACTTCACGCTTTAAAGTATTCGGAACCTCAAGATCCCTCCCAAAATTAAGAAAAGCTGGAGTGAAACCAGTAGAGTCGTGCTTAGAGTTATTTATTGCAAATTTCAAGTCGGATATCCTCAAATCCCAGTCACGGTGATCCTGTTCACAATACTGAGCTATCATAGTTTTCATCGTACGGTTGGCTCGTTCAACTGGATTAGCTTGCGGAGTGTACGGCGGAGTAAAACGATGACGGATTCCCAAGTCCTTAAGCATTTCTTTAAAAAGTTTACTGTCATACTGAGTTCCATTGTCCGATAACACGGTTCGAGGGCATCCAAAAGTTGTCAGAACCTCCTCGTAAAATGCAGTGCTAATCGAACTTGCTGTTGCTTTTCGAATCGGTCTACACTGTACCCATTTCGTAAATCGGTCTTGAAACATCACGATGTAACTATTGCCTTTCTTACTTCGTGGCAAAGGTCCAACAATATCGGTACTGACAGTTTCCCAGGGACGGTGGTTAGGGGATGGTTGCATCTTTCCGCTAGGACGATTTGTGAAAAGGTTAAAACTGATAGGATATTTACCGATAACTCCCAGTCAGGCTTGGAAGGAGTCCAAGATGATGTAAAGGGGTCTAGTACAAAATATCCTCTAGTAACTGCCGCTAGGACGATTTGTGAAAAGGTTAAAACTGATAGGATATTTACCGATAACTCCCAGTCAGGCTTGGAAGAAGTCCAAGATGATGTAAAGGGGTCTAGTACAGAATATCCTCTAGTAACTGCCGCTAGGACAACCTTGGAACATTTTGAAATGGCCAAAATTCCTGACCGCTGTGAATTGAATACTTTTATCGGAATTTCACGCTCTGATCTAGACTATTACGAGGACGATGAAGGACTATCTGGTTTAGGATGTCCTGTAGAAACTATCGTGCCGTTACAAGACCGAAATCTGACCGAAATACAGGAAGAAACTTTGAAAAGTTTCCTAGACAAGGAATTACCGAAGTTTGAGAAAATTCCGGGACCGACAGACGTAGTAGAACACGAGATACGTCTTCTAGACTCCACACCGATTAAGCAAAGATATCGTCCACAGAATCCTAAGATGCAGGAGATCTGCAATGCAGAGGTGGATATGATGTTGAAAGAAGGGGTAATAGAGCCCTCAAACAGTCCGTGGAGTTCCCCCGTAGTAATCGTCAAGAAAAAAGATGGAAAGAATCGTTTCTGTATTGACTTTCGAAAAGTCAACGAGGTCACAATGAAGGATGCCTACCCTCTTCCATTCATAAACGCTATTCTGGACAAATTGCGTAGAGCAAAGTACATTTCCAGTCTAGATCTGAAGAGTGGTTACTGGCAAGTTCCGTTATCACCTAAAAGCAAGCCTCTTACTGCTTTTACCGTACCAGGACGAGGACTTTTCCATTTCACTGTCATGCCGTTTGGTCTACATTCAGCACCAGCCACATTTCAGCGGCTGGTGGATCGAATTATCGGTCCAGATTTAGATCCGTACGCATTTGCATATCTCGACGATATTATCGTACTAGGGGACACTTTCGAAAAACATCTAGAAAATCTCGCTGAAGTTTTCCGTCGTCTCCGAGATGCCAAGTTAAGACTGAATCCCGACAAGTGCCATTTCTGTCTACCGTCTATGAAATACCTAGGCCATGTCGTCACTTGTGATGGTATCAGTACCGATCCCGAAAAAGTAGAGAGCATTATGAAGTTTGCACCTCCTAGAAATATCCGAGAGCTACGAAGATTCTTGGGAGTAGCCTCGTGGTACCGCCGATTCGTACCTTCATTTTCACAGACAGTAGCTCCGCTGACGAAGTTACTTCGTAAAACACAGAGGTGGAAATGGACGGAGGAACAGGACACTGCTTTCTCCAAAATCAAAACTTGTTTGTCCGAAGCGCCGGTGCTAAGCTGTCCTGATTTTAGCATACCGTTCATACTGCAAACAGACGCTTCTGAACACGGATTAGGAGTGGCACTGACTCAGAAAACCGATGGTAATGAACATGTGATAGCCTATGCTAGCCGTACCCTGAGTTCAGCCGAAAGGAATTATTCTGTGACTGAAAAAGAATGTCTAGCCATAGTTTGGGGGATAGATAAGATGCGCCCCTATCTAGAAGGATACCACTTCACCGTTGTGACCGATCACCAATCCTTACGATGGTTACATTCTATATCTAGTCCGTCTGGCCGTCTAGCCCGTTGGAGTATTTTTCTTCAACAATATGACTTTGAAATTAAGTATCGTCGCGGCGCCCTGAATCGGGTAGCCGATGCACTGTCTAGAAACCCGTTGCCGTGCACGTCCGAACAACCGTCTGAAATGTGCTTAACTGATGTTTCCGAGGAATGTTCTTGGTATCGGAACAAGAAGACCGAGGTTTCGAAAGATCCAGAAAAGTTTCCGGACTATTGTATTAAAGAAGGACGACTGTACCGACATTTCTGGGATCTAAATGACTTGAGAGAATCGGAACTCTCTGACCCATGGAAGTTGTGTGTGACTAAGCCAGAAAGAAACCGAATTCTGCAAGAAAATCATGATGCGCCGACTGCAGGGCATTTAAGGATTGCAAAAACTATAGCACGAATTGCTAAGTTATACTACTGGCCAGGAATGTTTAGGGACATCACCAAGTACATACGTAGCTGTCCACAATGTTTGAAGTACAAGCAATCTCAACAACAACTAGCCGGAAAATGCAACCGACCTTCCGCCAGCTCCGACCGCCTCCGTTTTAGGTCACAACCGTCACGTAATTCAGGCACTCGCTCCGTCGCCAGTCAGGCATGTTTTGTGTCCCGCTCCCGTCAGGACATAGGCGTACAGTGTAATGTCTGCGACTGTCCCCGAAGAGTTCCGGATGCTCCAGCTGATGCCCCGTACGGTCTTCCAGAGTCCGTACCATTACCGGAAGAAGAAGTTTTGGGAACAGATCCCAATTTCCTTATCCCAGCGTGCGCACCAGGATTCCTAGGTTCCAGTAAAATGGGTGACGACGGACATAAAAGAAACAACAGCTCGCCGGATCACGTAGATTGAATACGTTACTAATAAGGTTTGATTTCTTGAGGGTACTTCTAGGGCCTATCAAAAAAAAAAATGCAAGCTTCACTTTCATTTTTTTTTTTTACCGAAGTAAGAGGGGGATGTAACGAAGTTACTTTTTTTTTATTTTTATTTTTTTTTTTTGGGACATTCTGTATATAAATAATTGTAATTTTTGTTATTGTATCAACCGTTTTACTTTGAATTTATTGACACCCCTCTTATTTTATTGCCCGATATAATCATAATTTATTTTTGGGAAATTCCTTCTTTGGATTTCCTATTTCTTTGGATTTCAAATTTTGTAAATTGTTAAGACGAAACACACAAGTCAGTTCCGTAGCCGACCGCGCATATTTAATTTTTAGTGGGGCCTTTGCTAAGTGGGGCTGGGAAAATTGTTTAAAAGGCCGGGAGCCGCTAAAATCACTCTCTTTTGCTGACTGTTATCCGTCTCTACCGTTTTTAAAAATTAATTACCGGCCGTAGTGAACGTTCTGACCTGTGTGTGTGTGTCCGAGGTAAGAACTTGTATAATTTTTCTTAATAAATAATTTTGCATATTTCTGATTTTTCTTGTGCATAAACTGAATAACTACATATCACTCGGCTTACATATAAAGGTTATAATTAACAATAAGTTTCTGGCGTATTTATGTCTGTTTAAAAATATCTTCCGATTAGTTATAAAAGCTTCAAAGGTTTTGATTTATTTAATTTAGGGGGGTTTGACTTAATTGATTCAAAGATTTTTGAATTAGCTACCCTTGCGTTCGCTGTCTATTCACAGGAACACAACGGCGGTTCTTTCAAGAAATCCTGAATCCAGTCAATAGGGTTTATTTAATTTAAGGGGATTTGGCTTAATTGATTCAAAGGTTTTTGAATTAGCTACCCTTGCGTTCGCTGTCTATTCACAGGAACACAACGGCGGTTCTTTCAACAAACCCTGAATTTAGTCAAAAAGGTTTATTTAATTTAGGGGGGGTTTGATTTAATTAATTCAACGAATCTTGAATTCTGTTCCGGAAAATCATTTTATCTGTGGGATATTTTTTTTTTATTATACAAATTTCAAATACCGGGTAATTCTTTTGTTATTATTATATTCAGACATAAATACCAAGGAAAACTCCTGAGAAACGTTAATGCCTAGTGACGCTTTCCCTGTGCAGCTATCATTTTCACCGCTAATTTTGCATTTTTCTTTCACCTGCTTGTTGTAGAATTGCACGCTATCTCATATTGCTTTTAGTTAATTTTTCAAGACCCGACGAAATTACTGCTTACATTTTTTTTTATCATAGTAAAAAAAAACGAATTTAAACTGCAACTACCGAATGGTAAATAGTAGCTTTCCGTAATTGGTGAACGTTAAAAAAAATAAATCGTTGTTTATATTTGTTTTATTTTTTCTTTTACAAGCAACCGGTAAATTCAGATTTCGCAACGTAAAACAATTAAAGCCTGTTTCACGCTGTGCACTACGAAATAGTCTATAACAACAGACCCCTGGAATTACTGTAACCTCCATCTGTTGCTACCCTGGTACTCTTGAGGCAGTAGATCGAGAGTTAGTGGAGTAAACCATCACAAAAATCTGGCGCCCGAGGCAATCTAGTAGGAAACCGAAGCCGTGGGTGTCATAGTGACGGCAAGTATCTTTTGTAGAAAGAAAGCACGTCACAGGATCTATCTTTAAATGTATCTCTGGTAATTTAGACGCTGCAGATGGCGAACGATATGAAAATTTAATAAGTAACCTTCAAAAGAATCAAAACCAATTGGCCTCCGCAATAAACAAAGAAAATTCACTTTCTATTAACACTATAAAAACTTTTAATAAAACCATTCAGAAAATCAGTATTAATGAAAAGTTATTAGAATCTAAAATAATCCAAATAGCAACAATGTTTAATAGAAAAAATTCTCTTTTTGTAACAGATATTTTAAATCAAATAATCAATATGTTCGAAATTATTAATTCTATTCTACAAGATATAGAAAACTCTTTATCATTTACAAAATTAAAAGTTATGCATCCAAGTATCATGAAATCAACAGATTTATATTTAGAACTATTAATTTTAGAGAATAAAATACCAAAATCACAACTTCCTTTTGACATAACTCAAGAAAATACATATTTGTACGAATCTATAATAAAAATCGAAAGTTACATTTACAAAAATAAAATAACCTATATTCTTCATATTCCAGTAATGTATTCAGATATTTTTAATATTTACCACTTATATTCAGTACCTGTCCCTTATAAGAGTCAGTTCAAGGCTATTATTCCGCAAAATAAATTTTTAGTAAAGAGTCAATTGCATTATACTTTTCGAAACGACATTTGCACCGAAATTTCACCACAAAACTTTATTTGTGACCAACAAATATTGAAAGAAGCAAGTAGCATCAACAATCCTTGCGAACTACTTGTGCTAGAAATGAAAAACTCATCCCAATGCAAGCAGGTACAGTTCAATTTGGAAGAACCGAAGCTAAACCAACTAGGAAATACAAATAATTGGATCGGCGTGTTTCCTATGGTAGAAACATTAAACTTCAAATGTAAAAATCAGCAAGAAACTTTAAATTTAAAAGGGACGTATTTAATCGAAATACCAATTGGGTGCCAAGTCAAATCTTCGAAAGAAATAATAGTAAATCAAAAATCATTAATAAAAAGTCTGCCAATACTACTTCCCGATATCCAGTTTACAAACGAATCACTACCAATTTTAAATCCCAATGTACCATTAGAAGATTTATTCCTTGACGAACTTCAAGAAATTCTCCACCAAATTCAAGAAAATCCACCTCTATTATGGACAACTGGTGTATCCCACGTACTAAGCCTCTGGACCATAGTGGTTTATATCCTGATGACTGGTGTGGTATCAATCATTATCTTCAGGAAGTGTCACCGCCAACGAAATCCAGAATGCCAAACTCCAATGGTTTCATCACCTACCGTTCAACTCCCTCATCTACCCTCGTGAGTTGAATCTGCAGGGGGAGGAATTATGTCACCTTATACCGCTGACATGATTCTAAAACTGCTGTCCTTGCAAGTTGCCGACAAGGAGGATTCCAAGCCAGGGGCAGTCAGTCATAATTTATCTCTAATGATATTCAAACGCATTTTATTGTAGAAATTTAGAAATTTGTAAAAATAAATTGTTTTTAAAAACGGACTTGAGTCTCATCGATTGTTAATTCATGTTATCTTTGTGAGCGTGAATATTATATATAGAGTGCATGGTTTTAGCCGGTTAATGAGAAAATGAAGGTAAGAAACGATTTTAAAGATATTTTTTTATATTTTCTATTAAATAAGTAGGTAATATGAGCAAAATACAATAATATGCAACATAAATTACGCAAATTTATTTTTTTTGCTTGCTTAAAACATCCGCCATTTTCATTTTAAGATGCACCTTTAGCGTTACTTCATTGTTTTTTGGTTTAAGAAATCGAAATTCAAAGAATTGTTATTTTTTCACAGATGTAATACTTTTAATATATTTTTTTTTAGGTCATGCACAAGTACTTGCCCTAATTTGTTTGCCATATTTATTTATGAAAACAGTTTTAATAAGGGCGAAGTCTAACAACAAAAAAGTACAATAGATGCCATCTAAAATAGAAGTTTAGTAAGCTTTCTTAAATACACCTAAAAAGTGATTTAGAATTGCAGCCAGGTACTTTTTCCTGTTTTGTTCTTTGTTTATGTTTTTGGGAATAATTTTTTTAATTCGTATAAACATGTTTTATTCCTTCATATAGGTACCCTATCATTTATGATTCTGCATTAAACTACATAGAATGTAATATTGTTAAGTTTACTTTCACTATAGGTACAGTAAATAAACGATATTGTTAAAAGTACTTTTTTAGGAGTACCCATATTATACAAGATACTCATTTTTCTTGCTCGATTAGAACACTACTAATCGGACAAGAAATAATGAGTACCCTGTATTATATGGGTAAAACAGTACTTTTAACAATATCGTTTATTTACTGTACCTACGAGAAAAAAATAGTAAACGGATAACAATATTACATTGTACTGGTTACAAGGACAGTTTAGGTGGTGATTATATACCATAGTTACTTTGACAATGCCATATGCTTATTTTAAATATAAAATATATTTTGGTAACGATATAGTTCATTCACTAATTTCTTATTTATAGTAATGGTGACGTTGCGAGATAGTTAAATTTTTCATTGATTATAGTTACAGTCAACAGAATACCTGGTTAATTTACAATATTTTTGGTACAAAATACAATATTATATTGTTAGTAAAATAAGCATTATAGTTGTTTTAGCAAAGTATGAATAGTTACATTTAACAAAACGGTTAGTTGTTATTTAAACAATATAATTTTTTGTAATAATAACAGAAAAATAGTGTCAAAATGACAATACCTAGGCCACAATATCTAGATGGTTCAAGTAACAATATGTATGACTGTGCCTATACTAATCAATTAATATTGTTAAATTAAACATATTTATTTTTATCATAACCATCTAATTTTTTCAGTGTTGATTTATCAATACCTGCTAAATCCCCTACGACTTGCAGAATCGAACCCGTAGCTAAATACCATAATGTCATTAACATCCTCTCCTTAGCACTCAATGCAGTAATTCTACCAAAAAAAATCCAGATTATAATGAATTTTATTATTATTATCATTTTCATTTACTCACTCGTTTTGGGTATAGGAAATGATGTCTCTAATTTCATTAACAATCATTGAAATCGTTCCTTTTGACAATCTAAAACGAGCAATAAACTTCTTGTCATTCCACATTAAAAACTGATTTTCTCTGATCCTGAAATTTCCGGGAGCTCTTGGATATAGTTCCAGTTTAAGCTTAGGTTTTATTATTATCTATAGAGGGTAATCGTCGTCCAATCAATTTTGTGATGAAATTGTTGGACCATGATTTTTTATTTTTACTGTGTTTTTATTGTGTTTTTATTATATCTTAAATTTTACCATTTTACCACATACTGTTAACATTGAATTAATCTTCAAGATGCCTTGTTAAACCTGTTAATATTTCTACACTTAATTTACGACAAACTATTCGCCTGATGATGGCCGGAAGGCCGAAACATGTTGCGTAAACATTTTCTACGATTATTAAAAATTCATGTGGTAAGACTTTGATTTTGATTCTCTTTCTCCTATAAAAAACAAATATCTATTAACTGTAAAAACACACAGTCGTACCCGTTGTAACTCTCAAAATAAAATTAGTTATCTCTGATAAAATATTTGTATTTTGATTTTGTATTGTCAATACTGTCAATGTCACCAATTTAGTACACATAACATGGCAAAAATTAAACAAAACTATAAAAATGTTATGGTTCTGTCACTGACTGTCGGGTTAACCAGCCGAAATCGACTGGTTAGAAAACCGATCCTTAAGGGCCAAATTATGAATCGGCTGGTAAAGTAGCTGTTAGGGTTATTCGACTGTTAAAAGAAAAATAACTATTATCAATCTACTGTTAGGCAATAACATCAGGAGGGTTATTCTACTAAGAAACTATAAAACAGGCTATAAGTTTAGTATACTAAACATGTAGACCGTAAATTATAGTCCAGCCAGATTCCACTATTCTAACAAAGAGTCAGACTATAAATTTAATCGGATACAAGTAGAGTACTAGAAAAGTAGTCTGTGGGATTTGGCAACGTTGTTTTGTATGAAAAAAAAGAAGAAGAGTTTATATATTTTTTTTAGGCTGACTTCTTTATAAAGATTGTCCAACAACTAAACCGACACCTCCAGCTCCCCTCTTCTCTATTTTCCCTTTGTTCTTTCGTTCCCCACTTCTCTTATTTTTACCCAAGCGCTCGGTTTAGTAGTTGGACAAAGTTTACCAGATTTTTTTGGTTTGTTTCTGACTTCTTTACTAAAGTTTAGTGGTTTATTTTTTATAATTTAATAATAATTAACAGAAAATAAATATCACACAACAGATTTGAGCAATCTTGTAGTTTGTGTAGCCAAATAATAAATAATGTGTGACAGCAGCACAGAAGTTAGAACACTCTCACCCTAGCTTTAATCTAATATTATAAAACATGATATTTATTTTCTGTTAATAATAAAAAAAAAGATTGGGAGAATTCTAACTTCTGTGCTAATGTTGCTATTATTTACAAACTACAAGATTATCCAGATTTGGTGCATAATATTTTTATATTGTCACAGGGAATATTTTCCCAAAATATTCCCATAAAGAATTATTAAAATTCAATATTTAAATATCGCCTTGAGCAGTTCATTATTGGTTGAATGAATGCGTTTGTTTTTATTAATGTAGAAACGTTAGAACTGCACAAGGCAAAGACATGAATCGCGAAATAACAATATTAGACATAAATACGAACAAGTATTGTTCTAAAAAAAGTCAATCAAGAAAGTCATATTAATTTTATTCACAACTCGCACCAAATACTTACAGATAAAACGAAAATAATGGGTTATGTGTGCTTCTAGCATACTAAAATATTTAATAGGCACCTCATTTGGTGGTTATAAGAATAGACTACAGTATAGCCCTCATATGTAGACTGCAAGAGGTGCTAGAAGCTTAACAGAATTCGAAAAAGCTATAACTCCGCTTTGAAGTTAGCAACACATCAAGTTCAAGTCCAAAATCCAACTTGTAGTCGGGCTATAAATTTAGTAGAATAATCCTGCAGGATAAATTGATAATGCCAGCAGGTTCTTTACAAGGTACTATATTTGGCTGATAAATGTTAACCTGGCAGTTAAACTATTTGACATTTCAAAATAGAAAGTCACTTCATCTTCTTTTGAATTTTAAAATTGTATGAAGAAATATTCCGATAAATCAGATTCAGACTCTGACTTGGAAGATTATAATAATATAGTCTATCGGAGACTTAAAACAATTAGGCTACTTATCAATAAATGCTATGGTTGTGGATAAATTTCACTGGAATATTATCCAGAATTTACAAACTAATTTCTATCTCTTTTAAAATTAATATATTTATTATTTCGGTTCATACTTTTGATCACCACTTAACAATTTATTATTCTAAAATCTAAAAATAGATTCCAAATCAACAAGTTTCATCATATATCTGTCCACGTTATTTATCGCGTGATGTAAAATGGTACAGCTATACCAAAAGAATTATTTCTAAACAAAACCGTTGAAACTAACAATCGTCTCTTTCTATATATCATTCTCGTAGAGAGCGACAAGCGCAGTTGAATCCGAATATGTATATCGCGCCAAATTATTGTCCACATATTCATTAGCTTCTTGATCGTTCGGAAGAACAGACGTCTCCCGACGAGAGCTTTTCAAATTTAACTATTATGATTAGGCTTCTAGATCGCCGATGAGCATGTGTCTCACGGCGAGAGCTTTTTAATTACATATTGAACATTCTGAGATTTCAAATTAATAAGTGTTAATAATGTTTATTTAAGTTTAATGAAGTTAGAGCTATACTCTACACGTTGTGTTTAAAAAGTGTAAATTCATTTTGTATTTTAATTTAATAAATGGGTGAGAAAATAACCCTTAAAAATAAATACAATCGATTCTTTGTGTTAAATAATGTGTCTGATGTGCTAATCAGACTGGTCCTTCGAGAGCTAATAAAACAATTTCCAAATGGATATGAGTTCTTAATTCATATTTATTCAGGTTGCTTGTGACCATAATTTATAAATAAGCAATATAGTTGCACGGTGACCAGGGGCCTCAAGTGATATGAATGTTTTTGTGAACTCTTATTTAAAATCGCGATTTGAAGCTGCCATGAACAATTGTGGCTATGTAGTGGAAAAATATTTTACGCTTTAGAAAATCCAGTAACACCAGCTGAAATCAAGTACCAGGAATCCTTAGAAGAAGAAATGGCGTTGAAAGGTGCATTCGGATACGGAAAAAACGGTTTCCTTGTCTAGCAATAGGACTAAGAACAAAATTACTGACCACGCAAGACATTATCGTGGCTACTGCTGTACTTAATAATTTAGTTTTAAATTTTGGTGATAAAATTTCAATAATTTTTGAATAGGTCTTTTCAACCAGCCCAAGGTGGTTAAAATCGGCTCAGCCATTTTGAAGATACATGGTGTTTTTTACGGAAACCTTTGAATACCCTCCACCAGTTTATTTTTAGAGATACAGCAAAAATTGTCAAACAAAAAAGATTCAGATTATCCTCCACTTTAAAGATCAAGTATTTTTTGTTAGGTTAATATAGCTGATTTCACAGAAACATAACTTTTTTAGATTCAAGATTGTAGTACGCCCCCTAGCGGCCATTTCAGAAACTTGAAAATATTTTCCAGATTTTTTTCTTGGCCATTTTAGTCGTAACTTTTTTTGCCGCAACCCTCTACGATGGCTAGGTTCCCAGATACAGTACCTCGCATTCTTAGTTGGCCACCCTGTATATTTAAAATTTTTTAAATTTACATTTTTATTCAAAATATTCTCCAAACTCTCCAGTTTTATCTTTTTCTCAATTTCCTTAATGTCCATTTCCAGCTCAGCACTTCTTGTTTCTTTTTCTGATTTTTTTTAATTTTAAATCGTTAAAACAATAATATTTGTATAATTCACAATATTCTCGCACCAATTCAAAATTCTAAGAAAGGTCAAGTCAAAATTCAAATTAAAATGAAATATTACTAGTTTATTCTCTGAATGAAGAAGGGCGCAATAAAAATATAGAAGAAAAACGCACTGATGCCAAATTGTAGCTGCTGTTAATTATCAAGGAGTTAATTTTAAGATCATAATACGAAAAAAATTAAACACTTAATTAACAGCCAGATAAAATGTATCTAGGTTAATTAACTTCCACTTTACCAGTCGATTCATAATTTGGCCCTAACCAACAGGTTAACTGATGTTTCCGTTGCATACAACGGCCTATTATAGTTTAACCATTGGTTACCGCTAATCGGTAGGTAACCATCTGTGATACAACCCGCCCTTAAAGTAAATCAGTCTCAAGTAGCAATGAATATTATGACTTGGTACAAATGAAAAACTATTTGTGGAAGATTTATATAAATTTTTATACTATACAAACAGAAATGACTTCGATCTAATATTCGGAGACTTAAATTTTGATATATTAGACTACTCCGATTCATCTAGTAATAATTACATAACAATGCTACTATCCCATGAATTTGAATCACATGTAAATGCTTACACAAGAGTGATCCCAAAATCTACATCATGCTTAGATCATTTTTTCGTAAGGAAAAAATCAACAGTCACTAAATTCATAAACAAAGCATCTATTATAAACTATAACTTAACTGATCACTTGTAATGTCTTTTGTTTATATTACGTTTCAATAATATAATATGAGTTAATTAAATAAAACTATTGGCAAACTGTGACCTAGATTCATTATTTGAGCCTTTTACTTTACATGGTGTTCCTGCCGAAACGAATGTTTAGAAGATTGAATTAGAGTATTGGAATAGAGGAAAGTCGACAGAGCAAGACGTTAAGCAAACTGGTTTTTTAAATTCTAATTTTATAGTACAGGAGAATTACGAATGTCTGAAGATGTAGACAATAATCAAAAACTTATTGCTAAACAGTTGTTTCAAAAAGTCAGTAGATAGAATGTTCTTTAACTTTAACGGTTCTGTAACTAATGGCAATGACGTTTAGATTGTGACAATTGTATAAGACGTTCTATCTACTGACAGTTAGTATTAAGGTCATTTCAGGCGCTTAGCGTTAGATATAAAGTACCGGCATCTTGAATTCAACGCGAAGACGAGGATAGCGATAATGGTGGAACCATGGCGGTGAACGCTATAGATTTTTTTAATTTAGCGGGAAAAATAATATCTAGCGAATTTGACGGTTCGCTAGAGAAATTCCCATCATTTTTAGATGCTTTAGAATTACTAAAATGTAATACCCGAGATAATGTGGTTAACGCCGTTGCTTTTGTTAAAACTCGTTTAATAGGTAAAGCCCGTGCCTAATAACTGTAGAAAATAATATAGACGACATTATAACTGCGCTAAAAAATGAAATCAGAAGCGAAAGTTCTAGTTACCTTGCTACTAAAATGTTAAATTTCAAACAAATTTTTCGAGACACTGTAAGTTATCCACAACGATCGAAAGCTTGGCTGAAAACTAAAAAGATCGTTTATTAGCGAAGGTGTACCTGCCCATGTTGCGGAAAAGTATACTTCCGAAACAACCGTAAAAGCCTTAAGCAAAAATGCTATTTTAGAAAAAAAACTCGATGGATAATGGAATCAGGAACCTTGAATAATCTACAAGAAGCTATTACTAAGTTTATTAACTCTAATTCACCAACTACAGATGCTAATGTGTTAAATTTCAGAGTAATTAATAATAAATTTAATAATGGTTTTAGGGGCAAACGACATTATATTAATTATTATAATAATCAATACAATTTTACTAATCCGCGAAATTCACAAATACATGGTCGTGGCCGCGGAAATTTTAATAGGGGAAATAGATTTCGAGGAAACTCATTTAGGGGAAATTATTCCCAAAGCGTAAGATTATGTGGTACTAGTGAGGAGTCGGGAAACATTTCCGACCCCCAAAAGTAGTTGGGGGAAATATAAATGCTAAAATATTTAATTTTGACTTATCGCTTTCGAATTTTGTGATTCTTTATACCCAAATGGCAAGTTCTGAATGTACTTTTATACTATACTATACCAGTGCCTTTATTTCGCATTGTTATATAAAATACATAATATATGAAGAGGCGAAGTCTAGCTTGTGCTACTCTACTTAACGTCTCCTCACATATTTTATGATTTGACAATTTTTTATATATGATGTAATATATTATAATATTATGTAACTCATTTTTTAAGATTTTAGATTTTGACATTATAAGATATCAGAAAGTGTAAAAAAGATAAAAATAAAAATATACTGTAAAATTAAAAAATATTAAATATTAAAGATGCAAAATGAATTACTGGGTGGACAGCAACAGAAGTTTAAAATATTTTTTAAAAGATCTTTCAGATTTAGTTTTGAAATCATTTGGTATATTATTAAAAATATTAACCGCGTTGTATGTGAATGAACGCCGAAACAAGGTTACATTGTATCTGGGCAGCATTAGAGTATTTGGGTATCTTAAGGGCAAATTGTGAACATTGCCTCTAAATTGCAATTTCTCTATAAGATACGGAGGTTTGGAAGTTACTATAGTTCGAAATACTAAGGATGACATATGATACTTAAACATGTTTCCGACTTTAAGCCATTGGAGTTCATTAATTTTCACATTGTCTACAACAAAAATTTTCAATCTTTTGTAATCTGTATTTATCTAAACCAGGATAATATAATACTAACCCATATTTTAAAATTCATAAAACTAAGGATTTACACAGAGTTTTCCTCAACGATAGATTAAGGATGTGACGATGTCTATATAACTGTCGCACAATAAGTCAGACTTCTTGACCAACAACGATACACGTTCTTGAAAACGAAGTTTGCGATCGAATATTATTTCAAGATTTTTAGAACTTTTAGTTATTTTTAATGGCTCATTATTTATAATTAAAGGAAAACCATTGAAGTTATTTTTATTATTCGAATTTGGACTAAAGAACATGGCGCTAGATTTACCAGTATTTAATTTAAGATTATGGGCTTCTGAATATTTTGCTAGTTCTTGTAGATCACTATTTATAAGAGTACTAGCTACATCCTCGAAATTTGGATCAAATGACAAATATACCTATGTATCGTCGGCAAATGATTGCAATTTAACATGTCTTTTATATTTGTGAATATCAGATATATAGATCAGAAACAACAAGGGTCCTAGAACTGATCCCTGTGGCACTCCAGAAGCAACACACGAAAAACTAGATGAACTGTTTTATGAAACGACTTTTTAATAACGGTTACTAAGGTAGTATTTAAAAAATCTTATGGATATAGAGTTTGTTTAACCATCCTTTGCCGTTGCGTCATACATTATCCATCTCTATCTCTCCATCATGAAATGGATGAGACGGAATTATGACGTCATTGACGTATTTCTAACTAATTCAGATTATTTATTACTTTTGACAGTGAAGTTGTCATATTTTGATTTGTTGAGTATTTTTGATTATTTTCGCCTTTTTCAATTAATTGTTCATTGTCAAAATGCCTTCCCGGTATAACGAGAAAGAGCAAACTTCTAATTTTGAAGTTGATTAAGTACTTTTCAAGAGAAAGATATGCTGGAAAACCGCTTTTACCGTTAAATGCAGTCTACAACGTAAGTATATAGCTGTATTATGCAAAATTAAGCATTTATTGATTTGTTTTTATTAAATTTTATAGCATGTTGCTGATGCTCTAGACATATCCATTAGAAACATTCAAAAAACAAATCAATTAATCAATAATGACTGGGAAAAAGAAAAATACATTGATGCATCTCATTTTCTTCCTGTTATCATAGATCTGAATGAATCGGACTCCCAGAGTGATGATGAAGATGATTTTGTCAGTGATGAAGCTAAGATTTTGAATTTTATTTCATTACATGCTATTTTAGTTTACGTTTCTTATCCGTTTTTTCGTTCCTTTTTTCCTATTTGTATTGGGAGTTTTTTCAGAAATAAATTTATTTATACATGTGTTTTTATTTTCATTTTTTAGGAATACTTACGAAAGTATTTCTCACAATGACACAGACAATAATTACTATACAATTTTTAAAAATATGAATATAGTTATATCCCCAAACTAGAAATTTGAAACAAATCAGTTAAAAAAAGGAGGTTTCAAGTTAAAAATAATTAATAAATTATGTAAAAATGTACGCAACTGATAAAGCACAATACAATTTTCGGCATTACCAATTTATTAATACAAACACACCTTAACATGGGTCATTGAAAACAATCCTTAACATATGTCATTAGTTACATTTTAATTTTGAGGTTATGTGTAAAATGACATTCAAATAATATACGACAAACGTAAAACAGCAGAATACGTCACCGATTATGACGTAACGGCAAAGGATGGTTAAACAAACTTTATCATCGAAATTGTAGTAGTTAAGTTTGGCGGGGGTCCATACATTTTACCAAAATCGTATTATATCAAACAGTCTGTTTAACAAAATTTAATGTTTCAAACCATCATAACAACAAAATCTTACTTCTTCAGAACTATATTTAATCAGAATTTAATAAAGCAAAATGGAAACTATCAAAATGAAAAAAAACAAAATGGCAAATCGTCAAACCAACAAAATGACAAATTTATAATTTATCAAATAATAATTCACCAAACAGGTATTATAACAAAACCTTATTAATTCAGAACAGTATAAAGTTAAAACTGTATTAAATCAAACCAATAAAACTTCAAAAGTGTACTAAAACAAAATGATATAAAAGTAAAATCGTAAACTGACAAAACAGCAAGAAATCATAAAGCAATTCACCAAAATTTAATCTATCAAAAGTCCAAAATATCAAAGGAGTAAAAAATCAAACAAGTAAATTAACAAAACCGTAAAATATCAAACGCTGCTTGCCATGTGTCCTTCAACAAAAATCTTGGACGATATGAATTTTAATGGTACTTTCTAGCTATACGCGAGTAAGAAACCTATAATAGATTTTAGGGTTTTAAACTAACGGCACATAGATGGCCCTGCCGGGAATTTAATAGAAATTTTAGTTTTTTAAACGTTTATATTATCGCTGACCGTAAAATGATTTTTGAAGTATCTACCACGAATTGAGAATTATCTTTTCTACAAGGACAACGTGTACACTATTTCACAGAGATAGCATGGACCTTTTATTTTTTTGTTTTTGACAAATGGTTTTTAATTGTTGTTAATTGTTAATATGTTACATCTTTATATAGACGGAGAACGAGCAGTGTCTAAAGTTGCCAAAATCGAAAAAACTCATATTCTATGGAAATTTTTTAATTTTGAATTACCACCACACATCTCTCTTAGTTTAAGTCCGATTCAATTGAAATTTTTAGGAGAACCAATTTAGACCTTTGTTATCACGACTTAGATGACAGAAATGAAAAAAAAAAATTACGTGTCACCAGTACTTTGTTTTTAAAAAGTTGGTGACAAGAAATTTGGTAAAAATACAGCAACAAATACTCGATCGAGAAAACTTTTTTGGTTTTAAAGATAAATATATATAGTAAGCGACAAAGTTGTAGCCAAAGAACCAAGCAAAGTTTTTTATTTTAGTGTTTTTTTTATAACTTATTTACTTTTCTAGAAAACGGTGCTGCAATATATAAGACCGTAGATAAAAAGTTCGGTTGGCGCGCGTATGTGTATAAAATAAATGTCCCTTAAGCTAGCAGAGCAAAGTCAGCAGAATACAATAGTTGTTATTTCATAGTTAAGTGTATATGGTTAAGTGTAAATAAAACGCAAATTTAATGTAGTAATTAAAAATGTAACGCTCCTTTAGAAAAGAAAAAAAATCGGTTGTGTCGCCCCAAAACTTTCCCGACGAGTATCCACGAATACTTTATCAGATATTTAATGTTAAAGTTTCAACTTTTGACATTTTTTTATTTTTGACAGGTGACAGTTTGGAGAAATAATTTTGAGTGTTCTGAATAGTTTTTCTAGGGCTTCCAAATGACATATTGCATGTCCAATTCCGTGACATATTGCATCTGTCATTTTTTGATAGTGGTACTTCCGTTTGACAGATGTACAAAAACTAAGGGGTTTTTCCGACGGGTAACCCAAACCCCTATACCAAATTTCAGCTCAATCGGATTAAACGTGTGGCCTCTATCGTGGAAGAATACACACACACATACACACACACACACAGACCGACAGACAGACTTCCATCTGGAAATGGTCTTAATCGTCTAGCTTAATATAAAGCTGGCAGAACACTGAATCAAAAATCGATGAATAATTACGTAATTAATATCAAAAGAAGGAGATAATTAAAAGCAAATTAAATGTAGTAAATAAAAATTTAACACTCATTTAGAAAGAAAAAAACTATGTTCTGCTATCTTAAAATAAAGTTAGCAGAATACTGATTCAAAAATTCCTTTTAAAGTCGAAATATCTATTGGGTAATAAAACTTATTATTATTATCTAGTAATAAGGGTGGTTTTCAAGCATTTTTGAACTATTTTTCTGCTAACTTTATCTTAAGCTAGCAGAACGTAGTACATTATATTAAATAAATTTAAAATATTTATTTAATTTCATACTCCATACCTATTTTTTATCACCACTTACTATGTAGATATGATTATAGTATAACTATTTTTCATTATTCTTATAAAATTATTTATAATTTTGACGTTTATTAAGTTTAATTTATATTATTAGTATTCAATCAATTTCGTTCATTTAAACCCTAGTAAGTCATGATGATATATCGATTTTTTATTTTGGCGTAGAATTTTTGACATTTTGAAGTTGACATTTTGAAGTTGACATATTATTAAGTGTTATTTTATTTATGTAACAAGTATGTCGTGTAGCATTAATTAAGAACAATGTAGCAATAATTAAGAACAATTTTACTATTTTATTATTTTACTTTATGCACTAGTGCGTAAAGTAGATTGCTTATTTTTTCTTAATACCTTCATATTTTTTGGTAGTAGAAAAAATATTGTATGCGACGAAAGCGCTGAACGGACATGTTGTCAAAAAAACTAAAATCCCGAGTTAAAAGTCGAGATTGTATTAATCCCGAGAAAAAAGTCGGGATTATACTAATACCGAGAAAAAAGTCGGGATTAAGAGTTTAGGCAGTTGACGTTAGATTTGACGGCGAATTGTATTAGTGAATAATAATAAAAGTTTAGAAGTATATGGTTATTTGCAACTATCCAATAATAGGTATACGTATAGTATACGAATATACAACAAGGAGCAAGAGGCTAACGACCAGGCGCCGTTGCAGGTCTTACAAGCCCGGTATTATCTTATTGTCCAAACTGTCGGAACAGAGACTGATAATTGATAATATAAAAGAAGTAAGGAAGCGATCCATTTCCACTAAAAGCAGAGGAAATACCATACCGGCTCAAATCAAAGAGGTTTCGACTTGGAGAACCCTTCTTACGAGGAAGAGTCGCAGAACTAAGCGTCTGCGAAGGTCTCTAAGGAGAATTCCACAAGGTGAAAGATCGTTAATATATACAAACCGCGGTCTCAACAAGAACCCACCGTGAAGAGGTAAAGAGACAGCGATCCAGGCGTCGTTAAATTAAGTTGACCTAATTGACCTAACCTAATCAATGAATCTTTATTTAAGTAAATGAATTCAAACATTGGTTAAGAGTTTAAATAAGATGTTTTTATTAGAATGGTTTCCTCTTCTGGTCTGATTGATTATTATTCCTTACCGTAGCGTCCCTCCATATCTGGTTAAACACGGAAATACCAAACATAGAGCAGATAATAATATATTGTTTAACAAGTGTTGAAAATACCGACTTTTATCTCGGGATTATAATTTTTTGGACACCATGTCCATTCAGCGCTTTCGTAGGAAGCAACTAATGTGTAAAGTATGCCTTTTTTCACTCATGTGATTGCCGAACTCGCCTTTGGAGACAATATTCACATTCGTGAAAAAAGTATTACTTTACACACTTGTTGCATAAATAACTAGTTTTTGTCATTAAAAATTTCATTATTTATTTAGTTCACAATTTGTTATAAACTATATTTGAGTGTCACAATAATTTTTTTCTATTACTACTAAAAATTACAAAAACAACCATATGCAACGAAGTTGAGAAAATAAAAATTTCTGTATTGTTTATTGGATTTTCAAAAAAAATACAGAAAAATTTTTTTCGCCGCAGATGGCTGTTTTTGTAATTTTTAAGAGTATTAGAAAAAAATTATTTATTGTATATAACAAATTTTGAACTAAATAAACAATGAAATTATTAATGAAAAAAAAAATTAATTGTATTATGAGCCATCAACAATGATTTTTAAAAACAAAATATTTTCTTAACTAATTATTTGAATAAAGCAAATATGAAAAAAAAACGATTATAAACAATAAGAAAAAAAAAATCAAAAATATTAAACTATTTGTTTGCAAATAATTCATAAATAAATGCCGTTAAAAAATTTTACCGAGAATAATCTAATCCTTATTTCTAATATATAGTAGGTATATGAGAAAAAACATTTTAACAAAAATTTTTCGATTTTTCATTTTTTGTTAACTTAGAAAACAATATAAACAAATTTTAAATAATTATATAGCTTCATCTTATTGAGTACAATCATAGAAAATACTCCAAGAGGGGAAAATTTTTTAGGGTGATTATATAAACAATTATCCAGGTTTGAATGAAGACAGAGGTATGAAAGAAAGTAGTTAATTAACAATAGACAAGTGTTTTGAAAAATGTATTTAAATTTTTTTTCCAACGGAACTTTCTTTCTTCAAGTGTTAAAATGATCCCATAATGTTTTTAAATTTTTAAATCAATATTTAGTGCTTTAAAAAAATTATTTTAGATGCAGTACTCACTATAGAGGCGGCGTACTAATCCCGAAACGGTCACGCGGAGACCTATTTTCAGCAACAAATTAAAATTATAAATTTTAGAGCTAGAGGTCCGTGAGTTTGAAGCTTTTTCTTTGGAAATGTCCTCCTCTTTAAGGATCTTTTTTGCACTTTCCGCTATCTTGTATAATTTTTGAGTTATCTTCAAAAAATAAAATGGCTTTTTTTTGTTAATAATAATTACAATTTTTATTTGCAGTAAAACTATTTTTCGCAGAAAACTCACTTCTCGACTAGATTCTACAACTTCTCTAAAAATAAAATTTTTCATATTTATAATATTTAATGAGTTACAGGCCAACGAAGACACAATTATCTTTGCTCACATTGCAAACCTTCCCACAACCCTTAAATCATCAAAGCAGCAATTCGAAATGTTCTAAAAATTTTACTAATATCTCAAAGAATATTGTGTAAAATTTTCAGAAAAATCTGTCAGCATTGACAAAAAATGGTATATTATATTAGTACGAGTAATATATACTGGGTATTTTTTCTTCAAGCGTAAAAATAATTCAAGTTATACGTAGCAAAAAAAGTAATTTATATTTTCAAAACTTTTCTCATTATTGTTGTACTAATAGAACAATAGAATATATTTCTATGATCTGTATTTCCGAAAATAATATAGCTATTATTATACGCTTGAAGAAAAACTACAATTGTTGTTACTGATGATGTTAGTTATTTGAGATAAAACGTCGTTAAACTGACAAGTATGATGTATCGCTGAATTGGAATTTTATTAGTTTAATTAATCAACATTTGTGATAAAAAACACAAACAAATAACTTGATGGTGGCCGTTAGGACACGAAACATCGAATCGAAGATTTATGACTACACTTTTGAATCAAATTTGAGATAGGTATGACTAACTTTCCTTTTTCATTTTTTAATATTTTTTTTTAAATAAAAATTCTATGCGCAAAATACCATAAATAGCATTTTTAGTTTTCCCTGTACTCAGAGCATGAGTCGCTGTTGATTTTTTTCGACCGACCAATGTAATGTTCTCCAAAACTTTTTTATACCTGGATCTAGCAAAACCGTAAATTGTCGATGAGACCCTAAATGCAATGGTGACTTATAAGTGGTAATAGTAATAAATATATATCAAAAATTCCACTTTTGTATTATGTCAGTTAACACTAACTAACACTCATGGCCACGAAGATAAAATAAATAAATATTCCACTTGAAAATTGCTGGCTTGCGTTCTCAGTTCTCAATAATAGATAACGACTTTTTAACTGTAATTCAATATTATCCAGATATTAATTATTTAAACATGAAAAATAACCTATTTTTTTTCTTTTCGCATTATTTCTATTTTTAAATCATTTAGAAGTTTTTTTGATCATGTTTAATTAGGTCCAATTAAATGAATATTTTACATAGACTATATACCGGGTGTCCCACTTAACTTTTCGGTGTGAAATGAATATTTTACATACAATATATAACGGATGTCCCACTTAACTTTTCGACCGGTGTGAAGTTAGCAGCCAATTTTAGCAGCCAAAATATCCGGAACGATCGAAGGATCCAGTGGCGCACACATTTAACATATTAATTTCACTGATTTCAACTACATACAAGTTTGTTACGTAGATCTTGGTAACAAAAAGACAGAAAATACATGTTAACTCTTTATACTCTTGGAAAATTTGCTTCTAAAGGGTAAAAATACTAATTTCAAAGTTTATAACCTCTAATAGCAATTTCATATTTGGACAGGAGATTAATATTACAACGTACTACATATAGATGATGCTAACATAGTTAGCGAAACGTACGAGTGTTAAAAAGTGTAGTTTTGGTTATTGGTGACGATATTCTTCAACAGAATTATTATTAGTGTTCAAATCAACCTAAAAAACCAAGATATTTTTGAATTAAAGTATATGCAACCAATAATATTAAATTTATTTGAGCAATCAGTTTGAATTAAAAATACAGATAAGTAACGTTAAAGTATATCATCTCCAATAATTAGTAATATTTTTTTCCATTTTTTTCCTATTTCTTTTGTGTGTGCGTGTTAAACAATTTTCATCTTTATTAAATTATTATTTTTTAGTTAAATTTTAATATTAAAAATTTAAAAAATATATTTTTAAATTTTTAATAATTAATTTTATAATTATAATTTTTTTCAAAAATTTATTACAAAAATTGTGAAATTTTTTTAAAATTTTCTAAAAAACTTTTAAAATTATATTACGATTTTAAACTAGATGGAATAACTTCTAAAATATTAAAGTTATTGAAATGGGATTTTCACCATTCCAAAGATAATATAAAACTCTAAATTTAAAATGTATTTTAGTTTCTTCAGATTTAGAATTGTAATTAATATAGCCAAAATAAATAATTTTTTTAAAATCTTTTGCAATTTCGTTTAATCAATAAGTATAAAATAAATGAAAAAAGTAAATAGCATATCCAAAAAGACTCCAAAAGTACTATGTGTGTAAATTATTTCATACTTTTAACATAGGATTTGTAAAAGTTATAGCAAACAAAGAAAAAACTTAAAACAATACAATGGATTTACCCATCAATTATTGACAAAAAATTTGATTTTTTTTTTAGTTTTTAAAACTAACTTTATTAATGCATTTTAATCCAGAGAACCTAAAAAAATGGTCTGTTTCCCATTTTGAATATAATTGAATGAGATATTAATTATTTATTGTTTTTAATAATATTCAATAATAGGTTTTTTTTAAGGTTAATATTAATATTAAAACTTATAATAAAAATATCCTTTAATTTGCAGTAAAAAACTCTATAATTGTGATTTTTTTCAAAATTTTTTTCAAAAGATATTAAAATGGAATTTATACCATTCGATAGGTTATATATAACTATAAATTTAGGAAGTATTTTAGTCTCTTCGAATTTAACATTGAAATTATTATAAACAAAATCAAAAAAAATGTAATTTTTTTGTCCTTTTGTTTTATCAAAAATGGTAAAACAAATGAAAAAAGCAAATGGTACATCTGAAAGTGATCAAAATGTACATTATGTGTGAAATATTTTAAAATAATACTGGTAGAAATTATACAAAATTATAAAAAGTTAAAGAAAAAATTTAGAAAAAATTAAACTTTTTTAAATTTTTGTAAACTTATTTTATTAATGTATTTTGTTGCAGAAAAACTAAAATAATCGATTAAACAATTACTTTACTTGGAGTATTCGGAAAGTTGGGTGAGATTACTCCTCATTTTTTAAAATGTACAACAATGAACAAATGTTATGAAATTTTCTTACATATACAGGGTGTTTTACATTAAGGTTAGGATCCAGAAATGGAAATAGAGAATATCAACTAGTTGATGCTTATATTGATTAAAGGTGGAAAATTATTATTAAGGAAAGAAAATTAATTTTTTTATTTAATTTTTGCCCCCTTATTATCAAAAGTCGTGTGCGGAAATATCAAATATATTCAGTGTAACTGAACTTTTTCTGCTCTTTTTAAATATGTAAATAAAAATATTGATATACAGGGTGTTGTTTCGACTCGAATCCTACTTATTATTTTTTGTAAGGCCGGACCTGTAATAAGATCTTTAGTTATTATGGTAATCGATACCACAGTGGACTAAGGACAAACTTACCAAATATTACAAAAATATACAGGGTAGTTCGTAAGTTATGATTAATTAAAGAAAGTGCCAAAATTATTAAATCACTCTATATCTAGATTATAAACAAAGACAGGTCCATTAAATATAGGTTATTTAGAATCATCTCGGTGTGCGACATCTACCCTTACTGTATCCGTATTTCCAAATGAATCACCCTGAATAGAAGGAAAGTGTTACGATCATGTTTTTTCCCCTATTTTTCTCCATTTTCAATAATTTTTCCCAATTTTTCTATATTTCCCTATTTCTCTTTATTTTTCCCCAATAATTCCTATTTTTTTCTAATTTTCCATTGTTTCCTATTATTTCCTGTTTTTTTTTACCGTTTTTTTTAAAAGTTTTTTACTATTTTTTCCGTTTTTTTCTATTTTTCCTTATTTTGCCTGTTTTCCACATATTTCCCTATTACTTTCCCGACCCACCTCTGAGAAGGAAAAGTATTGTGAACGAGCTAAAAAAAAATTTCGACATAAAGAACAGTCAAAATTATATTTCCAACTGTCACCAGTCAAAAATAAAAACTGTCGAAAGTTTAAAACTTTAACATCTAATAACTGATATTCGTCGGGAAAGTTTTGGGGAGACACAACAAAGTGTTTTTCCCTCTTTTGCCTATTTTTTCCTATATTTCCTATTTTGTCTATGTTTCCCAATTTTTTACGTTTTTCAATTTTTTATATTTCCATTTTTATCTATTTCCCTATTACTTCCTATTTTTCTCCCATTTTATTTTATTTTTAATTTAAAATGAATTTATGATCACCCTGTAAAATATAAAAATTTAAAATTGGTCTGTGTCTTCTTTAGTCGTTTAGATTGCTAAATTTGGAGTCCACTTTTTTGTAAACAATTTTTTATTAACAATAACTTTAAATAAATAAAATTGTTTAATTTATTCAGTTTTAAATTATTAGTTTTATCAAATGAGAATTAACTTATATCTGATGATTTGTAGAATAGAAATAAGTAAAAGTAAATAAAGTGTTTCATTTAAAAATCTAAATTTGTTATCATTTTCTGCAGTATTGAAAGTAGCTGAACATCATTAAAAAGTATCCGATATACAAAATTTTATTAAGATAAAATCCCATATAAATAAAACTGATACACATTCCTGTGTCACCCGGTATATCCTCTATTAAAAATTGAAATTGAAACAATATCAAAAAATAACGTGTCAATAACTTAAAATATTACTTAAACAAGAGGAACTATTTCAAGCAAATTATAAAAATATTTCCATATTCATTTGCAAGTACTTTTTTGTTAATTTATTGTCTTGTCAAAAATCGATTTCATAACTATTTGATTTAATGATTTATACCATCTCTTTTTCCAATACGAAGTGTAAACGTACATTTTATTTAACAATTATACTATACAATTATAATAACTTAAACAACAAAAGTGATTCATTATTAATTCAAGATCATGAAAAAATGAACAAGAATCGTTTAATTCACGTGTAATGTATGTTGCATAATATACATTAAAGCACAGAAACTTATATCGTAGCGATATCTTAGAAGAATACCCGCGTTCATGTGTAATGTATGTTGCATAACGATAAATAATCTTGTTAAATTGTATCCCCACATATAAGGCGATAACTTAGATTTGGCAACATCCGTTTGATTTTTTACGGTTTTGATGCTTTACTATTCTGTCTCTTTCTGGTTTTGACTCTTTACATTTTGTCTCATTATTTTTTGATGTTATACGGGTTTGATCGATTGGCGCTTTGATAAATTGGGATTATGATAATATAGCGTTCTGTTTTAATACTATTTTGAGTTTATAAGAGTTTGATCTATTGGTATCTTGATAAATTAGTGTTTTTATATTTTAAGTTTTTGATGTATTAACTATTTGAAGTTTTAACGTTCTGATTTTTTAGTATTTTGATATTTTATTAATTTGATAAAATATCTATTTGATTCTTTATTATTTGTTTTAATACGATTTGATTTTTTACGGTTTTGATAAAATATCATTTTGCTATTATAGATGTTTGATGTTTTACTAATTTGATATAATAACGTTTTGAAAAAGTATCTGTTTGATCTTTTAAATTTTGTTAAATTGTGCCCTCCCAAGTTTGGCACATAAAAGTTTATGATCGAAAGTGTCAAACGCTTTAGAAAAATCTAACTGAACAACAGATGTAGCCAATCCCGCGTCAAGTGATGATGTAATCGGTTATGTTCAATAGAAGTGTAGTAGTGCTAAAATTTTTCCGAAACAAAGATTGGCTTGTATCAAGAATTTCATTCACAAAGACATAAACATAAATTTACTTACTAACTATTTTTTCTAGAACTTTTGATAAACAATGGAGTATGCTTATCGGGCGGAGATCACCAAACACCTGTGGATTTTTGATTTTTGGCAGCGGTTTTATTAGTGAAAATTTCCAAATATATGGAAAATATTGGTTCTTCAAACAACAATTCATATTGTGCGTCATAAAAGGCGCAGCTACGTTTAAACACAGTTTTAGCATTTTTGCAGAGATATTATCATTTCCAAATGCATTCGATTTCAAATTCATCACAGTTTGTACAATTTCTTCCGTCGTTGCAAGTTTAAAAGAAAAGGAAATGTTGTCATTAAATTTATTTAAGTTATAAAAACCTGAGATTTCTGGACACGAATTTCTGGTGGTATAAACAGATAAAAAATAATTATTTATTTCAATATGATCGTTCAAATGAGTTGGTACGTGAAAATCGGAATTATTTTTAATATTTAGTGACTTGACAGTTTTCCATAACTGTTTTGAATTTCTGGTAGCAGGACGGTGCGTTGGATAAGCAGTTTTTTCTCTTCTAATCGCACTAGTCACACAATTTTGAAGATCTTTATAATAAATATAATCGTGAACGTTTTTAGAGGTTTTGTATTTGGATAGGGCTTTGTCTCGGATTTTCAGCATATCGCGTATAGTCGGTCTCAACCATGGTGCAAATGGTTTTGTAATTTTTGATTGAACATAGGGTGCATGTTTATCGAATAATAAAGTTATATATTCACGAAAAAAGGTTATCTTTTTATCTATAATATTCTCGTAAATAATATTGCAAAATGGAATATTTAAAAGGTCTCTATTAAATTCGTCAAACGAGAAGATTATAATTTCGATAAGTAGTAAACTTAATGGATTTATGCACGGTGATGACTAGATTAATTTTACAAAACATTGCCAAGTGATTTGAAATTTCATGTTTAAAGGTACCGGATTCAATTATAAGGTCGCTTTTATTTGTAAATATAATGTCAAGTAATGTTTGAGATGTGCTCGTTATATGGGTAGCTTCTGTAATTAATTGCCTAAAATCATATGATTCCAAACAATCACAATATTTAGATCACCTGTTATAACAATATTCTCAAATTGGGGTACGATGTAAGACAAAATATTATCGAAGTAATTTACAAAAGTACTAATGTTACACGCTACAGTATGATAAATAACACATATTAACACATTTTGGTGTCCAATTTGCAAGGAAGGCCACAAGTGTTCGATACCCTGAAGGTAGCGAATTGATTCAAAACTGTTTTAAAAATTATAGTCTCGAATATAAAACCCCACACCTCCGCCAATGCGTCCAATGCGATCATTTCTTATTAAATTGTATCCTGGAATGAATATGTTTTCGTCAGGAATGTGAAGATCTAACCAGGTTTCAGACATACAAACAATGTCCATTTTTTGTTTATTTATCGAGTCAACAAACTGATTAAACTTTGGAAAAAGAGAGCAAGTATTGAAGTGGGCTACTTTCAGTAATTTATTGTGTATACTGAATTATATTTTCAAAATTATTTATATGGCTAAGATAAACACTGCAAAGTGGGCTGTTTACATTGTGTTCCGTGTTAAATTTTGTTTTAAGTTTGATGTTCGTAGAATTACAATTATTGCAGCAAAGCACTTGAGATTGACAATTTATTTTTTCATGGGATCCTGCACAGTTTGGACAAATTATTGATTCACTCCGACAGTCCTTCTTATGATGACCGAATTTACAACATTTAAAGCATCTGATTAGACTAAAGTGCTTTTTAATAAAACATTTAGACCAACCAATAAATAAAGAGCCTTAACTCATGATATCGTTAAAAGCTGTAGGTGATATAACACAACATTAAAAGTTATTTTTAAACTTCATTTTAGTGACCTACTTAATATTATCGGCAGAAATGTTTAGATTATTTGAAGCAATAAGATTTTTTACAAAGTCTTGATCCTCTGCGGAAGTCGAATCAACATTGTAGACAATCAATCTGGGATTAAGCTTTTTAGGAACAGTTACATTATAAGACCTTCCAACTTCCTTTTTAAGAGCATCTTCTAATTTTTCCAAAGATTTATCATCGTTACAGTTTATTAGAATACCATTTTTAACTCTCTTAGTTCCGATAATATTTGCGTTCACTACGCAAGGATTAAACTTTGTTTTGATATCCTTTTTCAACTCTATATTAGTAGTATTATGATTTTTTGTTCTTACCAATAACATAGACGAGTCTTGAATTTGTTTTGCGGCAGCAGCATAAGTTTTTATACTATTATCAGTGGTAGATAAAGAACTTGTTTTCTCCACGACCATTACTGAATGTATGAGTTCTGAAATCATTTTTAATAATAGAATGTAAACATTCACACTCTAGAGTCTGAATATTTATTCTATAATACTTGCATCTTATGCATTTTGCATGTATTTTCATTCTTTATCAAGGTAAAGAATGAATATTCTGTAATCGAACTAAATGATATGGATTGCCATGGATTTCAAAAGTGTCACTGTCAGATATAAAATGGCGACGGTAATAATTATTTTCAAACAAGTTTTAATACAAACAAAATCATGAGTGAAAAATCAAGTGAAGTACATATAGAGTTTAATAATATATGAAATTGCAAATTATGAAAAAACACCAATGCACCAGTTTTTAATTCCGGTAAGTATACCACAGCACTATAAATATTAATACAATGTAATACAAATATGTCAACAAATAACTTGTGTTCAGATTTAATTTAATTTTGATTTATACTTTTTGATCGTGGAGAAAATATAGTCTGTTACTCGGTTAGAATGAAAAAATTCGACACTTGTGGTTCCTCGCGCTCG
Organism: Neocrepidodera transversa; assembly: GCA_963243735.1. Taxonomy (NCBI): domain Eukaryota; kingdom Metazoa; phylum Arthropoda; class Insecta; order Coleoptera; family Chrysomelidae; genus Neocrepidodera; species Neocrepidodera transversa. The sequence continues at coordinate 34,273,705 of OY725341.1, forward strand.
CTTACGCTCGTGTTCGGAATTTTCCACTCGTGTCGAATTTTTCATTCTAACCTTGTTACAGAATCTACTATTCTAGTTGATACCGGTGCTGATATATCAATTTACAAAAAACGTAAAATAAACCCGAAACATAGAATAGACTCACTTAACTCCATAAAAATAAAGGCGTAACTAATGGTCTTACTTTTTCATGAGGACTAACTAGTATAGATATTATAGCAGATAACTTGACGCTTAGCCATTCATTTCACGTCGTAAATGACGATTTTATAAATCCGGCAGATGCTATTTTAGGTAGATATTTTATATCTAAATTTAAATGTATATTACATTTTTCGTTTTGGACTATGTCAATTAAGTCTAATAACTTTTTAAAACGTGAAGGAATGATTATCTAGACCATTATCGACAAAGACCTATTTCTAATCAATATTTCAGCATACAAAAAAATCTGTGTGACTATGTCTGAAGCCAACCCACCAAAAATAAATATTGCCGTTTCTCTCAGAATATACCTATTTTTTGCACTCAACTATGTTTTGCAGAGCATTTTAATTTTTTTATGATAAAATAGTGCAAAATGGGAACAAATAGGGAAAATAAGGAAACATTAAAAAAAAAACAGGAAAAAATAAAAAGAAAAATAGTGAAAAAAATAGGGGAAGATAGTAAAAAATAAAGGAATATAGTGAAATATAGGGAAAAAAAGTAGAAAAAAAAAAACAGGAAAAACAGGGCATATTACGGAAATTAAGGAAAAGTTGGAAAAAATACGGAAAATGAGAAAATCGTGAAAATAGGGAAAAATGATCAAAAACAGGAAAAAAGGGAAAAGGAAAAAATTGAGAAAAATAGGGACAAATAGGGAAAACAGGAAAATAATGAAAAAGACTAAAAATATGAAAAAGTAGAAAAAATAGGGAAAATAGTTAAAAATTAGAGAAAAAGTAGGAAAAAATGAGGAAAAATGAGGAAAATGGGGCAAAGTAGGGAAAAACAACTACATATAGGGAGAAATAAAGAAAACCGGAAAAATACCGGAAAACAGGAACAAATAGAAAATAGGGAAAAACAGAAAAAAGGAGAAAAATAAGAAAAAATTGTGAAATATTGGGAAACAGGAAAAAATAGGGCAAATGGTGAAAAATGGATAAAATAGGGAAAAACACGAAAAAATAGGGCACAATAGGAAAATTTGGGAAAAATAGTAAAAAACATTAAAACCTAGGGAAGAACATGGAAAAATAAGGGAAAAATAGGGAACACATAAAGAAAAATAAGAAAAAGTAGAGAAAAATAGGATAAAGTAGAGCAAAATACGAAAAAATAGGGCAAAATATTAAAAAATAGAAAAATGTGTGAAAAATAAGAAAATGATGGAAAATAGGGAAAAATTGGGAAAAAATTAGTAAAAGATAGGGAAATAGGGAGATTAAAGTTAAATAGAGAAAATGTGGAAAATGGGGGAAAATAAGGGAAAATAATAAAAATAGGCAAAAACAGATAATAATAATAGGGACAACTATGAAAAAACAGGAAAATATAATGGAAAACAGCAAAAATAGGAAGAAATAGGAAAAATGGGAAAAAATAGGAAAAAATATGGAAAAATAGAAAAAAAACAAGCCAATCTCAGTAATAATCTTAAAGAGACTCCGTAGCAAAGCAAGGGAATTTATTTAGTATTGAATATACCAAAAACAATAGGGTTCCTCTTCTAAACATGAGGACACGATATGCGAAATAATATTTGAAATCTAACGACTAATTGTTGAGTTATTATCTTCACACACATCCATTCATCCATTCACCATCCTGATCGACATACATGAATTTTTTTCACTTAATCATATTATGGGTGGCTTAAAACGTCCAGAAAAGTAATTTTAAGCAAAATGTTATATTTTGTTTTGTATTTTGTTTAGTGCGGGCCCAAGTTTTATGCTCCAAATAACTTAAAATGTTATGAAGCGTGGAGAAAATGGATTTTTCGGGACCTGTGCGCACGATAACTCAAAAACGATAAGGCCGATCCGAAAAATTATTTCGGCTATCGGTTTTTAGAAAAGCACATTTGTCGATACTGATTTCTTTTAAAGTGTTGTGCAAATCAATACGCGACGGTTGATATCTATATCGCATAGGGCTCGTTGAAAAAAAAATTGGAAAAAAAAATATTGGAAAAATTCCCATTTTTTGGAATCGGACTTTCTTCCCTCAACGGGTTCGGGGCCGTAGTGTTGAAAAATCGCGCAGAGATTATTCTTTTACTAGTTTACAGATTCACATTTGTAGACAACACCCTAGAGATCGGTAGGTTTTCATGAAGAGCACTAAGAATTATGTATTCACAAGAATAATAGAAAGCGAACTGCAAGAACTTAGCACTGCTTTTCAAAGAATTACGTCAAAATTAAAATTACAAGTTTAAGATTTTTCAATTTTGTCATTCTGTATGTTTTTTTTTTGCAGTTTGTTGGCAACAGGAATCTCAGTCACAAAAATATGTCATTATTTTAATCCAAATGTACTCTTTTGTATAAAGTTATTAATAGGAGGTCAACTTCTAAAAGGTATTTGTTAAAATGTTATTACTAGTTTTTTTTATCTGAAATACAGATTATTATATTTAGAAAACAGTAAACATAAATTGGCACAAATCACTAATTGTTACTAAGCTTAATAAGATAATTGTTAAAAAAATACTTTAGATTTTCTCTATGATATATTTATAACACAGATATTTTTTAAACAGAGTAGCAGTCTCTAAAAACTGCAAATTTTTGGTTAAAAACAATAAAAATTCGATTCATAGAAAACTAACTTACATTTCCGAGCGTATAAAGAACCATAAAAACTTTTAACAATTTAACGAGTAACAATTTGCAAAAAAAATAATTATTTAAAAAGAGCATCATTAAAGAAATATCTTAATCGTATTAAAAATCCATTTCATTTTTAGAAATATGTAGGTACCTACATTGTATATTTTTAAAAAAATCTTACCGTCTAGCAGCATTGTTCAACATTTAACAATTCAAAAACTTCTATTAGAAACAATCCTTATTCAGAGTATTTATAGGTATTTAAGTACACGTAGTAGCCACGTATTTATATTATCATTGACGTACAACAACAATGTTATTAAAAAAATAATTTCAACTAATTTTATAGTACTCTTTCGCAAAGAAATAAGCTGTAGCCAACATAACAGTTTATTATTATTTATTATAATATTTTTTGTCTTCAGGCGTATACTAATAACTATATTAGTTTTAGCAACAGAGACCGAAGAAATATCCTATTGTTTTACAAGTACAATAATGACTTTCATTATTGTACTAGTACAATAATAATGAGAAATCGATAGCAACGCTTTATTATAAACGTTGTAATCGAGTAGGTGCAAACTGTTATCGTAATATTTATTTAATTTGACTTTTGTCTGTTTTAAAAATATAAATAACTATTTTTTGCTACATATAACTTAATAGTAGATTCTGTAACAAGGTTAGAATGAAAAATTCGACACGAGTGGAAAATTCCGAACGCGAGCGAAAGCGAGTGTGAGGAACCACGAGTGTCGAATTTTTTCATTCTAACCGAGTAACAGACTATATTTTCTCCACGATCAAAAAGTATAAATCAAAATTAAATTAAATCTGAACACAAGTTATTTGTTGACATATTTGTATTACATTGTATTGATATTTATAGTGTTATTGTACACTTACCGAAATTAAAATCTGGTGCATTGATGTTTTTTCATAATTTGCAATGACACTGACACTTTTGAAGTCCATGGCAATCCCATATCGTTTATTTCGATTACAGAAAATCCATTCTTTACCTTGATAAAGAATGAAACTACATGCAAAATGCATAAGAGGCAAGTATTATAGAATAAATATTCAGACTCTAGAGTGTATTATTAAAAATGATTTCAGAATTCATACATTCAGTAATGGTCGTGGAGAAATTATCTTTACATGCGTAGAAAAATTACTCGGAGAAGAAGTCTTATTTGTGTTTCGCTCAGACTACACTGTCTCGGTAGTAAACGTCTGAGCTCAACAAATAATAAGCGACTTCTGCTCCAAGTAATATCATATTCTATTAGGCGCGTATTATTTGTTGGGCTCAGAAGTTTACTGCCGAGGCAGTGTAATCTGAGCGAAACAAACATAATCCTTCTTCTCGGAGTAATATGTACTATTATTTCTACAAGCGTAAAGATAATTCATGTTATATATATATAGCAAAAAATAGAAGACATTTTTAAAATTGATAAACGTTAAACTTCATGAATATTATATGACAATTCCTACCTACTCGATAACAACGCCCATAATAAAGTGTTTCTTTTATTATTGTTGTACTAGTAAAACAATATTAAACTTTTAAGCTCAACACATAGTAGGCGCCTTCTACTTCTAATAATAGAATATACTATTTTTTCCACTACTAGTATTAGAAGATGTCATTATTTATGCTGTATTCGAGCCGATAAGTTAAATTTCTCTCCTACAAATAGATAATTTTTCATTATCCACTAGTAGTATATATTAAAAACAATTGAAGGCTAAACGTGATGTCACAGGTAGGCGATCTTAGGAAATCTGTCAAATTAATTATGCGTAACTGTCATTGCGTCTGTCAAGAGCTTTTTTTTGAATTATAATAAAAAAATCAACAGCAAATAAGCTCTTTCTATTGAATTCCTCTAAAATTAACCTAAAAATCAATTTAATAGTTTTTCAAATCTAAGTGTCAAAAGAAACGAATTCCTTATGTTTTCATCGCTACTTGAAAGTTTTAAAATTCACAGTGCAATTAACATAATGAAATGGCAATTTAATTTATTGAATATTCTCATTCAATTATTATCACAAACTGCTTCTCTGCCGTTAAATTATTTTTCCTACGGCTGCTTAGAAAATACACAAAAACGTACGGTTAACTTGCCTCGAAAAACGTCAATTTCAAACAGCGTGTGTAAACGTTTACACACGCAGTGTGCAAAGTAAAATAATAATATAACTACTCATAATAACATATATCAATGAATTGAGATGAAATCTAGCATGCGGACACTGTCACTACTGACAGTTCTCATTTCTAATTAAAATAAATTCAAATTTATTGCAACTTTAGAAAATAAAGTGTCATCCGTAGGAAAAGTATAGTGTATAACTCGTGTGACAAAGCACTTTTCACACTTTGTGACTTGTGGCACTCGCCTTTCAGGCTCGTGCCACAAATCGTCACATGCGTGTGAAAAGTGCTATTTTCAACACTTGTTAAACAATATACTATTTAAATATATACCCAAAAAATCCAAAAATTTCATTGTAAAAATGGTTAAATGTTCTAGTAGTGGAAAAAATTGCATATAAACCACGGTAGAGAAGATTTTTCGACCTTGGTGTATGATATAATATTTTCCACTACTTCGAAGATGTCATTATTTATGCTGAGTTCGAATCGAGAAGTTAAATTTCTCTCCTACAAGTAGATAATTTTTCATTATCGACTAGTAGTAGATAATAAAAACAATTGAAGAATAAACGTGATATCAGAGGTAGGCGATCTTAGGAAATCTTTCAAATTAATTATACCTGTCATTGCGTTTGTCAAAAGAGATTTTTTTTTCATAATTACAACAAATTTTCAGCAAATAAGCACTGTCTATTGAATTCCAAATGAATTTTTGACCTAATCTAATAAAACAGAGGTAAGTAATTCTTTATCAGATATATTTTCGTTTGAAATAGTTTAAGGTTATGTAATAAATATTTTGATATTGATTATATAGTGGTATTTATGCAATAATATCTCTTCTAAAAGTAACCTAAAAAACAGTATAATATTTTTTCAAATCTAAGTGTCAAATGAAACGAATTCTTCATGTCTTCATCGCTACTTAAAAGTTTTAAAATTTACAGGGCAATTATAGTATATTACATAACGACTGAGGAAAGTGGCATTTTTCGCACGAGTGGTAGTACAGTACGAGCCGCGTAGCGGCGAGTGCGGAACCTAACGAGTGCATGAAATCCACTTTCCCACGAGTTTTGTTCACTATTTTTCCTACGACCAACAATATTTTAAGAATAGTCTATTTGGTTTTCTCATATGACACGATTATTTCTGGTGGTGTAAATTCACATTCGCTATCACTATCAACTTCCGTTTTTTTGTGTAAGAAATCGAAATTTAAATTTTTTGTTTATTTGCTATAAAATAGAATAATTTAAACCTTAAAAATATCTATTATAAAAGTACCTAATTATTCTGTTCAGATTTCATAAAACATAGAAACAGTAATTTCTTTAAAATTTTGACATAAGCCTACTTTATTATATTTCACTTTTATAATAAAATTACCTTAGAACCAAGCCAATTAAAAAAAACATTTTAAATAATTTTTATACATTTTTTACTTTAATAACTTGTAAAATTTCCAATTTTAAACCTAAAATGAATTTTGAATTACAAACTATTAATAAATTTAAGAATCGGGTATGCAATACACAATACCCAAACGTCTTACGTGTTGCATACATTCGTTTACACTGAAGTTGTTTCATAATTCATATGGAGAGTTATAACCTTAAAATAATATTTCAAAATATTTTAGTTATTAGGTGGTCGTAGGAAAATAACAAGCAACTATTAGATCAGTTTTAAAATGGGAAGTAAAATTTATTATGTATGTACATAAGTAGCATATTTCGTCCTGTTTTTGATAGTTCATTCAAGCGTGCATTATAATAACACGCATCGCGGTATTAACTTGTCAAAACAACTGTCAGAATTTTTTTACTTATACAGAAACATATTAGTAAAAATGTAATATTTTTTAGTTTTCCCCTTTAGTGGGCTGTAGAAAAATTGTACGATTCAACTAGTGTGGATTGTCCATATCCACACTTGTTGCATAAACTACTATCCTACTATATGAATTAAACCGAGGTTATTTATTTGGATTACAAAGGTTAGACACTCAGCAGGCGAACCGCCGAACGTTGATAGAAAGAAATTTTCTTCCTATTTCTATTTCTATATCAAAATCGCACCGCGTAAGCATAATCGTATAGAATCGGGAGACCCGAATGAAAATCCGAATGTCAGGAAATATAAAGACCGTAAGACGTCTTCGTATGTCATATTTAACCTCAAATTTCGGTATCTGTGTGTTGTTAACTTGTTGTTAAGTGGTGTTTTTTTAAAATATGGGTAAGCTTTTTTTTATACAGTTATTTCTAGAATAGGTATTAATTAGTTAATATTTTAAAAGATATACGAGAAAGAGATTTCAAAGCAAACAACAAACATTGGGATTTAGTGGTTGAATTTTTCGAATAATTTCCGGAAATGTTGAAAAGGACCTTCTCGCACCAATCAGAAGACAATCGAAATATTAGAGAGCGATGGGAAAATTTAACAGCCCGCCTCAACAGCATTGGCTGTGGAAGAAAGTCAGTTGAAAAATGGCAACAGGTTATAAAAAAATTCTTTACTTTTCCTTCATTACTTTACTTGAATGTAACTTGTGTTTTAATTGCATTATGTTTAGGCGATTGCACGATGGAAATGCAAGGTAAAAAGTAAAGCTGCTGCCTATAAACAGGATCAGCTGAAAACTGGAGGTGGGCCTTGTTTGGCACAGCCCTTGAATGATGTAGAGGCGAGGCTAATGAATATTTATGGCTGGAGGTCCCTTTCAGGTGACGGCAACAACGAGTTCTTTTTCGTAAGTACAATATATAGTTAGATTTGTTAAACATTATTGAACAACTAAATATTTTATTATTTTATAGAAAAAGGGAAAAGAAAATATGCAAGGGGAAGTGCAGCCACCAGCACCACTTGCACCATTACCACCACTGCATATACCAGCACCAGGACTAGCACCAGCAGCAGCACCAGCACCAGAACCACTGCCCCCGGTGGCATCAACTTCTAGGGAAACTCAACCGAAAAGAAAAACTTCTTCTTGTCTACAATCGCAAAGATCGAAAAGATTTGTCTCGATGAATAGAATGCACACTGAGCATATAGATGCTTTGAAAGAAATTAATAATAATATAGTTGTTATGTCATCAGCTATGACTGAGATTAAAATTGATTTTAAAAGACTGGTGGATCATATCGTTTCAAAAAATCTGTGATATTTTTTTCTAATCAGTATTAAGTAGACTGTTTTTTTTTGTTTTCATTAGTGTTAAGCAGATTTATTTTTTGTTTTTATTAATGTTAAGCAGAATTGGGATTTATTTTGTTTTTATTAGTGTTATTTGTTTTAGGAAAAATTACTTGTGATAATGAAACATTATTTGTGATATTGTTTTACGAGAAATAAAACCAAAGTTTATATAAAACGATTTATAAAAATTATTTAACTACCAACTCTACAATAATATTAAAAATGCTACATATTTGTGTTCAATAAACAAATAATTATTGAAAATAAGCATCAACAACCTGTTGACGTCTTTGCTGTCCTTCTGCTACGACATTTTGAAGTACGTTGTTATTTAATTCATCATTATTATCATCATCATTATCATTTTGATCTTCCTCATCTAATGGCAAGTTCTCCATAATGCAGATATTATGCAGCACTGCACAACAATTAATTATTTGTCCTGCCTTGATAGGAGTATACCTTAGTACCCTTTCTTTATGCAAACATCTAAATCTCATTTTTAAGACTCCTGAAACGAAACAAAAACATATAAATTTTATAATGATTACATATATATATATATATATATACTTTATTTACCTATACACCTTTCTACCGTACAACGAGCAGAAACTAAACCTGCATTATAGCGGCTTTCTGGCGAATTTCTCGGTGGATTTCTTATTGGGGTCATCAACCATGGTTGCTGAGGGTAACCACTATCGCCCAAAAGCCAAGTGTTGTGGTCACCATTTACATAGTTTTCTTCCATATAAGCTGCAGCTGCACTGTTTCGCCAAATAAATGAGTCGTGTGTTGCTCCTCCAAAATTTACTTTAAGGCTTAAAATTTTTAAATCTGCATCGCAGATGATTTGAACATTCTTTGAATGATACCCTTTTCGATTTAAATATAAATGTTCGTCTTCATGAGGTTTCATTATTGCCACATGTGTGCCATCTACACAGCCAATAATTCCAGGAAAATTATAAGCATTCCAAAAACGTTCTTTTTTTATACCCTTTTCTTCAACAGTAGTTGGAAATGTCACATATCTCGGAGCAATATTTTCGATCGCATTGCACACCTCGCGGATAATGTCGCTCATTGTTTGTTGGGCTACATAACTATATTGATTTGCCCCAATGCACCTTTGGTAGGAACCATGAGCAAAAAATCTCAGAGCACCAAGAACTCTTAAATCCACCGGTAACCTCGTATTTCGTTGTCCGTGGTCCATGTGAGGCTCAAGTTCAGTTATTAAATGTTGAGCTAATTCTTTAGTTAGTCTATATAACTTCCTAAACTCTTCATCCGGCAATTCGAAAGGATTGCTTTCATTTCTAAGGGTTCTCCTTCCTCTAGCAAGTTCTTGCCTCCGCTCTTCTTGTTCCGCATCAAAAAAAAAGTTATAAAACGCAGGTATCATTTTAAAAAACACTTTTTACAATGAATTTCACCAACACAAACCAAACAATATAATAATAAACGCAACACAAATTAGGATTAAAATAACGTAACCTCACTCTTCTATATAATATTCTAGTTGTATTCCGAAAATCCCTAAATGTACTCAACGTTTTTAGCTTATTTTGAAAGGTTAGTATAAAAGCATAAAGAAAACCGAACGTTTCCGATGGGTCATAGAGAAATCCAACGGCGGTGCGCTTTAACGAAATATAGACATTTTTTTTCTATCTCTATTTCTTGCGCTATTCTATTTCTATAAAGTTAGGCGGTACCTCTGCAGATATCCTAAATTCGTCCATGATTGCGCAAGACATCATCTGGAGTCCAAATGAAATAATTTAATATTTGATTTAACCAGTGTGATGGAGTGATTTTATATGTAAAGGAAAAATACAATACTATTTTTAATATAGTTGAATTAAATAATATAAATATAATTGAAATACTCGTAAAAATCAACAATAAAAGTTTTTTAATTAATGGTATATATAGGCCTGGTCCATCAGATAAAAGCAACTTTATAGAGAACTTATCAAAGTACATTAAATGTAGCAAAAAGGTTGATTTTCACATTTTAACCGGTGATATAAATCTTAATATCCTTGACACTGAAAATAAGTATGTTCATGATTATCTAAATGTACTAAGCGAAAAAGGTTTCTTAAGTTACATTAACAAATATACAAGGGTAGTAGGCATAGAGAAGTCATGTCTCGACCATATTTTTATTAAAACTATTGAAAAAAATATAATAAATATTCCAGCTGTAATTGAAACACACATCACCGATCACTTTTCCGTAGCTAACACCATAGTTTTTCCTAAAATCAAAAAAATATTGTCAGAAAAATCTAAATCCCTTCTTAACAAAAAACTACTAAAAGAAAAACTTAAAGCAGAAAATTGGAGTGATGTATATAATACAAACGACATTAATACAAGCTGCTCACTATTTATTAAAAAAATAAAATGGTACATAGAAAGTTGTACACGACAAGTAAAAATAAAAAAGAACGAAATCAAAATAAAATCATGGATTACTACGGGTATCCTTACATCAATTAAGGAAAAAACAGGCTTTATAAAATAATGAAAAATAACTATAGAGAGCAAAATAAATTAAACTTCAAAAACTATCGTAACTATTTAAATTGTCTAATAACGAAAACTAAAACTGAATACTATAAACAAAAAATTGAAAAAAACAAAAATATAAGTAAAAATCTTTGGCAATGTATTAATGAAATATCAAACATAACAGAAGCGAAACAGATAATTAACCAAATCAAAACAGTACAAGGTGATATAACAAACAATCTAAAAAGCATATCAAATACATTTTGTGAACACTACACAAAAATTACAGAAAAAATGTCAACACAAATATCACATAGCTGTAAAAAAAATATTTTACAAAAAAAGAATGCTAAAACAATATTCTTAACAAACACAGACCGTACCGAAGTTAATGAAACTATACTGACCTTAAAAAATAATAAAAAACCAGGTTTAGATAACATAACTTCTGAAATTCTTAAAGAACTAAATCAAGAAATATCACCGGTTTTAGCTTTTCTTATTAATGAAACTTTTAGTGAAGGTAAATTCCCTGACGCCCTCAAAGACTCAGTAATAACGCCTATTTACAAGAAAGATGTTAGATGTTATTAATTATCGACCGATTTCCATAATTTCCAGTGTAGGGAAAATCTTCGAAAAAATTATAAAACAACGGATAAAACAACCATCATTATGTATCTTTGTCGATCTTGCAAAAGCGTTTGATACGGTCGACCACCGTAAACTACTGGAAACATTAGAAAATATTGGATTTAGAGGAGTTGCTTATAATTTGTTTAAAAGTTACCTCTACGATAGACAACAATCTGTCAGCATCAATGGTACCCTGAGTGATCCTAAGGTTATAAGATGTGGCGTTCCCCAAGGAACAGTCCTTGGCCCATTATTATTTAACATATATATAAATGACTCATTTGAACAACAAATAAAAGGTGAAATTGTTAGCTTTGCAGACGACACTTCAATATTCTACCAAAATAAAAACTGGGACTTACTCAAAAGTAGTGTTGAAACTGACTTTAAGACCATTGTCAATTTTTTTCACTATAAATCGCTAACAATAAATTACGAAGATACCCTTCACATCTTACACCAGAAACTTGCCAAATTATAATAACCTTGAAATTATTACTAATAGAGAAGAATCAATAAAAATACAATCTGTAAAAAACATCAAATACTTAGGAATATATATATCAACTCTCATCTAAAATGGGACGTGCAAGTGAATTATGTAATAAAGAAACTGCGTTTTGTGGTATATAAATTTAAAAATTTGTCAAATTTCTTAAATATTCAAATACTTTAAAATACTATATTATTCACTTGTAGAATCCCATATCTACTATGGACTTATAGCATGGGGCACCGCTGGAATAACACTCCTTGAAAACCTACAAAAAATTCAAAAATGTATTTTAAAACATATGTACAAAAAACCTCGAACTTACCCATCAGAATTATTATACCACGATACCCAAATATGTAACGTGTATCAGCTATATGCCAAAATAATATGACCATTTCAATACAAAGAAAATCTGATGTGGCCAGCACATGACCTCTCGTCATTTTTGAATCAAAAATTTACAGGTTGACACAAAAAAGTATGAAAAAAAATTATATTTTTGTAAATCTGGCAACAATGGCAAAAGTTTCGAAAATTTTAATGAGATGAAAATAAACTATAGGGTATACAAAATATATGTGTAAAACTTTATTGAAGTTTTGTATAATAATGGCGTCATCACCCATAGCAACTGCCACTTCCGGTTGTGCGATTGGCACCAAAATCTAATCAGATCTAATCTAGGGTATCAGAATCCTGTACGCAAAATTTCAAATTTTTTTATTCAGTAGTTTTTGAGTTATCGTTACTACAACATCCATCCAAACACACACACACACACACTAACACACACACACACACTAACACACACACACACACAGACATCATCGCGAAAATATTAAAATCGTATTCTAGGGACCCCAAAACGTGTTTATCAATTGAAAACTCACTACCCAATTTTTAGCATGATTCCTATACCTCTCTTATCTGAAGGGCGAGAGGTAATAAAAAAAATCAAAAATCTATCAGCCACACTTATAGCACGCGATATAAAACTGATGCAGTTACTGTGCCCCGGATAGAGAAAACAATTGGACAAAAATGCTTCACTTACCTAGGACCAAAATTATATAATGATATTCCTTCTGATTTCAAAACAATCAACTCTTATAACCTTTTCAAAAAAATATTTTGATGTTGATTAGTGGTACTTATGCAATACTAACTATTATAAAAATAACCTAATTTAATAGTTTTTCAAATTTAATTGTCAAATTAAAGGAATTTTAGGTCTTCATTGTCACTTGAAAGTTTTAAATCCACAGTGCATTTAACATAATGGAATTTCAATTTAATCTACTGAATATTCGCATTCAATTGTTTTTACAAACTGATTCTTTTCAATTAAATTCTTTTCAAATACAAAAAAAATCCAAAAAACATCATTGTACACACAGGCCAGTTTATTTATCGGATTACAGGTCAGCAGTTTTGTTCAGGCGAAAAATCCTCGACCTGATGTCACTCAAATTACAAATTCACTCACGGTTGTAACATCTGGCAACTAAGCAAATATTATTGGACAATAATAAATCAGTAAAACGTGTTGTGATGAACAAAATAAGTACAATACATGTAAATAAATATCAAAAACTATGATTTTTAGGTTAAGTTAATCAGTGACATCCAAACAAATAAAACTTGAGAGCTATAATGAAAATTTATGAATATCTGCTAGATTTTGAGTCACAATAATTTATCTTCCTTTTTACCTCTCGCCCTTCAGATAAGAGAGGTATAGGAATCATGCTAAAAATTGGGTAGTGAGTTTTCAATTGATAAACACGTTTTGGGGTCCCTAGAATACGATTTTAATATTTTCGCGATGATGTCTGTGTGTGTGTGTGTTAGTGTGTGTGTGTGTGTGTGTTAGTGTGTGTGTGTGTTTGGATGGATGTTGTAGTAACGATAACTCAAAAACTACTGAATAAAAAAATTTGAAATTTTGCATACAGGATTCTAATACCCTAGATTAGATCTGATTAGATTTTGGTGCCAATCGCACAACCGGAAGTGGCAGTTGCTATGGGTGATGACGCCATTATTATACAAAACGGCAATAAAGTTTTACACATATATTTTGTATACCCTATAGTTTATTTTCATCTCATTAAAATTTTCGAAACTTTTGCCATTGTTGCCAGATTTACAAAAATATAATTTTTTTTCATACTTTTTTGTGTCAACCTGTAAATTTTTGATTCAAAAATGGCGAGAGGTCATGTGCTGGCCACATCAGATTTTTTACCTCTCGCCCTTCAGATAAGAGAGGTATAGGAATCATGCTAAAAATTGGGTAGTGAGTTTTCAATGAATAAACACGTTTTAGGGTCCCTAGAATACGATTTTAATATTTTCGCGATGATGTCTGTTTGTGTGTGTGTTAGTGTGTGTGTGTTAGTGTGTGTGTGTGTTAGTGTGTGTGTTTGGATGGATGTTGTAGTAACGATAACTCAAAAACTACTGAATAAAAAAATTTGAAATTTTGCATACAGCATTGTGATACCCTAGATTAGATCTGATTAGATTTTGGTGCCAATCGCACAACCGGAAGTGGCAGTTGCTATGGGTAATGACGCCATTATTATACAAAACGGCAATAAAGTTTTACACATATATTTTGTATACCCTATAGTTTATTTTGATCTCATTAAAATTTCCGAAACTTTTGCCATTGTTGTCAGATTTACAAAAAAATAATTTTTTTTCATACTTTTTTGTGTCAACCTGTAAATTTTTGATTCAAAAATGGCGAGAGGTCATGTGCTATCCACATCAGATTTTTTTAAATTATATTTAGGCCATGATGAATGTAATTATTCAATCACACCGGATTTGAGTCTATTACTCATCAAATATCAGTTCAACCCCAAACGATGGACAAAGGGAAGCAACTTAGAGATGTGAAAGAATTGAGACATAGTGGCAAAAGTTATTTAATCACATCGAATAATTGTAGAATAAAACAAACATTCGTCTAAGTAAGCATGCTACGGAAGTAGGTTATACATTACTTACCTTTTTCCTCCTAACTGCATTTATCCAGTTCTTTCTTTTCTCTAATTTCCAACTAGCCCTTGAAAATGTGTAAAATTTGCATTTGCTATTTCATTCTGCATTTTTGCTATTAACAATACAACGACCATTATGAAAGATTTTTAAATTTAATTTTGACGTGTTTACTTATTACAAGAGCATGACTTCACGAAATTTTGACCACTACGAACGATGGGATCGTTTTAGTAGTCCCCACCATGCAGTCTGCACCCAGCGAATACTACTTTTTAATATGTTCGGTATTTCCATTTTCAATTTTTGCATATTTGTAAAGAAAATATTGTTTAGGTATAGTAAGTGGTTATTTAATTAAAATATATAAATTGTTCAATAAATGTTTTATTAGAGCATTTAAATGTCTACGTAACTCATTCTTCTCTTTTCCCCACCTAAAGGAACATAACCATAATATAAAAATCTGATGTGGCCAGCACATGACCTCTCGCCATTTTTGAATCAAAAATTTACAGGTTGACACAAAATAGTATGAAAAAAAATTATATTTTTGTAAATCTGGCAACAATGGAAGTTTCGAAAATTTTAATGAGATGAAAATAAACTATAGGGTATACAAAATATATGTGTAAAACTTTATTGCCGTTTTGTATAATAATGGCGTCATCACCCATAGCAACTGCCACTTCCGGTTGTGCGATTGGCACCAAAATCTAATAAGATCTAATCTAGGGTATCAGAATCCTGTATGCAAAATTTCAAATTTTTTTATTCAGTAGTTTTTGAGTTATCGTTACTACAACATCCATCCAAACACACACACACTAACACACACACACACTAACACACACACACTAACACACACACACACACACACACACACTAACACACACACAGACATCATCGCGAAAATATTAAAATCGTATTCTAGGGACCCCAAAACGTGTTTATCAATTGAAAACTCACTACCCAATTTTTAGCATGATTCCTATACCTCTCTTATCTGAAGAGCGAGAGGTAAAAAATATGGCGGAAGGCCAAGAAGGGAGACAAATAAGTGAATTATGGTTTCATTTCGCCGTCTCCAAGATAAATTTGCAAGTTCTGTCAGTAGATAGAACGTCCTTTAAC
Source organism: Neocrepidodera transversa (assembly GCA_963243735.1). Taxonomy (NCBI): domain Eukaryota; kingdom Metazoa; phylum Arthropoda; class Insecta; order Coleoptera; family Chrysomelidae; genus Neocrepidodera; species Neocrepidodera transversa. The sequence continues at coordinate 34,289,718 of OY725341.1, forward strand.
TTTAAAGACTCAATAAGTAAAGGCAATGACGTTTAGAATAAAACTTTACAAGTTGATTTATTATACAATTGTCACAATCTAAACGTCATTGTCATTAGTTATAGAACCGTTAAAGTTAAAGAACGTTGTATCTACTGACAGATAATATACACAAACAGGAATTATCGTGTAAATCCTCAATTACAAACCATAAACGTCATCTCAACCACAAGCATCCGACTGTTATTATTAGACAATCAAAATCAAACAATAGGAACACGACAACTTCGCAGCAAGACAGACAAAATTTAGACCGCGAGGGACTAGTAGAAGCAGGAACTTCCGTTTCTGCATATTTATCTTCATCCACTTTCGCCTCAAATGTAGTTGCCGGTCATTTGGCTTCAAACGATGATGTGCAACAAATTATTAAGAAGAGCTGAACTCTTGTTAGCGTGCAAGCATACATGCCAAAGAAATTATCTGGTTCTCAGAAAAATCGGTTGGATTATTTAGTAATGAATCTTTTTATTAAAGGTTATCAACCACTTTTAATTGTTGTGGATGAAGGTTTTAAAGTTTTATTAGAGGAAAGTATTCCGCGTTACAAACTACGTAGCAGAAGATATTTCTCCAAAACTTTATTAGATTCGATTTACGAAAGATGCACAGAAAGTTTGAAGCAGAAATTACCAATGATAAAAGAGTGTGTATAACTACAGATCATTGGACTTCATCAGCAACTGAAAGCTACATGGGGGTAACAGCTCATTTTATTGATGAAGAGTATAAAATGTGTAGCTCATTTTTACAATGTGTTCGGTTTGAAGGCCCCCATACAGTAGCAGCAATACCAGAAGAATGCGGCGTATATTAAATTACTGGAGTTTAATTAATAAAACGCTAATCACAATAACCAATAATGCATCCAACGTTACCAGTGCAGTGGAAAAGGTACTGATCTCGAGGCACTATGGTTGTTTTGCTCATAAATTAAACTTAGTGTTTGATGATTCTGCTCTAGAAGATGTAAGTGCCGCCGAAGTGATAAAAAATTAAAACCATCGTTTCAGATTAAAAAAGAAATCCGCAAGCTACTGAAATTTTAAAAAAACTGCAAACACAAATCTCAAAGTCACCAGTTCGTTTATTGCAAGACGTATTCACGTATTGGAATTCGACGTTTTATATGTAAGGTAGATTTGTTTTGCTTTAGGAAGCAGTACGCAGTACTCAAGCCAATTTGACTGCACCAAATTTACAAACACTTTTAGAGGAAGAATGGAAAGTAGCCGCACAATTATGCATATTACTGCGGTACTTTGAGCAAGCTACAAGAGAAATGAGTGGAGAGAAATATTTGACTGGTAGTAAAATAATTGTTATATCGAAGGGCTTAATAAAAATAACTGAAAAAGCTATCTTGAAAAGAAAATGTGAAAAGGTTAGGTTAGGTAAAACAAATGATGGTTAGATTCAGAAATGTGGAACGCAGTTCAACAATTTCTGTATGTACTTTTCTCGATCCGGGAGTTAAGTTTCATGTCTTTGATGATGAAAACACAACACAACATACTACAGACTGCGTTGCCGGCTTAATTGAAAATAATATAACTATACCTACAGCGAAAACATAGATAGATAACCTTCTGAGATGGAGACCGAGTCACAGTCAAAAGAGTGGTCATATCGGGATGATTATGACATTTCCCCCACCTCCACAACATAGTGTTATGTCTATAAATCAAGCGTAAAGTTCTTGTGTTTAATGTTAGAGTGCATTTCTCGGGCAGAAGTACTAAAAACATCGTGTGTTTTTATCCCGTGTAATATTTTTACATTTAATCTTTTGCTCTTTTATTGTTAGGTGTTTGATGTCAAATATGGTTGTCAGTGGTAAAAGAAAAATACTTATAAATTATACTAATATTACTTGGTGCAAAGTTAAATAAAACCCATTTTACTTCTACGCCTTTCACTTTTAAATTTTTTATAATATTCCTTGCAGTTTAATGAATAATAAATTTTCAGAAACTAAGAAACCTATAATTAATTTGCATTTAAACGATAAATTTTTCATGAAAATAATTACTAATATTGATTTAAATACAATAATAATTGAAAAATTGTTATTTATATAAAAATAATAACCTTATGACATTTAATACAAATTTCACATGTATTCTATAATGGATACGAAATCCACCAATATCCTCAGGTATCAAAAAATATTGGCAAAGCAGTATGTATTCTATGTCTCTTATTATTTAGTATTGTACAAATCATACATATATTTAAATTAAGGGCAGCCCATGCGCAACCAATTGGTCATAAATGGGCGACCGATCTACATATAGACGAAAAAAAAACAAAATTATTATTGTAAATTATTGTATTGTATATGTATATGGAAAGCAAATAAATATTATTATTATTATTATTATTTTTATTATTATTATTATTTTTTTTTTTTTTTGGTTATTCGGCATCGATTGCTAGGATCATTAGCCGACTGGTAAGTTATGCTATTTTCTTTTATATTTCATAATATATATTGTTTATTCTTAAGAATTGTAAGCATTTTTCGATGTATGTTTTTTCTCCTAAACATAAATATTGGACATTCTAATAGCACGTGATCTATTTTTAGGGGAACATGACAGGTATTACATTGGGGTTGGTTTCTGCCAAGCAACATATAGGAGGAGGTAAGTCGAGTATGTCCGATGCGCATTCTAGTTAACACTACTTGTTCTCTTCTTTTCAGGTTCATATTTGGGCACCATGGGGATGTGAAGTTTTTAACTCTACTTAATGCGGATCTCTGTTGATGCCATTTTTCCTGCCATTGTGTAAGTATTTTCTGTTTTATGTATAGTTTATAGTCATCATATTTGATAGTTATGTCTTCTTTGCGTTTGTTTAAAGCTTGTTTTGCGGCTTTATCAGCTGTTTCATTACCCAATGCCTATATGGCTTGGAACCCATATAAATATTACACTTTTCCCTATAGATTCAAGATAGTGAATTGAAGCGATTATTTGTTTCACCAGGGGATCATTGTTAAATAAGTTTAACAGACTTTGGAGTGAACTGAGGAATCAGAGGATATAATGTTAACAGGTGACGTATTAAATTCAATGTATTTTAAAGCTTGCCAAATTGCATACAACTCGGTTGTGTAAACTGTTGCAGCTTCCGGTAGAGTCCATGAAAATGATTTGTTGTTAATGGCTATAGCACTAGCTGAACTGTCTGAGTTTTTAGATCCATCAGTGTAAACTATGGTTTTTTCCTTGAAATTATTTATTATTGCCAGATATTCCTGTTTAATTATTTCACTTGGTGTTTCGTTTTTATTATGTTTCAAACATTCTATGTGAACGGTTGGTTGTTTTAGAGTCCATGGAGCTACTTCGTGTTCTAGGAGATCTAAAAATCGAGGGTAGTTTTCATTTAGTTCTTCTAGTACTTCTCTAAACCTTATTCTTACTGGTCTGGTTATTGTGGACCGTCGGTTAAAAATTTCGTCATATTCGATGGAGGAAATAATCTTATAGATTTGCGTTTACTTTGAGCAAGGATTTTACTGCAATAGTTTACTAATAGAATGTCCCTTCTGTACTGAAGAGGTGGTATGGACGCTTCGCTACAAATGGAGAGATACGGACTCGTTCTGTATGTTCCAAGTGCTATTTGAATGGCTGATCTTTTAATTGTGTCTAATCTTTTTAAAGTATATTTTCTGGCTGAGGAGTATATGACGCTTCCATAATCTATTCTGGATAATATAAACGATTTGTAAAACATAATCAGACTATTCGAATCACACCCCCACTTGATACTTGCTATAGATTTCATAATATTTAAGTATGTTTTACATTTTAATACGAGGTTGTTTATGTGTTCTTTTCAGTACAGCTTATTGTCAAAGGTAATACCTAAGTGTTTGATTGAGGGTTTAGTTTCAATCTGCTGTCCTTCTAATCGTAATATGGGATCTCTATGTGGAGTTCTTAGTCGGCAGAAATGAATAGAATCGGTTTTTGTTTTTGATAAGGTGAAACCATAATCTTTCGCGTTTTTGGAAACTTTATCTATAGTCCTCTGCAATACATTTTCGATGTCTTCAATATCCTGTGATTCGTAGTATATGATTAGGTCGTCTACGTAAATGCTTCGTCCAATCTCGTCTTCTAGATCTGATGTTAAACCGTTTACCGCGATAGCAAAAAGTAAGACACTTAGCGTTGACCCCTGAGGTATACCGTTTTCAAGGTTGTAGAGATCAGAGAGTATTTGGTTGATTCTGACTTTTTAGGATACCGTGGCGCCATGTCTGATCAAACGCTTTTCTATATCAAAGCACACTGCAACCAAATGGTTTCTTCTTGCAAAACTATTTTGGATAGCATTTTCTAACAGAACTAATTGATCATCTGTCGATCTGTATTTGCGAAAATCCATTTGAGATTCGCATAAGAATTCATATTTTTCAAGTTGACACATTAGTCTCAGACTAATCATTTTTTCAAATACTTTACTAAGACAGCACGTTAAAGATATTAGTCTGTAATTTAAAGGGTTTTCAGGGTTTTTGTCTGTTTTAGGGATCGGGATGACAATAGCTTCTTTCCATTGGAGTGGATAATTATGGCATTCATATATTTTATTATAAATATGTAGCAGGTGAATTTTTAAATTTTCTGGTAGATAGTTAATAAATTCATAAATGACTTGGTCATTTCCAGGTGCTGAAGTTTTTGATTCCTTTAGAGCTTGTTGGAGTTCTTCTATTTTAAAGGGCATATTATATTCGTAGTGGACGTTTGTTTCAAAGTTGAGGTAATCATTGTTTCCAATTGGTGCATTTGGTATAGAGCTTACTTGTTGGAACGTTGTTCCAAACGCATTGGCTATTTCTTTGAGGTCTACTATTTCATTGTTATTCACAATAAGTTGTGGGGATGGAAGTTTAAACGTTCTTCCTGTGATGCTTCTAATTTTTTTCCAAACTTCCTTTGTGGTTGTGGTCGAGGTAATAGTGCTTATATATGTCTGCCACGAAGTTTTCTTTGATTCCACAAGTAATCGTCGGGCTTTAGCTCGTAGTTGTTTAAATCTAATCATTGCATCGACAGTAGGGTTTCTTTTATAGGTGTTGAATGCATGCTTTTTTCTTTTACTGCCTTAGCTATCTCTTCGTTCCACCATGGCACTTTTTTAATGTGTGGAGAAGATTTACTTATTGGTACTGCATTTTTAGCAGCATTCATAATGTTTTCACAGAATTGTTTTACAAGATAGTTTATATCAGCGTTAATTGGAGGATTGTAGTTGCTTACGTTCATTTGATATAGATACCAGTTTGCTTTGTGTGTTAGCCATTTGGGAGGTAGTTCTTCGTAAATAACTCTGTCTGCAAATTCCAGTTGTACTGGAATATGATCCGTTGTAACTGGATCCATTACTTTCCAACTAATTTTTGGTTCTAGGCTGGGAGAACAAAAGGTAAGGTCTAGAGGCGATAGGGTGTTTGATCTAGCATTGATGAAGGTCAAATACCCAAAGCTGATTTCAAAACGAAAAATTTGAAAATAAAAAGAATACCCCACGACCAATAGGGACCGAGTTAACAATTTTTTTTTAAAAATCACAGCTACATTGTTTATAACTAAAAAGAATTAAATTTTACGGCATTCGATAGTCAAGTACTTATATTTTTTGAAGTGTATATTTAAGATTTAAAAAAATTGTTTTTAATTACTAATAACATTGTGTAAATTCATCGATTTTCTCGGGCGGTAGTCACAAACTGATCTCGAGAATTCAAATCGGCGAAGTGCGGAGAAAATAGCTTTTTTTCGGAACCTTTATATCGGATTTTGGTCTTTTAGGTAGATTTCCATATATGGAATCTATCTATTGTAATCGATTCAATGACGGGACCAAGAACTGGGAATAGGGGCACTACGCCATTTGTGACCTTCTAAATAAGAATCAGTAAAAAAAAATTTATCGGTATATACCTATATATTTTTATATAGAAAACCTTTTGTCTTTGCTGACTAGTTAGAAAACGAGAAATGGTTATTGGGGTAGCAGCGAAACGAAAAGTGTACTCTTTAAAGTTATTTAATCCAAGCTTTCGAGTGAGATTTCACTCATCATCAGGGAAGCTACAAGAATTAGTGAATTTAGGAAACAATTTCTACAATTAAAATTGAAGTACTTACAACTTATTGAGGATGTTTGGTAAATTGATATTCATAATAAAATTTTAAAAACACATTGGTTCCTCTGACACACATAAAATTTGATAAAAATTATTGTTAAAAAACATTATTTTGCAACTCAAGTTACTACGTTAAAATTATTAAAAACTTAAAAGTAAAATGTCTAAATAAACTGGCGGCCAGAAGGGCGGTCTTTACTTGCCCTGCTGGGTTTGAGTACCTGGGTATTAGCTGCTGGGATGTTAAACTCAAAACAAATATTAATAAATCAAAACTTTTATTTATTACCAAAATCCGGCGGAGAAAAGGTGTGTAACGGACGATTGGCTTGGCGGCGTGGTGTAGTCGGACTGACGGTTCTGGACTCCGGATACAATTGAAGTTGGCTTCAGCTTGACCTATCTCTAAAGGTCGACGGACTGCACTGCTGTTCCAATTGGGACGGCCACAGCAAGTCTGGCTACTCGCTGCCTCTGCAGCTGCCGACAACGGTTTGAATTGTCCTACTCGATATGAACTTCGGCGTCTAAGAAGCAGAGACGAGAGTGTCTCCATCTGCCTGGCAACTGTTCAACTAGTACGACTGGTCTTTTACTCACAATTTAAAATTAATTTTACTCCAGTGCCGTGCGCGATTTAATTTATATATTTTAAATAATACGGAAAAAAGTAACTTTGTTACACACCCTTCCTACTTCGGGAAAAAAAATTATTACATACATTTTTTTTACATCTTAACTAAAATAACTCAATGAAAAATAAACAGATCCTATCAGGTGCCTACCCCTGTAGTGGTCGAACCCTATATTTGGGGTAGGTACGCCTGTTACAAAATAACTAAAAATAAAAAGCTTCTACGGCGTCTTCGGCTGAGTCTTCGGTCGAAGGGGTGTGAGAAGGTCCTATACTGGCAGGAGGTTTATCTTCGGGAAAAGTCGATCCGGTTTCTGACAGAGCTGTTTTCTTTTATAACATCATGTAACCATTGTAGTTTTCCTGATGAAGAGACAATAAAGCCTCGAAGGCTCGAAATAAGAAAAAAGAGTACTCTTTTATTTAACCTAAGACCTCTAAGGGGGTGAGAATTGCAGGGGGTTGAAATCTCAAAAAAATCAGATCTCCGCCATTTTTGAATATATTAAAAAAGACCATTAGACTTTTTTTATGCTCTGATAATTATAAAACTAATTTGTCTAAAACTTTTTTTCATCCGACCGACGAGGATGGAACTGAAGGGGGTTGAAATTTCAAAAAAATTATATCTCCGCTATTTTCAAAAATATTGAAACAGTTCATAGAACTTTTTTAATTTTCCAATTATTATAAAATTAATTTGTCTAAAACTTTTTTTAATCGGACAGAAGGGGATGGACCTGGAGGGGGTTGAAATGTCAAAAAATTTATATCTCCGCCATTTTCAAAAATATTGAAACAAGTCACAAGACTTTTTTTGTGTTTTAATTATTATAAAATTAATTTGCCTGAAATTTTTTTCATCCGACCCACGGGGATGGAACTGAAGGAGGTTGAAATTTAAAAAAATTTATATCTCCGCTATTTTCAAAAATATTGAAACAGTTCATAACACTTTCTTTATGTCCTAATTATTATAAAATAAATTTGTCTGAAACTTTTTTTAATCGGACCTAATGGGATGCAACTGGAGGGGGTTGAAAATTCAAAAAATTCATATCTCCGCTATTTTTAAAAATATTGAAACAGGTCATTAGACTTTTTTCATGTCCTAATTATTATAAAATTTATTTGTTTGAAACTTTTTTCGATCTTATCGCGGAGTGGGGAAGGATGATCAAATTTAGACAATAGAAATCTACCTCCCCTGTCGACCCTACCGACAGGAATTTTTTATTATGGGTTTGTTCCACGAATATAATTTGAAATATATCAGAAGTAGAATATTAAATAAAAAAAAAATTTGGACGCTAGTCTGATTGATTTTTTGATGTAATTAGAAACAATTGACAAAAAAACTGTAATATATTTCAAAATCCATCCTTTCTTTCATTTTGTGGGTTTAAGGAAATTAAACTCAAATTAAACGTTACATTTGTTGTATTTAACATTAAACGAAAGTTCCACAGAATTTTTATTTTTAAAAAAACTTGGCTTTTCTTAAGGTTTTTCTTATCTTCCTTCTCCAAAGGAAACTGGATAGCTTAGTCCAAAAACGAAGTCTAAGAAGAAGTAGTCCAGGACTAAATGTAGTCAAAGGAACGCAAGCTTGGTCCAAAAGAACGTAGTCCCAAAGAAAAAAAATGTCGCACAAGAGAAGAAAAACTTGATCCAAAGGAAAAACCCTAAAAGTTTACATAAAGTAAATATAAGAGTAGATACTGAATGGCGGTGCAAAAGGAGCAAACCGGTTTATTTGACCTTCATTCCATATATGGACATCCGGTGACCACCTGCCAAACCGGTTATGTAAATAAGGTATAAAATTATATTTAATGAGCAAAAAAATGCATCTTTTTATATCTAATGAGTATTCCATATATGGACATCCGGCGACCAACTGCCAAACAGGTTATGTAAATAAGGTATCCAATTATATCTAATGAGCAAAAAACTGAATCTCATACCGTATCGAACCCCTGCTGACACTTCCGGCCAGGTGTGCACCCAAGCTCAGAGGTCGTTGAACCCATCTCAGAGGTCGTTGAACCCCAGCTCAAAGGTCAATGAACTAAAGGTATGAAATATGCACTTTCGGTCACGTGACCTATCCGGCGACCACCTGCCAAGCCGGTTATTTAAAAATGGTATCCAATTATATATAATGAGCAAAAAACTGTATCTAATTATATCATTCATTCCACTTAATTAAAATGTGTGGGAAATACGATGTAACAACTTTCTCATGCTCGGACTTGTAGGTGGATGACACGCAACCGGTTCTGAGCATCTGGTGGTCACGTGATCATTTTATTTTAGTATATACAGGGTGGCTACTTTTTAATAGGGACAGTATTGCTATCTCATAAACGGTAGACGCTAGGAAGACGGTTAAATGGGGAAAAATGTGCGAAGTATAAAAATAGACACAACGATTTTTGAAACCCAAAATATTCCTATTGGTTCCGCAGTTAAACGACATAATCCGAATTTGTCGAAAATCGTTTTTTTGTCAAAGCTCTGTTATTATACAAAATTTGGGATAACTTTATTAAAAGTTTTTATTGTATTCTAACATCGTTATAAACTGCCGTAGTTAAATTTTAAATCCGATGTTTTGTCTCTTCGGGGCCACCATCAAGTTTATCTTTTTAAATACGGACCGGTCTATTTTATTTCATACTTACTAAATCGCTTCGAATACTAAATTCAACGGTATATCATACTTGATCATTCCGCGACGTTTTGTCTCTTCGGGTCACCATCAACGTTATTACTTTCCCGGACTCATCAAAGGGAAACTAAGGTGAACAAGCAAACAAAAAATCGAGATATCGATGGAAATATCCATTTTGAGGTCCCCCAAGAAGATTGAAACCATTTCCAGCGTATGGTCTATCTGTGTGTCTGTGTGTAATCTTCCACGATAACTGCCGAACCGTTTGACCAATCAAGCTGAAAGGAGGGTATCGTTTTTTGGGTTTTTTGCGACCCCGTACGAAATTTTTCTCACTAAAAGATATTTAAAAAAAAATGAATTTCCCAAATTTTTTTTCTTTAAAACGTCCCGGAACATACTTTTTTTGAAATTTTGAAATCTATTTTATGACACCATCACAAGGACTAACAAGGAGGATTTGGCAACATGGCGACCGGCTGTCATTTAGCATAATAGTATACCGGAGTGCTCGAAATAGACCAGTTATCCACGAATTCTATTTTTTTTATTGTTACACTTTAAAACCATAAATACTGGTATTATTACTACAAAAAATGGAAATAAAGAACTAATAATGTAAAATGGTTGAATTCGTGATGTCATCAGTTGTCATCGAATGATAAATACAAAAATTAATTTGCAATCTGTCACATAAGATGTATTGTTGTCACCACAGTTGTTATTGGTTGTATATTGCTTTAAAATAAGTTCTAACATTGGATCACGGTTAATACAGCAAAAATCGGAAGAAGCTTATAAAAAAGAATACGACAAGTTCATCACATGGATGGAAGAGCAAAAGGTATTAATTTGAATTGCATTTCCTCTAATTTAAAATACCGAAGTTTTAATATTTCAAACAATACTAACTATACTTTTCACGTTAAATTAAAAAATTAAGATTGTTAAATATTTGAATAAAGCTTGTAAAAAATGTGTTGGTAATATTTTATTTGACGTTACAAGGTACTCCTGTCAGAACAATAATAAAAAGGTTATTTCTGCCACAGTATAAGACTACTATAGTAGCTGAATTTTATTTGCAGTCGGATCAGTTCACTTCTGATCTAGATTACTTCAGATACAGTTTTCTTTGTAAAATAATCGGAATTTATCCGATCTGGATCACTTCCCATTTACCGATGCTGCTCCACCCGCAAAAATTGTTCAAAAGTGAACTATAGAAATGTTAAGTACAAGGGGTAATTAAATTGACATATATTATCATCTATAGACCAATCCAAGATGCTGTCAGATGAAATTCAAGATGGCCGCTGGTGGGCACACAAACCCATGTCTTTCACGTAGTTAACATGAAAAGAGCAGTTTATCTTAACATATGAAACGATTGGAGCTTAAAACGGACATTTTAATTTAGAATAGTTGTGTGAGGACCAAATATTAGATTATGTGGAAAGCAGTAAAGCAGTCACTGATGATGGAAAGTCATCTTCTCGAGTTTTACATCAATTCCAGGAGTATTGTATATGTATTTTTTTATACTCTCATTATGTATGTTATAAGCTGTTATCTTTTTTTCTTATTTGCTTATTATTTGAAACAGCTGTTATTTTTATTTCAAACACTTTTTAAAAGCACAGAATACATCAAATAAACATAAAACACATACAAAATGATGTTTGGTCACGTGTTCTGGATTGCCTTATTTAAACGTTGTTTAGGTTTAAGGTATAACTTAAAAAATATATTTACATCTATTTGGAGAAATATTTATTTCTTATTACGAATGCTTATTCTTCTTGTTACATATACTGTGGTTCTGTGTTAAGACATGCGTTGTTGCCATATTTACAAATTGGCTTAACAACTGTCAAACTTCTCCAGTTCTTGGATTTTTCAGTTTACAATTGTTAAATATTAGAGCAGATGTAATATTTTTAAAAATATTAGTGATTTATTTTTTTCCATTACAAAGAGATTTCTTGCATTAAATATGTTTAATTTATTAATAATTTTAGCTGTCGCGTATACACCCTAAATATACGGTAATTTAGAATTTCACACAATGGAAATTCATTTTAAGCTCATAGTTTTAATATCAAAACAAATTTTCATTTTCCTCTCTTTGATTTTCAAGTTTTTGAAACATAAAAATTATTTTTATGAGAAACCCAAAACACCCATTTAAAACGATACCCTCCTTTGGTATGGAGGGTCGGTGTGTGCCTAGAATGTGACTATTAGATTTTGGTTTAAATAGGTACAGTAGAAGGTCCTCAAGACCGATATTGATTAAATGCACATGTAACAATTTTTTAATTTTTTTAAATTTTAAGAACAAACTATACACTTTAGTGCAAAATATTGTAGTACAAAGTTTTATAGCATAAAATTGCCTACAACTCTTGTCTGAAACTTTTCTAGAATTTCCTATAGTTGCGCCACTAGAGGGCGCGTAAAAAATGTGCATGTAGGTTTTCTCTAGTTTTTCTTGATTTTGAGGACAAACAATGCATTTTAGTGCAAAATTTTTTTCAAGTTCAAAGTCGTAAAGCATTCTTTATCTTTTGTGTTTAACTTTTTATCGAATTCCTCATAGTTTCGCCGCTAGATGACGAGAAAAATACACATTTATAATTTTCCAATTTTGTCAAATTTTATTTTTTATTTTCAACTGCTTATTTCTTGTGCAAACGTACTTGAAAGGCCGGAATTTTGTATACAATGATAGCTCTATTTGTATTTATCTATGGTTAAAAAAAGTAAATTTGTAGAAAGTTAAGATATCGTATGTTATTTAATAAATAATAGCTATATTATCATATATCTTAAATTTTGTTATTCAAAAATAGCCCATTATTTTAAAAAATATGTATTTGTAAAAATATTTATTATGTATTGTAATTTTTCAAAACTGAATTATTTAGTAAAAGAAATTGCTAAAAATAGTATTAGTCACAGCCTTCAGAATATTATATACAGATATCTAAATTCGACGAATAATTAAATTGACCACAAACATTTTAAATTATCTCATTTTATTTATCAATAGGTCGCAAGATTACTTACTAAGAAATTAGAAAAAATACCAAATGTGTGTCATATTCTGTTCAATATCATTGACAAATTAAATTGTATTCCTTTGTTAGTATGTTATAATGTTACTCACGTACTTGGTGTTTGTTTATTTTATTAATATAGGTTATGGTGCTTTAAATAAAAGTAAACTCCAACAAATTCCATCTACTCAAGCGGTAAGAATGATTATAGAAATTATAAAAAGAATAGTTAGAATGCAGATTATTAAGATTATAAAGAGACCTTGATAAATAGTCGACTATTATTATTGGATCTAAATTTTCTGTGCTTAAGCTCTCGGGTTTTATTAAGATAATTAATGACAAAAATTACGTCGAGAGGAATTGCAAAATATACGAGTATTTTAGAACAATAATAATAGACGCTAATTTATCAAGGTCGAGTTATATTTAGTAAGGTTATTCCTACCCTATTTTAAACTTTAATAAATAAACATACAACAAAATTTAATAAAAGAGGGTATCGTTTTAACTGGGTGTTTTGGGTTTCTCATGAAAAAAATTTTTATGTTTCAAAAACTTGAAAATCCAAGAGAGGAAAACGAAAAAAATTGTTTTATATTAAAACTATAAGTTTAAAATGAATTTCCATTGCGAGAAATATTAAATTACCTGATTTTTAGGGTGTATACGGACGGCTAAAATTATTAATAAATAAAACATACTTAATGCAAGAAATCTCTTTAAAATGAAAAAAAAATACGTAGAATAAATCACTAGTATTTCTAAAACTATTACATCCGTCTAAAATAGCCTAAATATTTAACAATTGTTAACTGAAAAATCTAAGAACTGGAAAAGTTTGACATTTATTATTAATATCCAAGTTGTTCAACCAATTTTTAAATATGGCAACATCGCATGTCTTAACACAGAACCACAGGGCTGCGTTCAGATTTAAAGTGCGTTTTTGTAAGAATTATCAAAAATAAACTACTTTATTTTATAACTAAAACATGTAAACTATATATTTAACTATAACTAAAAGTCTTTTATGTTAAACAACGTATCGCTTTCGTTCGTATTCTTATACTGATCTCGCCCTTCATATATTTGTATCACCAGCCTATATTCCTAATATATACAAAAAGAAGGTTCGTTTATCTAAATAGGGACTTAAGTGGTTGTGTCTAGGGTTTGGTATACGTCGGTCGTCATCATTTCTTACACTCGGCCATCCTGTATATAAGCCTGTCCTCAGGCTTCATGATGAGCTGAAAGAAAATGAGATCCGTTGATCTCTTCGTATTAAAGATCCGTTGATCTTTTCGTTTTAGAGATCCGTTGATCTCTTCGTAATAAAGATCCGTTGATCTTTTCGTAATAAAGATCCGTTGATCTTTTCGTAATAAAGATCCGTTGATCTTTTCACCTTCGAGATCCGTTGATCTCTTCGTATTAAAGATCCGTTGATCTTTTCGTTTTAGAACACTGGTGTGGTGATCTCTTCGTATGAAAGATCCGTCGTGTAAAGAGTGGCCCAAATAATAATTGATAAAGACAATTAAGGAATTGAAATTATAAACATTTTATTTTAACAACTTAATAACTGTGAATACATATATATTTTTTTTCCTTTTTGTTAATATGAGGTCCGAGATGACACATCTGAAAATAAATAAAAGACACATATGAGCAATCATTATCATATTCATTCAGATCGTAATCAAATATAATTTAAACGTTCGTAGATACCATTTTCTCCTTTTAATTTTACTTTAATAAATCCATAAGAACATCATAAGTATTAATTATTTAAATAACAATCCAATGAAACAATATTAATCAATATACACTGACGGGTAGTATTTTTCATTATTTCAATACCAAGGATATTAGGGGCAGAATCACACAAAATATCCTTCTACCAGCACTAGGGGCAGAATCACGCAAAGTGCTTAACCAATGGAACATCTAGTGAGTACTAAGGGCAGAATCACGCAGAGTACTCCGTTCCTACACTGAGGGGCAGAATCACGCAACAGTGTCTCTAATCATTTAAATACCAAGGATATTAGGGGCAGAATCTCACAAAATATCCTTCTACCAGCACTAAGGGCAGAATCACGCAAAGTGCTTCAATAAACAATTAAATATTAAATAATTCACATAACTGTATCAAAAGCATAAGTACGAGAATATCAACATTCTTTTTATCGTTATGTCGAAGTCAAGAACTCTCATTTCTTTAAAATCAGTAATAATAAAATCACCATAAATCAATAGTAATAAAATTACCATAAATACATAACAATACAATTGTCATAAATAAATAATAATATTGCTCAGTGAAAACTCACCATCATTTCTTTAAATGAATATTAATAAGGTTACCCAACATAAACAGTAAGGAAATTATCCAAACTAAATGATAATAAAATTGCCCAGTGAAAAACTCACCAAAATTAAATCCGTTAACACACAACACAAAACGATACATGTTTGTTAACTAAAAGTAGTCGATATACTGAAAAAGTGGTTCTTATCTATTCAGGCAAAAACCCACGGGTCTGCTCTCCGCTTGAAAATTATGACCGGGATGTTTACAAATTTGGAATTCGTGTGTTTCGGAGAATCAGCATTCGAGTTAAAATAAACATTTATACTAATAAGAAAAATGCATTCTTACAGTCGATCTTTTCGTTTTAGAACACTGGTGTAGTGATCTCTTCGTATTAAAGATCCGTCGATCTTTTCGTTTTAGAACACTGGTGTGGTGATCTCTTCGTATTAAAGATCCGTCGATCTTTTCGTTTTAGAACACTGGTGTAGTGATCTCTTCGTATTAAAGATCCGTTGATCTTTAAAAGAAACAATCGTCTTGAATAATGAGCTATCGTTTAATGTTGTCAGCAGTGACAACCGTACGTGATACTTTTCCAAGACCTCGTAAGTCTTCAACCTTATACCTGTCGTTAATAAGGACTTTTGTCAGTTGGAAAGGTCCCTTGAATTTTGGAAGAAGTTTGTGACTTCTCCCCGTAGCTGGTTCACTCGTAATTATGACCATGACTGAGTCGCCTTCGCTATATTTGACGGAGTCTCGTCTAGTTTTGTCGTATCGTTCTTTTTGCTTTTTCTGATCTTTTGTGATTTGTTTGTAAATTTTGTTACGTAGTTCTTTTAAATTAAATCAATTAAAATCATCTTTAATTTCATTAAGAATTCGTGAATCTGCGGCGTGTTTTGTGTTGAGCATCTATCAGAGCATTGATAGATTTGTTATGAACCGTATTAATTGCACTTTGCACTTTTTTTTTTACGTAACAGTCCCACACGTTAACTTTTTGGCAGTGGTTGTTGCAAAAGAATTAATAATTGTTCTATTGTACCTTTCGCATTGTCCGTTCGCACATGGAGTTGCTACTGCATTTAAAATATGTTTTATATCGTAACACTCGCAAAAGTCTTTAAACGTTTTTGACGTAAACGCAGAACCACGATCACTGATTATGCGATTTGGTACAGATACACAAAATTTGTTAAGATATCAATGACGTACTTTGATTTTTGACTTTTTACAAGTTCTATTACACAAAACATCGTAAAAGCATCCACAATCACTAATATAAACTTATTGTTTTTACCTCTCGCCCTTCAGATAAGAGAGGTATAGGAATCATGCTAAAAATTGGGTAGTGAGTTTTCAATTGATAAACACGTTTTGGGGTCCCTAGAATACGATTTTAATATTTTCGCGATGATGTCTGTGTGTGTGTGTGTTAGTGTGTGTGTGTGTGTGTGTGTGTTAGTGTGTGTGTGTGTTAGTGTGTGTGTGTGTGTTTGGATGGATGTTGTAGTAACGATAACTCAAAAACTACTGAATAAAAAAATTTGAAATTTTGCATACAGGATTCTAATACCCTAGATTAGATCTGATTAGATTTTGGTGCCAATCGCACAACCGGAAGTGGCAGTTGCTATGGGTGATGACGCCATTATTATACAAAACGGCAATAAAGTTTTACACATATATTTTGTATACCCTACAGTTTATTTTCGTATCATTAAAATTTTCAAAACTTTTGCCATTGTTGCCAGATTTACAAAAAAATAATTTTTTTTCATACTTTTTTGTGTCAACCTGTAAATTTTTGATTCAAAAATGGCGAGAGGTCATGTGCTGGCCACATCAGATATTTTACTTGGGTTTAATTTACATTGTTTTTTAGTGCATCCACTTTGTTTGTAATATAGGTACAGCTTAAACAGGCGTTAACATACTTCGAAACAAATCGTCTCATTTTCGGAAACCAATAATTTTTCTGAATACGTTTCAGTGTCTTTTCTGTACTTAGATGACTTGCGTCGTCATGGCAGACCGCATATTTGCATTCTTGCTAACTTCGGTACCACACACATCTCTTTATCGTTATCTAATTTACGGTAAATTTCATTATTTTTAAGTTTATATTTTTAAAAATATTGCTTTGTTTCGTTCGTCATATTTCGTGATTCGAGTATTTTTCTAATTCGTAGCAACTTCTCGTCTTGTAACTGTGCTCCTACTATCAGTTCACACTCCGTAATATCTATGGAATAAGTTTCAATCTCGTTAACTGGATTTCTACTCAATGCATCTACATGCATCATTTGCGTTCCTGGTCTGTACTCTATATCAAACGTGAACTCTTGGATTTCCAACCACCAACGTCCAATTCTTGGAAGAAGATCCTTTTTCGTAAGGGTCGTCTTCAATGCGTTATACTCTGAAATATCGCAAAGCAAATACAACTGTCATAGTTTCCAACTCGTACGTATGGTACTGTCTTTGATCGTTCGTAGTCTGATTGCTGAAATACGATATTACGTGTTTGTTTCCGTCCAAGTCAAACTGAAGTAACATTGTACCTACACCTATGGCGGATGCATCTGTGTGTAGCTCTGTACGTAATTTATGGTCAAATATTGTCAATATTGGTTCCTTTATCAAAGTACTTTTAATTTGTTGGAATGCATGTTCTTGACTTGCTCCCCAGATATATTTTACATTTTTTCTTGTCAGGCGAGAAAGTGGCTCCATAATTTCAGCATATTTTGTAATAAATTTTTTAAAATAGGCCGATAACCCCATAAATTGCCTGATTTGCTTTATGTTTGTGGGAGGTAACATTTTTAACACCGCTCTTAACTTTTCTTTTCCTGGTTTTACACCTTCGGCACTTATCTCTCTTCCTAAATACGTTAGTTCAGTTTTAAAAATGAGCATTTACTTAGTTTTAATGTCAGATTATGTTCTCTTAATTTAATTAATACTTGTTTAAGCCTTTCTAAGCCTTCTTCGATAGTTACGCAAGGAATAATGATATCATCAATATATGGAAAAGCTACTGTATTTCTTAAAAATTCGTAGTGACCATCAGGTATCACGAACGATGTCTTTTCAATGGAATTTTCAGTCATGGGTACCTGATAAAACCCGTTAGCAATATCTAATGTTATGAAAAATTTATTACCTCCTCCCAGCTTGTCTATTTGTTCTTCAATCAACTACAAAATACTTCTTTGATTTTTTAATCGTGACGGCATTTAATCGCCTATAGTCCTCGCATGCGCGGAAGTCACCTGTCTTTTTCTTTACTAAAATTATTGGACTGGCATACTGCGAACTAAACTCGCGAATTATGTTGTTTTCCAATAATTCGGCAATCGTTTCTCGTAAAATACTCTTTTTTATTTCCGGTAACCGATAAGGATCGTAAACTATGGGTCTATCGGTTATGGTTCTTATCTCCATCGTCACCGTATTTGTGTTTCCTAAACATTTCAAAGAAAATGATACATAATCTTGAAACTGGTTTAATATCTTAAGGCATCTTAAATTATCAGTTTCATCAATAGGTCAGAAAGAAAGATCATTTGCGGTAATTATTTTATCTGAATAACTGTCAATAACATTGATTGAAATATCGTTTAAAACCGGCAGAATTCTGAAAAGGACTATTTTTACTTTCTTGATCATTAAAATATGTGATTGTTCTATAAAATCCCTTCCTATCAATAAGTCCTGAGACAAATATTTATCATCAACTATTATCGCGTCAACAGTTGCAATCGCTCCCATAATTTTTTGGTGTTATTCATGTATTCTTATTACACAAAAGGGTGTCTCCAATAAATTATCCGGGAATTTTATCTCGAGAGTAGGTAAAGTTAAGATCGAATTTCTTTACAGCTGACATTTTTATGAGAGTTTTAGCACGGCCTGTGTCAAAAAGACAAGAGGATTTATGACCATTGACAAAGATTGTTTTTATAAACAAGTGTTTCGATTTTTGAAGATTATCTCCACAATTAATATGCGATACTTTTACTTTTGAGGGACATTTATCATGCAGATGTTCTAATCTTTTACAATTCGTGCGCATTCTAAGCGGGCTCTTTGACAATGTCTTGCAATATGTTCCGGTAACCCACGATTATAACATAAACCGTTGGGGGCCTTACGTTTTAGTTGGTGATTAATTGGTTTTGTAAGTGACGACGTAGTAGGATAGTTTGAAGTACTAGCGAACGTCACATGTCTGTTATCTTCGTAATTGGAAGTGGACATATTACCCATCGTATTTAAGTACGCAAATAGTTTGTCTGCATTTTGTATTTGTGCCGATCGTATAGTCCTCGCAATATTTTCATTTTTAATGCCACCAATTACAGCATCAATCAAAAATTCATCTGGAATTGTTAATTTTAAAGCTCGTAATTTCGTTAATTTTCTAAAACAATAATCACCCAAATTTTGGCCAGGTTTTGCTTCGTAATTAGAAGCATCTCTTAATAAATTAGAAAATGGAACAGACTTACGGAAATGATCCAACATTCCTTTTTTCATTTGAATCCATGAAGCGTCATTTGTGATTTGTTCATAGTACACGTGGCGTGCGTGTCCCTTAAGTCTGCTGGATATAATCCTTATAATATATTCGTCACTCCACTTATACCTTTCCGCTAAGGTGTCCACTTTTGATACCCACTTTTCGACCGTAATGTCGTCTTTCGAGGAATCGAACACCGGGATTGCTTGTTCGTCACTCACACAAGTCGCGGTTAGCATTGACGAAATATTTCGAAGTTCGTTAACTTCCCTTTTTAGTGATTCCAATTGTTTTTTAAGGGCAACACTCTCACTATCCGTACTCGTATAAGTATCAGTAGACGATGATCGATCACGCCTTCGACTTTCGCGAGACCGTCGATTACTTTGTCTACGTTTCGAATTTTTACGCTTTTTGGATTTACTTTTTCCCATTTTGTCAAGAAAACTGAACCGGCTTTTAAGGCTGTTTATCCCACTTCTGATATGTAAGAATTATCAAAAATAAACTACTTTATTTTATAACTAAAACATGTAAACTATATATTTAACTATAACTAAAAGTCTTTTATGTTAAACAACGTATCGCTTTCATTCGTATTCGTATACTGATCTCGCCCTTCATATATTTGTATCACCAGCCTATATTCCCAATATATACAAAAAGAAGGTTCGTTTATCTAAATAGGGACTTAAGTGGTTGTGTCTAGGGTTTGGTATACGTCGGTCGTCATCATTTTTTACATTTTACACCCAGGATGTTGTGACGTCTTATAGGAATTGTCTTGTAAATATGAACGACTGGGGCGTGATTATTTAAGCTATTATTTATTTTCGGAATCAAGTTCTAGTGAAGAAGAAATTGTAAGAGATTGCAAATACATAGAATAAGAAACAGAATAAATAGAAGTAATCAAGAGTGGAAAATTTCTCGCCGCAATAGAATTTAGAGAAAATTTTCGATTAATACGTCCAGCTTATGAAAATCAAGTTTACATAATCTCACCTACCTTTGTAATAATACCAAATTATGTTTGTTTCTTATTAAATTGTTTTCATCATTTTGAACAAGATAATAAAATTTTGGTAGAGTCTGAATTCATTTTAATCAGATTTTAATTTATTTCATTTATTTATTTAATAAGGCAATTGCCAATTTTATGATATTTGTGAGGTTAGAAAGACGTTCATTTCATTGAAAAACAGACTTATTACATTTACTGGGATGAAAAGTTGTCGTCTAGACGATAAATATGAACGCAAAAGTATGTACACTCGGACAAAACGCCCTCTAAATCCGAACGAAATTTGACGTTCGGTGTGCACTCTGGACGTAAATCTGAACGGAGCCCAGTAGCTCCTATATGAGGTGGAGCTTTTGGGAGACAAATACTCATGATTGTGCGCATGCGTCGTTAATGTTAGATTAGGTTTTTTCTGATTATTTAGAATACAAATAAAAAAAAACTATTATTTGGATTAAACGGGGGTTAATCAGTAATACAAAATTGCATTTATTTTGCATTTCATCAAAAAAAAAAAAAATTTATGGAATATTTGTCTCCCAATAGCTTCCCCTACTATGAGCCTTATACTGTGACAGAAACAGCTTCTCTTACTATAAGCTGTGACAGAACTAGGACTTTTATGTTTATTACTCGTATTGATAAGCAAAGACCAGGATTTAGCAGATTTTTTTACGATCAAACGTTTAATTTCAAATATTTAATATTTTTGAGACGTCTTAAGGTAGATCAGTTTAAGAAATTAGCGACATATGGCGCCAGTCGTCAATTTAAGTTTGAATTATCTATTTAAGCAAAGATGGCGTTACAATCGAAGTTATTTATTTAATTATATGCTTACCTTTTGCTACAAAATGCCTTATAATTATTGTGTCGCAATGTTCAAGAATAGTATTTTTAATAGTGATTCAAAAACTAGAATAAAAACGTAATTTCGACGCTAACTTCCCCTTGGTTATTTATGGTATTGAGGTGTAGTATTACCGGTACTACAGAGAAAACTGTCGACTGTAAACCGAATTTAAATAAATCCGAGTGGCACCATCTTTTTCATATTTGTTTAACTGATCTACCTTAAGTGACAGATTTTTTTTTAATTATAGGTTGAATATAGGTTTAAAAAATAATAAAAAAAAGGGTTAAATTTTTATTACTCAGGTTTTTAATGGTCCATTAGCCTAAAATCAAGCAAACACCCCATTCGTGTAAGAAGTTTAAATGTTAATCTTTTTATTGAACTAAATAGGATTACACTATAACGTCAAATAAAATATATTACACATTTTTTAAAAGCTTTATTCAAATATTTATCAATCTTAATTTTTTAAATTAACGTGAAAAGTATAGTTGGTATTGTTTGAAATATTGAAACTTCGATATTTTAAATCAGATGAAATGCCATTTAAATTAATACCTTTTTGCTCTTCCATCCATTTGATGAACTTTAGTGTCTTCTGATTTTTGCTGTATTAACCGCGATTCTGCTTTATTATTTTAGGTATCAATGTTAGAACTTATTTTTAAGTAATATACAACCTGTAACAACTGTGGTGACAACAATAAATCTTATGTGATAGATTGCAAATTAATTTTTGTATTTGTCATTTCGATGACAGCTGATGATATCACTAATTCCACCATTTTACATTATTATTTCTTATTTCCATTTTTTGTAGTAGAAATAACAGTATTTATGATTTTAAAGTGTAAAAATAAAAAAATAGCAGAAAGTATTCGTGGATAACTGGTCTTTAAAACACTTGACCTATTTCGAGAAAAATCGCGCGTGTTCTATTAAATGACAGCTGGCCGCCATGTTGCCAAATCCTCCTTGTCAGTCCTTGTGATTTCAAATTTTCGAAAAAGTATGTTCCGGGGCGTTTTAAAGAAAAAAAATTTGGGAAATCTATTTTTTTTTTAATATCTTTTAGTGAGAAAAATTTCGTACGGGGTCGCAAAAAACTCAAAAAACGATACCCTCCTTTATAAATATTAATTAAAGTTGAAAGTATAGTTATTGTAAATAATTTTCTACAAGCGTGCGGAAAAGTATACTTTTCCGCACGCATTTGAGTGCGGAAAAGTATACTGATGTTACTTGATGTTAGCTTTTTTGTTTTTTCCGCACGCTAGTAGGAAAAATAGTGTAGCTAACACGTGGGTAAAGTGACTTTTCCGCACGCGATTGCTGGCCGAACTCCGCTACGCGTCGTTCGGCCATCTGCAATCGCGTGCGGAAAAGTATCACTTTCCGCACTTGTTAGGTAAACTACTATTTTACTTTAGTTTATTTCACTTTGAAGTTTATTTGTTGACAGTTGATTCTAGCTGTCAATACAGGTGAATATCAAGCACCATACAAAATAGTCTCTGGAAATAGTCAGTTTATAATAGTCGATTTATTTTGTTTCGATAAGTTGTAACGATAGCTATGTGAATGATTTTGCAGTTTTATGTCATGCAAAACATTTGATATTTAGTGACGCTGGTGTCTATAGGTGCTGGCAATTAAATCCATCTGGAAGATCATTTTTCGGAAGCAGGAAAAAACACAAAGGTTTCAACGATGAATAAAAATACTTTTATTTTTATTAAAAAATATGGTTGAGAACAGATTATGAGTGTAAAATGGCAAGGCAACAAAACTCACTATTGCATTGAATACCGGCACAACAAGACATGTTCAAACTCTAAACATTTAGGTAACAATAACTGCACAGTCGTCTTTAATTTCCGACACACAAAAACACTTCACATTAAAGCTAGAATAACAACTTGTTTATATTGCCAATTTAAAAGCTTGTATCATCATTTATTGAATGATGAACAATGCTCGACCATAAAAATGCCGGTAAAATCGTATGATATTTTTGTATACGCAACCCGTTGCGAAATGTATTGTCCGACAGTCAAAATGCTAATGCCTCAATCATCGTTATTCGCGCGTAACTATTGCTCAACCCCCTTCTCTCCCTCTCTTCCGATCGCCACCCGGTGAAAGAGAGTCAATTACCACGTATTTAACTCCTTAAATATATATTATTTTTTGTTACGCAATGAGTGGAAAAGAGTTAGAAAAGCTGGCAGATAAAGAGAAAAGTAGCAAATTTGTCTAGTCGGTTAGGTCAGTCCATTATTGAGTAACAGGGAGAGAAACATACGAAAATTCCAATTTGAAATCTGCTGGAAATGTATTAAATGAAATATTAAACATATAATTAATATTTACTGGTTTAATTTAGTACTGAAATTTAACCATACTGGCGCGCGCGACGAGCAAAGGAAAATGAATGTTGAAGAAATAATGAACACATTTTAGGTGATACTAACTTTTTCTCAAAACGAACTCGAAGGACCAGATACCATATAACAGGAAAAACTTAAATTCACAAGATAGTTAAAGTTTCCGTTGCTTTTGCTCACCCAGTAGAATAAGATTCAAACTAAATTTTATAAAAGGTGACATTAAAACATGACTAAAATTATGAACGAATAACAACTAAAAGTAAATAACCTATCCTAAGAAACTAAAAGTGACGAAGCACAATTACAACGTATAATTTTCTTAAACCAGAAGAAATTTTATAAAACCATCAACTTTCAAACCATCCATTTTGAAAATGAGATAAACACATGAACTACGAACTAGCAAAAATATAATCTGAAAAAGTAGTGGCAAACCGAGAATTGTTACGTCAAAGCTCTGTGTTAGGCAAAAGGGACAACTTTACAATAGGTCGAACATAAACTCCATCATGAGTTTTAATTTTGACTGAACGTGATTTGCCATCTTTTCCGGGTAATAACTCTAATATTCTAGCTAGGGGCCACTTTAAAGGAGGGGTATCATCCTCTCTTAGCAGAACTAAATCATTCACTTGGAATTCCGGAGTAGGCTCCATCCATTTGGGCCTGTTTTGTAGCCTGTTTAGGTAATCGACCTTCCAACGTTTCCAAAACTGTTGTTGTAACTGTGAACATTGTTGCCAAAATTTGATACGATTAGGTGGAATGTCAGATATATTCTTCTCTGGAAATGATGTCAAGGGTACGCCTATGAGAAAATGCCCTGGAGTAAGTGAGTTAAGATCTGAAGGATCGTTTGATAAAGGACAAAGAGGTCTACTATTTAGAATGGCTTCTATTTGAGCAAAAATTGTTGAAAGTTGTTCAAACGTAAAAGTGGAATTTCCCATGAGCCTAACAAGATGATATTTTGCACTTTTTATTGCGGATTCCCACATCCCTCCCCAATGAGGTGAATGCGGAGGGATAAACTTCCATGATGCTTCAGTGGACAAAAGGTATGATTGAATTGAACTCATTGTTTTGTCATTAATTAGAAATTGATGTAAATCTCTCAATTGATTTTTTGCGCCCTGAAAATTGGTCGCGTTATCGCTGTAAATGGCAGCGGGACACCCTCGACGGGCAATTAATCTTTTTAGGGCTGCTAAAAATGCATCCGTGGTGAGGTCAGACACCAACTCTAAATGTACGGCTTTGGTAACCATACAAACAAACAACGAAAGGTAACATTTTTGAATGGGAGCCTTTTTCAATGTTGACGACTTAATAAAGAAGGGCCCCCCAAAATCAACGCCTATTTTTTGGAAAGGTCTTGCTTTAGTGATACGATCAGCTGGTAGATCTGCCATGATCTGATGATGTTTTTGAGCATTAAATCGGTGACAGGTTGTACATTTTAATAAGATTCTTTTGATCTCACGCAAACCGTCTAGGGGCCAGTAACGCAACCTGACGTTTGAAAGGACATTTTGAGGGCCACTGTGGCCCAAACGAATGTGATTTGATTTTAATATTAACGAGGTCAGTTTGCATTTATTGGGCAAGAGTATGGGGTGTTTGTGATCGTATGGCAAGTCTGAATGTTTCAACCTCCCTCCCACTCGAATTAACTTTTGAGAATCCAAAAAAGGGTTCAACGATAGAATTTGTTTATTTGCCACCGATGTTTCGTTTTGTAATGATTGAATTTCTTTGTTAAAATAACAGAATTGAATTTTAATTAAAATGAATGTTAAAGATTGATCAAGTTCATCTATGGTAAAGGCACCTGTCCTTTTGTCTCCTGGGTGACGTGCATTATGCACGAAACGAAAAATGTAAGCGAAAGAATTGATTAATTTGGAAAATGAATTGAACTTGTCAAATGTGTTGACCCATGGGTCGGGTATGACCCGCACCGTTTGGAGAACTGTCTTTTTAAGTTCTGGAGGGGTTGCTACGAGTTTAAAAGTGTCAAGTTGATTAAAATCATTATGATGTTCACTAAGAAATTTTGGCCCACCAAACCAAAATGGAAGTTTATCTTTTTGAAAGTGTCCTCTAGACAATAGATCTGCAGGGCTTTTCTCAGACCTTACATGTCTCCAATGAAAATTCTTTGTTAATTCCTGAATTTGTGAAACCCTATTGCTGACGAAAACTGACCAGCGAGAAGGATGTCCTCTTACCCAAGACAGAGCGATGTGTGAATCTGTCCACAAATTGACAGAGTTAAACTGAATTTTTTGGTTTAAACTAAGAATTATACGATTTACCAACATCGCCAACAACACCATTGATGAAAGCTCTAATTTAGGGATGGTTAAAATCTTGCTAATGGGAGCTACCCTTGATTTTGAAGTAAGTAAAGCACAATGGATCGAATTGTCCGAATAAACTGATCTTACATAAATGCTACATCCATAGGCAACTGAACTTGCATCACAAAATGCATGAAGTTCAACACATGAAATTTCTTTGCTTAAAACTATGTGTCTAGGGATTGTTACATCCTGTAAAACAGTTAAATTTTTACAAAATTCGCTCCATTCTTGCAAAACCCTGTGATCTTGTATAATTTCGTCCCACCCTAATTTCAATAACCAAAGTTGTTGCATAATGAGTTTGCCGTGTGCTAACAAGGGGTTGACCAATCCCAACGGATCAAAACAGCTGGAAATGGTTGAAAGAATTATGCGTTTTGTGAGATGGTGCAAAGGAAGGGATGAAGGGGTGGCTATTTGTAATGCATCTGAGTTAGGATCCCATTTATGCCCTAGTATCTTGCAAGGAGCATTTTCTAAATTCAGATCTTTCGCTTCCGAATGCTGTTCTGATTTTGAAAATTGCACATTAGAACAAAATTTATGTAATTCAAAACTGTGAGGACTTAGACATTGAACTAGTTCGTGTTTAAGTGTAGAAAGTTCATTAATTGAATCTGCTCCAGCTAAGATATCATCTACATATGTTTGCTGAAGTATTGCTTGATGAGCCAAACCTAAAGTAGGGTTCTGATAGGCTATTTCATTCAAAACACGACATGCAACGTAGGGAGCACTTTTTTGTCCGAAACTAACGGATGTTAGCTCGATGCATTGAAGTGGGTCAGCTGGTGAATTTCGCCACAAAATATTTTGTAAAAAATTATGAGCTGGGTTCATTTCGATTTGCCTATACATTTTCTGAATGTCGGCTGTTAAAACATAGTTGAAAATGCGAAACCTTAAGAGAATATCAACAAGTTCAGGTTGGACCCTAGGACCAGTCAATAAAATGTCATTTAATGAAACTTTAGATGTAGTTTGGCAAGAAAAATCAAACACAACACGAAGTTTGGTGGAAACGCTTTGGTCTCTGATGACACAAAGGTGGGGGGCAAAATATTTTTGTTCGTTTTTATCATTCTTAAGCTGTAATGGAATTAACCGACCATGCTTATGTGATAAATACTCATCAACGAATTTTTTATATTCAACAAAAAGTTGAGGATTGTTTTGAAATTTTCGTTCTAGTGACAAAAACCGATGCTTTGCAATTTGGAATGAATCTCCCAACTGGGTGTGCGCAGTATTGTTCCTCAAGGGCAAGTCCACCTGAAATTTCCCATTTGGTAGTTGAATTGTAGTAGATTTGAAAATGTTTTCGGCCGCTTGATCTTCTTCCGACAAAACCTTCTTGACTTCTACCTCTTCTTGCACCCAAAAACGCTCCAACAATTGGTTGGTAGTTAGTGATGTTGTTAATTCATGATGTGGTGAATCATCTCCTTGATTTTCCCTAGATGAATTGAACGGTTTTTTACTTGTGTTTGAACATGAGGTATGCACCGCAACGTTGTTGTCAAATAAAAGGTAAAATGGATTTTCATTTTGAAAATTGTAATCAACATTTACAGAAGTTTGGGAATAGTTTTGACATGGGACTGTTTCTTTGTCTGGACTGATATGTGAAAGGTGATTTGTACTGGTACCACACAAAATTTCATCTCCTATATCGGAGATGGTGGAAAACTTGTTTGATGAAAGTTTTGATGATTGTTGTAAGTGTCCCTCTTCAGACACTTCTTGTGAGCTGAGAGGTTGATAATGAATGTTAGATGAATGTTTTGATGATTGTTGTGATTGTTTTGATAATTGTTGTGATTGTTTTGATAATTGTTGTGAGTGACCCTCTTCAGACACTTCTTGTGACCTGAGGGGTTGGTAATGAATGTTAGATGAGTGTTTTGATGATTGTTCTGATAACTGTGTAGGATTGGTACCAGACAATAACTTAGGTTCAAGACCATATGTGTTAGTATGATTTAGTATGTTGACATTTGACCTTTGAACATGCTGAGAATTCTTTTGTAATTGAGGGGAACTAGGGAAATTCCCTGCTAGAATCCATCCGAAATGAGTATTGACTAAGGTAGGCAACCCAGTGCCTAGTTTATGAATACCTGGCTTAATCAAATCGTAATAGAGATCTGCCCCCAGCAAGATATCTATGCCTGATGGTATGTAAAAATCTTTATCTGCGAGTTGGGACTCAAACTTAATAGGTATTTTTAGTAAATTAGAGTCCAATGGTACCTGAGGAAGTTTGTAGGTGATTTGCGGTATCACAGCACAAGTAACTTTGAAATCTACAAATGGTGAATAAGTTGAAATTAACCTTACATCAGCTACGCCCCTGATTATTTGATCGTTTTGGCCTATGCCTGATACTTGAATTGAATTTTGTTGAGATTTTAGACCTAATTTACTAAAAAATTGATCAGAGACAAATGACATCTGACTGCCACTATCTAAAAGGGCTTTAGCAATGATTTGTTGACCTGTTTGATTTTGTACTTGAATTTGGGCCGTAGCTAGTAAGATATAGTTTGTTGACGGTTGATTTTTAAGTGCAGATAAAGATGTTTGTGCTAGTCATCTTGACTGGTGTGGTGTATTTCTACTGATGGCCCCCTGACTATAAGATCGCTGAAGTGGGGGGTTGTTATCATTAGACACAGTGTTATGGAAAGAAGGTTGTTGAGGATTGTTTTGAGGTTGATTGTGAGATTGATTGTGAGAACGGTGTTGAGGCTGATTATCATGAAGTAACGAGTGATGACGTTGATTACATATGGCACAATTTGATTGTGAAAGACAAGTGTGCGATGAGTGATTCTTTCCCAAACAATTGAAACACAATCTGTTATTCGCTGTATAAGACCTCCTCTCAGTAATATTCAACGCTAAAAATTGAGGACAAGAGTAAATTTTATGTTCTTTGCTGTTACACATGTTACATTCAAGATTATAAGAAGGTACCTGACTACCTGACCTAAGGGCAGGCTCTCTTGATGGTTGTGCTGCTGCATGAAACGAAACCCTAGCTGATCTTGGAACCTGTGGCGCATGATTGTTTGACCTATTTGATTCAGGTTGTGAAGGAGTTACCTGAATTGCTTCGATTACCTGACTTTTTTTTTGTAAAAATTCAAATAATGTATGAGGAGTGCTCAATTCAGTTGAGACAGCCTGTTCCTCAAATGCTTTTCGTGACGAGTAATCTAATTTTAATGATATTATTTGAGTGATCAGCGACTCAAAAAGTGCTTTATGGTCATGATTTAAAGTAAGCAATGACTCATACGTCGACTGCGTGGTCGTGATGAAAGCTCTTAAATTGGCACTATTACATTTCTGCAAATCGTTCAATGATAATAACTTTTGGAAATGAGTTGACAGTACCTGTCTTACATTGTTATATCTCTTATGTAACAAATTTAATGATATTTGAAAGTTATCATCAGTGATAGGCAAAGCCTCTATTAATTTAAGCGCTTCTCCGGACAAGTGGGAGCGCAAATAGAACAACTTCTCCGAATCTGAACCTAATTGAGCATTGTTTGTTATCAGTGAATTAAATAAATTTATGAAAGAATTATATTCCAATGGGTCACCACCAAATGACGGAATTGATATCTGTGGTAAACGCAACCTGGACGGTGACGCAAACGCGTGTGATTGAATCTGAATTGGAGGTGGATTATTTTGAATAACTGTTGGTGAATTTAAATTTTCCAACATTATTGTTAATTTAGCAAATAAGTCAAAATAAATATCTTCAGTTACTTCCCTGTCCAGGTCCGTAATCTCTAATTGCTCTATTTCTGATTGAATATCTGAATATTTCAAAAAATATGTTTTTATACGTTCAAGTTTTGCTAGGATGGGACCTTTTTCATTGCAATTAGGATTATCATTAGCCCAATTAACTGTTTTTGTTATCTGTGCTTTGCAAACCCCCCTAGCTTTTTTCAGTTGATCCATTGCTTATAGTGTTCAAATTACCAGAAAGTTGTTGTATTTGTTTTATTAACGTACTTTTATTATCTAAATAATTTTCACAAAAAATGCGTTAAGTTCGGTATGTCAAAAAAAAATTGGCGTGGATTTTAATACAAAATCTAAATTTTCCCTTTTAACCGACAAGTGTAACCAACAATTTTATTTTCCGAATTTCAGCTAAATTGTGGCTAAGTGTCGCTTATAAGCAGAAAGAGTGAAATTTGATAAGATATAGCAACACACCGAAACTTAAACCCTTTTGAAACAACATGATAAAACAATAAATCAGAAATTAATTATTAAAATTAAAATTCCGCAAAAAACAAAAAAATGAAAAACTACAGATCAATTGTGCTTGGACAGTTTGTAGTTAAAAAAGCACACAGTGTATACGTAATTTTACGCTACAAATTCTTAACAGGTTAATTTATGATTACAAGTTCCTAGATAAAATCTTAATAACCAACTTTTACTTTGATAAACGAATGTTCATTTATAAATGACAAAATCACTAAATTAAATGTTCAAACCAAAGTCAACCCTTAGTATTGACTACCCAACTTCTAGTAATATTATCAAAATATTAAAATAGAATTTCTGTACCGTCAAAGGCACGGTAAAAATATTTTAAATTACCAAAAACATAAAATATTAAATGTTGAAATATAAATTTCGCTCAAAATTCACTTACTATGCATCATAAAAAAAACAAAACAATATCCCCCCTTAACATTTGTACAGCTTATACCGAATTTGACTGATTTTACATAAAAAAACAAAATTATCAAGCTGATTTAATAACAAACCCTTGAACCCCAATAACTAGTCAAACAACAAAACCCCACAAAAATGTTTGTTCATAATACCTTGATAAATTTCTGGATGTATTTCGGTTGGAAACTGTCCGGCTTGGCAATTGATTCTTCTTAAATTTTTCAGATTGTTGATAGGTATTTCTATTTTTCTTAACTTCAAATTCTTCCAAACTTCTTAAATTACAAATCCGGCTCGAAGGACCATGAATGATTTTGCAGTTTTATGTCATGCAAAACATTTGATATTTAGTGACGCTGGTGTCTATAGGTGCTGGCAATTAAATCCATCTGGAAGATCATTTTTCGGAAGCAGGAAAAAACACAAAGGTTTCAACGATGAACAAAAATACTTTTATTTTTATTAAAAAATATGGTTGAGAACAGATTATGAGTGTAAAACGGCAAGGCAACAAAACTCACTATTGCATTGAATACCGGCACAACAAGACATGTTCAAACTCTAAACATTTAGGTAACAATAACTGCACAGTCGTCTTTAATTTCCGACACACAAAAACACTTCACATTAAAGCTAGAATAACAACTTGTTTATATTGCCAATTTAAAAGCTTGTATCATCATTTATTGAATGATGAACAATGCTCGACCATAAAAATGCCGGTAAAATCGTATGATATTTTTGTATACGCAACCCGTTGCGAAATGTATTGTCCGACAGTCAAAATGCTAATGCCTCAATCATCGTTATTCGCGCGTAACTATTGCTCAACCCCCTTCTCTCCCTCTCTTCCGATCGCCACCCGGTGAAAGAGAGTCAATTACCACGTATTTAACTCCTTAAATATATATTATTTTTTGTTACGCAATGAGTGGAAAAGAGTTAGAAAAGCTGGCAGATAAAGAGAAAAGTAGCAAATTTGTCTAGTCGGTTAGGTCAGTCCATTATTGAGTAACAGGGAGAGAAACATACGAAAATTCCAATTTGAAATCTGCTGGAAATGTATTAAATGAAATATTAAACATATAATTAATATTTACTGGTTTAATTTAGTACTGAAATTTAACCACTATGTGTAAATGTAAAATTTGACAGACGAGGGAAATAATCAAAGGTATTGTTGTTAATTTTTCGAGTGTGCGTTTTGTCAATTTGACGAGACCAAAGTTGATGATTTTTTAATATTTTATGTTTTTAGTTATTATGAATAAATTCTGAAGGTTTTAGGGAGATTCTATGTCTACGACCACAGATACGGTGTCCAAAAAATATACACCACATATTTTAAGTATTATGAAAATAATTGATATAATTGATAATTTTCTTTTAATTTGTGGTATGAAGTTGTTCCAAGTATTATAATATAGGGTCATCAAAATTTTAAACAATATAACAATATTATACAAGGCGTATCAAAATAATATTAAACTAGAAAGCTTAATAAAAATCTATAATATGTCTAGATAATAATCTGTATCATCTATATAATGCTAATAAACCTTAGATAATAATATATTAATGGTAATTGATTATATAGGGAGTTTTTAAAGTATTCAAATGCTAACTAATGTTCTAAAAGTTCTAATATTTATATTAAATATATCGGATTATTATTAGCATGTGCAATAGTATCCCAATATGAAATTGTTTTCATCCATATTTTTATTCGGCATTCTAAAGTGTATCCATATTTGCTGTTTAGTAGCATTTTTGAAAAATGAAGTCGAAAATGAAGTAAATGGAGTTCATTATTTGCTTCGTTCACTTCGAAAAGATTATCACCATGCTGAAGGGTAACTTGAATGTACAAATATGCGAATTTTATATGGTATGTTCTAACAGTAAGTTCTTTGTCTAATCTAGGAAATTCTAAGTCAAATTCAGGATTTAAAAGTCCCCATACCCGTCTTCGCAACTAGTCCGCCTGGAGCCTAATTTGTAATTAATTAGGTAACTGAGCTTTTTGTACGATAGAATGAGCCAGTTGCAGGTGATTGCATTAAAATTGATTCTCGGTATCTGTGCACCAGCAATTCGATAAAAGTCACCAATATTAGGCACTTGAAGCTTGTGACTATTTCCTGGAAAAATATATAGACTGATGTTTGAGGAAACAATGGAAGAACTGTTAAGGGTTCACTTTCCAGAATTATGATCAATAAACCTATAACAAGAAAACTGGCAGAATTCAGAGCTGGAGCTTTTTTATTAAAGACGCTAAAAAAACTGTTAGACAGACATATTGGCGTATTGGCTGAAAGACCTCTACACCAAGACCATTGCGCCTATAGAGAAGGCGTGTCTACAGAAATGGCATTACATCAGCTTGTAACCAGAGCTGAAAATGCCATGAAAACGAGAGAGGTGCTAATAGCAGCCTTTCTGGACATAGAAGGACCTTAGACAACACGTCATTAGCCAGAGCGTCAAGGAACTCAGGTATTGATGCAATGTGCTGCAGGTGGATAGACTGTATGTTACGGAACAGGCTAATATGTACATCTCTGATGGGGAAGAAAAGGGCAGCTCATGTAACCAGAGGTTTTCCGCAAGGGAGAGTACTTTCTCCTCTCCTATGGAATCCGGTAATGGATAGACTGCTGAATAACCTCCAAGAGTAAGAACACAAAGTACTGAGATACGCAGATGACCTTGTCATATTATCCCAAGGAAAACTCAACACTATGGTCAGGGAAGGATTTCAGATGGCCCTAAACGCAGTTACACTCTGTACATGAGGGTTTGAAAATAAGCCCCTCTAAGTCCAATATAATAGCATTCACCAAAAGAAGGAATTTAGAGGGCCTTAGCCCACTATGGCTTCGCGGTGAAGAGGAAAAATCTGAAGGGAGGGGTAAAATATCTTGGGATAATGCTAGATCCGAAATTAAGCTGGAACCTTCAGGTTCAAAAAATACATACGAAAGCGATTGCTACTTTAATGATAGCTAGACGCACATATGGAAAATCATAGGGGCTCAATCCAAAAATGATACATTGGTTGTACAATATGGTAGTCCTGACCATGGTAACATCTCTGGTCTGGTGGCCCAAGATAAAACAACGCTCTAAATTAGGCAAGATTCAAAGACTTGCCTATTTGGGAATAGCGGGGAACATAAAAAAAACACCCACAGCTACCATGGAAACTCTCCTTACCTTCCGCCATTGCAATGCCCTATAATGGGGGGGGGGTTGCTAGAATGGCTTTACGACGTCTAGATGACTTGCCATTCTATGAAGGAAATCATAGACTGGGATACATTAAGCTAGATCATGTGGGTGGCAACATGCTTAGCATGAGGTCAGACTACAGAACTGCTAAATACAGCTTCAACAAAGATCTGAGTATAATAATTAAGAATCGGAATGAGTTGAATACAAGCACAGATTTCAGGATAAATCCTAACTCAATTATCTGGTACACAGACGGGTCAAAAACGGAAGGGGGAACTGGAGCTAGTATATACTGCGAACAGAATAAGTACCAAGAGTGCTTCTCTCTAGGAAAATATACCTTTGTATTCCAGGCAGAGGTCTATGCAATACTCGAATGTGCAAGAAATAGTAATATGAGGGCCCACGAGGGAAAAAGAATCATAATCTACTCAGACAGTCAAGCAGCCCTTAAGGCCATAAGGACTCCAAAGGTATGGGAATGTGGCGAAGAACTTAGGGAACTAGCGACTTACAATAAAGTAACTTTATCGTGGGCGCCAGGTCACAAAGGTATCGCTGGAAACGAAAAGGCTGACGCCCACTAATTGGTCCAGAACCAGCGGTGGGAGTACCTAAACGTACGTTTAGGATCCGTATAAAAGACTGGATTAAGCGAGAATTCAAATTGTACAGGGACAATATACCCGGACTTCTACACGGGAAAAAGTTTATAAAAGAACCGTTAACTGAAGAACTACTCTCAATGAGTAGGAATCAACTACGAATTACAAGAGGGCTCCTCACGGGACACCTTCCCACCTGAGAGCATCTAAACAAAAATAGGGCTATATAACGGCGACCTTAAATGCAGACTATGCAATATAGGGACCGAGAATTCACTCCACATACTATGTAACTGTGAAGCGCTGGACCACAGAAGGCAAAGAATATATGGAAAAAAAAATAGATCCAGAAGACTACTACAAACAGCCATTAAAGAACCTGTACAAACTAGTACAGGGAACAGGGTTGACGGACTGGGTGCAGTAGACAAAGAGACGCTATAAGCCCACGAGGCTGCAGTGAATCTGGTTGTAAAAAACGGTCCCGGAAGAGAAAAAAAATATATGGCCATTTCTACCTCAATGAATAATCCACGTTGTTTTAGTAATTAGTCTAGATGCATTTGCTTCTATTGTATTTATCTGAGTTTGGCCGCGTGGAAGTCCTGAAGGCATTTTATAATCTATACTCAATTGATCCACGATCTACAATAATAATGTTTCCAGGTTGTAATCATTTTCTGAGATTGTTGGTATTCGTATTAAATTCATCTCGAAGCATAGCAGCGTCATTATTTCAAATATCAAGATAGATAAAATAAAGAAATAAGTAAAAAACAGAATAAAGGACTGTAGAGGAGGAAGGGTAGAATATTATCGATCCCTTGATGAGCTGATATGATTGATAACCCCGGAAGACCAAATGACCAATGTACTCGAGGGGTAATATTTAGCAAAACGTTTTAGACTTCCTACCTGTTGTAATTTCATTACAACAAGTAAAATCTTTATCTAAATTATTATAAACATCTTTAAGGCTGCAGGGATTTGGACACTCTATATTGACACACATTATAAATAAAAAAACACATACTGTCAGTAGATAGAACGTCCTTTAACTTTAAAGACTCAATAAGTAAAGGCAATGACGTTTAGAATAAAACTTTACAAGTTGATTTATTATACAATTGTCACAATCTAAACGTCATTGTCATTAGTTATAGAACCGTTAAAGTTAAAGAACGTTGTATCTACTGACAGATAGCATGTTAGTAGTAATTTGAAAAAATTATTATTGTTGTTGTCAATAATTAATTTTACAATTTGTCACTTTTTGAATTTTCATACAAATTTTGTAACTTTTACAATTAAAGTTCCACATATACTTTTTTGGTTATTAACATTCATTGCACTACTTTATTTGAATTCAACCCCGGAAATCGAGTGAGGTGGTCCAACCCCAAAATAAGAGCTGTCGATTTCCACACAACCAGATCTTCTTACTCCACTACCAATCATCATCATTTTTTGTAATCATCCGATATATTTAATATAATTATAAGAACTTTTAGAACTGCTTATATAATCAATTACCAAAATTTAATAAAATCAAATCAATAAACTAGTAAAAGGAATAATATCTGCGCGATTTTTCAAGACTACGGCCCGTTTCCATCAGCGGAAGAAAGCCGATTCCAAAAAATCGGATTTTTTTTTTAAATTTTTTAATTTGTTGTCAACGATCCCCATTCTATATGGATATCAATCGACGCGTCTTGATTTGCACAAAACCTTAAAAGAAATCAGTAACGACAAATTTGCTTTCCTTATTGAGATATCTTGAATAGAATTTTTACTTAGTAGGCGGGACCAGGATCCTCGGACCCGAAATAGTTCATCTTCTAATAGAGCCTTCCTTTTTTGAATAAAAACCGATTGCCGAAAAATTTTCCTAATCGGCCGTACCGTTCTCGAGTTATCGTGCGCACAGATATCCACACAGACAGACCTTTTTTTTCACGAAAAAAGAATTTTCTCCACGTTTCATGACATTTTAAGTCATTTGGAGCAAAAAAAATTTTTTGAGATTTTTGCACGATTTCAATACTACGGTACTACTACCAAAGGTGAAGTATGGGCGGATCATAGTAATACTTACATTTGGCATAATATAGATAGATACTTACGTTTTAGACTGCATTTAGCGCTAAGCGGCTTTATAGCATCTCTTTCTCTTGAAAAATAATTAATCAACTTCAAAATTAAAATTTGCTCTTTCTCATTATACCGGGAAGGCATTTTGACAATGAAAAATTCATTGAAAAAGGCGAAAATAATCAAAATTACTAAACAAATTAAAATATGACAACTTAACTGTCAAAAGTAATAAATAATCGACATTAGTTAAGAAATACGTTAATGACTTCATAATTCCGTCTCATCCATTTCCTGATGGAGACATTGTTTGTGGGATTCGTGAAGTTGCGATTAATAGTACTTTTGTGACAATAACATGATTTAATTATATATAACATTAATTACATTAATTATTTTTTTACATTGACGTATTCGTGTCACTTGCTTTACAAAAATTATTATTTCTAAAAAATCAAAATGTCTGTTTGCACAGGGCCGTCTCTATTAACAGAAGCACCTAAAATATAAAAGAAATCCAACATGGCCTTGAAACGGAGTGTTACAAAAGAAGAAAATTCTTAAAAAATTATTAAACACTATCGTTGATGGGCAAAACACATAGTTTAGCAACTGATCATTTAAAAATACTGCCACTAGGAGTTTTAACAGATACAACACGCACAATATTGTCATTTCCTGGATGTAGAGCGATAATTCGGCCAAGAGGCCATCTCATGGGGTGTGTGTTATTCTCGATCAGAATAACCAAATCTCCTAGTTGTACCGATGAACCTTCGGCTTTCCACTTCTCTCTGCGATGAAATGGGGTGAGATAATCCGTTGACCATCTGGACCAGAAATGCTGCACTAACTGTGTTCGCAGCTGATAATGTGATAACTTGTTGTTTGGTATAGCTTGAACCAGGAAATGCCACTAGAGCGTCACCAATCAAGAAATGGCCAGGCGTTAAAGGTAAGTAATCGTTTGGATCGGACGATAACGGAGATATTGGACGGGAGTTTAGACAAGCTTCGATTTGAGTTAAAATCGTCTATAACGCTTCAAAACGAAGTGAGGCATTACCTAAAATTCGACGTAGGTGAAATTTGACAGACTTTACAGCTGCCTCCCATATGAGGTGAGTGTGCGGGAATAAATTTCCATGTGATTTTATCTTTTAACAAAAAATTGCAATACTAGAATTATGTTGTTCGTTTTTTAACAGTTCGTGCAGTTCAAGAAAGTAATTATTGGCGCCGATGAAGTTAGATCCATTGTCTGAACTTATCTCTAAAGGTTTACCTCGTCTTGCTATAAACCGCTTTAGAACATTAAGAAAACCTTCTGTTGATAAATCTTTAGCTATATCTAAATGAATGGCACGAGTTGAAAAACAAA
This sequence comes from Neocrepidodera transversa, assembly GCA_963243735.1. NCBI lineage: Eukaryota > Metazoa > Arthropoda > Insecta > Coleoptera > Chrysomelidae > Neocrepidodera > Neocrepidodera transversa. The sequence goes on from OY725341.1 coordinate 34,327,828, forward strand.
CAAATATGCAGATATAAGACTTGATAAAATCGGCTTTTGTCAAAATTGGACCTGCGTAGTCAACGCCACATTTGTGAAAAGGTCTATTTGGCGTTGTTCTAGAATTAAGTAAGTTACCCATTAAAAAAATTCCGGGCTTAGGATTTATTCAAAAACAGCGAACGCACGAACGAATACATTGTTTTATCATAGATTTTCCATCAATGGGCCAATAATTTAACTTTATTATGGAAAGCAAGTTCTGTGTACCCATGTGTAAATATTTTTCATGGTAGTGCCTAATTATTAATTTAGTTAAAGGATGGTGTTTTGGTAGTATGATCGGGTGCATATTTTCAAATGATAAATTTGAATTCCTTAGTCTGCTGCCTACTCTAAGTACTCCACAATCATCCGAAATTGGTTGTAAAGGTAAAAGTTTGCTTTTACGGGATATGTTGAGTTTTCCCCTAAACGTCTTATTTCTTCTGCAAAAACTTCGGTTTGTGCTAACTTGATTAACGTTTTTGTAGCATTATCTATTTCATTGACCGTTAAATGAATCGAAACAAACCTTTGTTTATTAATTAAAATTAATTTAAACCTTAAACAATAAGCCGTTACTCTTTTTAAATTTTCCAAACTTGAATATTTATGAAATAGATCAAATTGTATTGGCTCTGTAACAGGAAAGGAAAAAAGAGCACTTTTTATTTCGGGTAAATCGTCAGAGTTGAGAACCTCTTCAGGTTCACTATAAAAATTAATGCTTTTTTGGTAAGAAATTCCGGTCCATTCCACCAAAGTTTATGTTTTATTAGTACATTTGGTTCTGCACCTCGGGATATTATGTCGGCGGGATTATTTTCTGAAGAAACGTGTCTCCATTTCCTAATTTCTGTTATTTCTGAAATTCTTGTTACTCTGTTTGCTACAAAGGGTTTTAGACGATTAGGCTCAATTCTTAACCAGGATAATACAATTGTCGAATCCGTGAAATAAATGATGTCAGATAATTTGATATCTAGATGTTTTGCCACGTTATAAACTAAATTCGCGAGTGGTAAAGCTCCCAGTAGCTCCAACCTTGGTATAGTGCATTTTTTTGTGGGGCCACTTTTGATTTTGCGCACAATAAATTCGAATAAACATTTCCATGGTAATCTTCTGAAATTAAATAGCAACAAGCTCCGTATGCTTGTTCAGAACTATCGCTAAAACCTATCAAATTTAATTTTTTTAAATTTGAATAAATAAAACAACGTTTTAAGATTTCCACAAAAATAATAACAAAAGTTATTAATTTAATAGTGACTAGTTTCGTTACATAGTAACTTCATCAGACTAATATTATTTACAAGAAAATCAAGAAATTTATACTAAAACAACTAAGAATAAAATTACCTCTCTAAAATTATGAGGGCTTAACCAAAAGCTATTAACAAACGTTCAAGCAATTAAAAACTAAAGAGAATTTAAAATAATTTAAAAAATACTTTAAAAGAATATTTGTCAAAAGGATTAAGGTATTAAAAGAGATTTAAAAGTGGCGAATTGTTAAGGTCAAGTTGGTCATTTAATAATAAATCCGTATGTTTGAGTTTATTGATTTCTAATGTTTCTAAGTAATTTAACCGAATGCCTTTACTTTGCGTATGTAAAATTTCAAAATTATCATTAAAAATATGATTTTCATTAATTAAATGATTGGAATAATTTGAATCTAATTTATTATGTTGGAATTAAATTAATAACTTTTGTTATTATTTTTGTGGAAATCTTAAAACGTTGTTTTATTTATTCAAATTTAATAATGGATTTTCATCAAGTAAAAGCCGACACAGTTAAACAACTATCAAATTTACAATGGAATTAAAATTTCCACAAAACACTTGTCTTTGTACTTTAATTTTATTAATTTGGATTATTTCTTTTACATATTCCTTCCAAATTAGTAGTAAGTCATTGGGAAGCGACTCATCCCAAGATAACTTCCGTTCCCATAGCCGTTTCATATATATTTTTCCTTTTACCACAATGGGTGAAATTAATCCTAGCGGATCAAATATTCGAGATATCGTAGTTAATACGATGCGTTTTGTTATATGGGAATTTAACATATTTAACATATATTTCTTTATTTTTGGATCGAAACTAAAAATATCAGATATGGGATTCCAGATTATACCGAGTGTTTTAAATTCGTTGTCGTGGTTCTCGATAAGATTTTCTATATTTCGATGCGACTCATTTTCTATTGTGTTTAATATTTCCTCTTCGTTTGAACACCACTTTCTTAACTGCAAACCTGCGCTTTGAAATATAGTTGTTATTTCTCGGTAAATTTCTATTGCCTCAAGAATCGTTTGAACGCTTTTTAATAAGACATCCATATAAAAACTATTTCGTATAATGTGACATGTGCGAGAAAACTGCATTTCAAATTCTTGCGATAGCTCGTGTAATACTTTAGTTGCTAAATACGATGCTGAGGATGTGCCATAAGTAACGGTATTTAATTGATAAATCTTAATTCTTTGCGTGATTTCGTCTTTCCATAAAATTAACTGAAAATCTCGATCATCTGGATGTAAAAGTACCTGCCTAAACATTTTCTCTATGTCCGCTGTAATAACGTATTTGAAAAGTCGCATATTTAAAATTATATACAGTAATTCTTGTTGTAGCGCTGGACCCACCATAAGTACATCATTTAATGATACGCCTATGTTGGTTTTCGCCGATGCATCAAAAACAACTCTGCATTTTGTAGTTGAACTAGAGGTCTTTATGACGGCATGATGTGGCAGAAAATATGATGGTTGATTTACTGTATGGTCAATATTTAAGTCACCGATGCAAGTCATTTGTTTCAAATTTTCGTATTCACGTAAAAACTTCGTATAATCTTTTTAAGTTGAGGATTTTTTACGAAACGTTTTGCTAATAAATCTAATCGTTTGAGTGCAGGTGTTAATGAGTCTCCCAAACTCTTGGGCCGTTCAAAGAATGGTAATTTTACAATAAATCTTCCATTTATTTCTCGAGTCGTGGTATTTTTAAAATAACTTTCGCATTTTTGCTCTTCCATACTATAATACTTCTTTTCTGGAATGCTTTCGAGCTTCCAAAACTTTGCTAACGAATCATCCAATTGTTCGTTTGATATTTCTCTCGTGAATGTGCAAATCGTGTTACTCTTACTGGGTTTGGGTAAATAAAACCTACCTGTGAAAATCTAGCCAAGAACTGTTTCTTGCAAAGATGGCATACATCTTCCCAAACTTATTCTGCGGGAACCTAACAAATCATAGAATATTTCAGCTGATAGCAAACCGTCAACTGATCGTGATTTGTTAAAACCTATATCTGCTAGATGATTTTTATCGAAATTATGAGGATAATGCAAATGAGAGTCGTCGAATGTAATAGGCGGGATTTTCTCAGAAATACTATCTAAAACCAAAAATCTTAATTTTCCTTGAAACAAATTAAAACGTGACGCGATTGTTGCTTCGGTTTTGTATGCGATTGATAAAGGTTTTTGATCAACCCCTGTTATACGTGTAGTTGTATGATCACCGTGTAAGCCTAATTTGATAAATAATTCTCTAGTGATTAAATTGCTTTGACTGCCTGAATCTAATAGAACGCGACATAAATGTTGATTTCCTTGAGCATCAAAAATAAAAACTTCCGCGGTTGATATCAAAACGAGATTTTCTTCGTGAAGATCAATTTTTGCATTCGCGTTCACCGCGCACATAACAACTAGGTCTGCTTCTCTATCACGTGATGAAAAGTCGTCCTGGATAAATGAAATTTGAGCTGTATTTGGCGTTTGTTTTCCATTTACAACGTTTGGATTTGCCTTGATTTCGATAGATTTTCGTCCAGTGTTGACAGAATTCGCCGTTTCAGACATTTGATTTGACACGATCGTTGCATTGGAATATCTTGACCGATCAGAATCATGTAATAAGGTATTATGGAATCGATTGCATTGTTTACAACCACTTGATCGGCAATGAAATTTATTATGACCTGGCCTCAAACAATTTATGCACAACTGGAGTTTTCTTATTTCGTTATATTTATCTGGCAAGGTAAGATTCGAGAATGCAGGACATCGATAAATAAAATGGTTTTGTTTACAAAAAGGGCATATATTATTTTGAACGACTGGAAAACTTTGATATGAGAAACATTGTGGAGTTGAATCATTCTCGAAATTGTGATTATAATGTTGCGAGATAGTATCTTCGTTAGCTTCGGTTATCGAATAATTCTGGTAATAACTAGACTGCCGAGGAGCGCCTTTGCCTTGTAATTTGATTGATCTTTGAGTGAAATTCAATTGATTACTAGGCGATTTTAACGAACTTTCTTTGTTATAAACGCTTTCATACGAAGCGCATTTTTTCGTGAGAAATTTTTTAAGTTTTTCGTATGTGGGTACTTCGTCCTGATCTAACGAATCTTCCCATTCTAAATTAAGGTTATGATCGAGTTTTCGCGTAACAATACATACTAAAATCAATTCCCAGCCTTTAACATTTAAATCTAACTTTTCTAAAGAACTAACGTGTTGGTGTAATTGATCTGTAAGTTGTCTTATAGAAACCCCATTTGACTTTATTGTGGATAACTCAAGAATTGCTGAAATATGATCATTTATAATGATTCTCTTATTTTCGTATCGATCAATCAACATCTGCCAAGCAATGTCATAATTTATGTTAGTGTTTTGAAGATTTTCTACGTGTTTTAAAGCCGGGCCTTTTAGACAAGATTTTAAATGACACATTTTTTGAATGTTAGAGAGTTTACTGTTATTATGAATAAGCTGTAAATAAGCATCGTGAAATGCTGACCAACTAGTATATTCACAAGAGAATTCTAGTAATTTTATAGAAGGTAGCTTTAATTCAGACAAGGGATCATGTGAAACTGGTGTAATATTTGAATGGATGTTTGAAACTGACTGCTGTGTTGCGGATACACTTATTATATCATTACAGCGAGAAATAATGCTATAAAAAGCTTCTTCGAGTTGTTCACGATTCGAACTTTCTAATGGTTCTAAAAATTCTAATTTTGTCTGTATTTCATCAAATTTATCAAAAGCCGTTTCGATTTTTGATAGCCTTTTTTTGATATCCGCGATTTTTGATAAATTATCTGGCTTATTTAAAAATGTCTCTAAACGCGTGATTTGACCTTTTAGAACTCCCCGATTATGCCTCAATTCGCTTATTTGGTCATCTGCCTCATTGTCTGACATGTTGATTTGTAACTCAACCTAAGAACTGCCTAAAATTATTAAAAATGTAACGCTCTGACCTTTGATCTCTACGTGACGAGGTGTCTTCTGATCTATATCCAGGTTCGAAGGACCAAAAATGTTTGTGGGATTCGTGAAGTTCGATTAATAGTACTTTTGTGACAATAACGTGATTTAATTATATATAACATTAATTACATTAATCATTTTTTTACATTGACGTATTCGTGTCACTTGCTTTACAAAAATTATTATTTCTAAAAAATCAAAATGTCTGTTTGCACAGGGCCGTCTCTATTAACAGAAGCACTTAAAATATAAAAGAAATCCAACAGACATCAAGATGGATAATGTATGACGTAATGGCAAGGATGGTTAAACAAATTCTACCCTATTTAAGGAAACTACATTATCCATTCTCGAATGTGGTAAAATTTATCAAAGGAGATAATGAGACTCGAAGTCAATACCACATAATGTATTTAAATTGAAAAGATATTAAAGATCTAGTAGCGAAGCGACATGTTTCGGCTCAGATGGCCATCTTCAGGCGCTAAAATTACAAAGTGCTATCATGAGTACAAAATTTTAAATTAGAATTTAAAAAACTTACAATTCTTTGGAAATTAATTAATTATGGTAATTAAGTTATACTAAGTGGCATGAAACTAAACAAAATTGTAAAATTTATAAAAAATTGTTGTAAGAAACAAATAATGGTATAAAAATAAAAATATTTCACTCCACAGGAGGAATTATACATTATCAACAATAAGCTTATCGCCACAAGTAAATGTCGAAGTGCATCGTAATAATGCACTGAAACAAAATTCAGAATAAAAAAAATTTTTGGTAAATCAAGCTTGTACTACTACCATACACAAATTAAAATGGAGGAACAAGCCGGAAGTAACTAGGTAATAGAGAGATTTTAAGCCCTTTAAAAAATCTTCTTATTTTGGCGCTGTTGTTGGTAAAATAAATTTACGTTTAATTACCATAAGACTAAACATGGCCCCCAGCGTTGAAAAACATTTCAACAGTAGATAAATTAAAACTAAATACATGGGCACACGGCTTACAAGTAACGTAGATTAACCTTAAAATTAATTATATGGGCTCAAAGCCAACGAAATAGGAAAGAAACTTAACTAAATACATGGGCTCAAAGCCAACTAAACATAAAGGTTACTTAACTAAAGACATGGGCTCAAAGCCCACGAAACATAAAGGGAACTAAACTAACACTACCGAACCCTTAACTTGCCTCAGCGAGCGGTAACGGACACACTTTGACGACCGCATGTTTGATTACTCCATTAGATATTTTAATTGACACTACGCGCACTACCATATCGGAGCCTGGATGTAAAGTTACTATTCGTCCCAGTTTCCACCTATATGGCGAAAGATTGCCCTCGCGAATAAGTACCAGTGCTCCAACTTGAATTTGACACTTATTTGTTTTCCATTTGGTTCGTTGGTGTAGTTGGCTAATATATTCCTTTGACCAACGGGACCAAAATGATTGTTTAAGTCTTTCTAATTGTTCCAGATTCGACAATCGATTCACCGGCGACGTCATTACGCCCGGAAACAGAATAGTTTGAAGTGAACGATCGATTAAAAAATGTGCAGGCGTTAATACCTCTAAATCGTTAGGGTCAGTAGACAAGGGTGTTAGGGGCCTAGAATTTAGAATGCTTTCAATCTGAGTTAAAACGGTATAAAAGCTTTCAAAGGTTAATAAAGTATTGGAGAGAACCCGTTTAATATGGTATTTAGCAGATTTAATGCCAGCTTCCCATAGCCCTCCCTGATGCGGAGAATAAGCTGGTATAAAGTGCCATTGAATATTAAATGTTGTGTCAATCTTATCTGACAAAGAGGATTCGCTAGACTTTAAAAATGTACTCAATTCCTTTAGGTGATTATTAGCCCCGACAAAATTGCTGCCGTTGTCACTATACACGTGCGCTGGTTTACCGCGTCGTGCAATAAAACGTTGAAACGTCTCCAAAAATGCTGGTGTGCTTAACTCACTGACGAGTTCTAAATGAATAGATTTAGTGGCTAAACATACAAACAAGCATAGGTAGCATTTTTGGACTTTACAACCGCGGCCCTTTCGACAACAAAATTCTCTAGCATGACCTAACAATTGATTTGGACCACAATCTAAGAGCTGAAGATGCTCATGTTTCAAAATAAGCTTAGTTAATATATGATCTGATGAAAGAAATACTGGGTGCCTTTTATTAAATGAGTAAGAAGAATGTTTTAATCTCCCACCAACTCTTATTACTCCATTTTCCAAAAATGGGGTTAAGGATAAAAGTCTACTATTATTACCTACCTGTATCTAAAGGAAAGTTTCACTAAGACCTTTAGTGAATCTCTTAGCTTGACGACAGTCAAGAATTGGTGATTTGGAATTTCTTAGGTTATTTATAAATCTTAAGGAATAAGCCATAACTCTTTTGAGGCGATTTAGTGATAAGAATCTTTCAAATGGAAACCATTTACTTGAATTAATTTGAACAAACGTTTCTCAATTCTGGAAGTTCTTGGTGCAAAATCGGTTTTGATAATGAAATGTCATGAGGCCACTCATTTTGGGAGTTTCTTAACCACGTAGAACCAGAAAACCACGCGGTAAAATATATAAAAACTATGGGCGACATGCCACGAGATAAGGAATCGGCTGGCTTTAATTCGCTTAGGACATATCGCTACGATTGAATGTTGATAGTATTTTGAATTTCTGTTACTCGATTATCAATAAATGATTATAGTAAGTGAGGGGATGCTCGAATCCATGATAATACAACGGTAGAATCACTCCATAAAAATACTTTTTAATTTTAAGGGATATTGAATTAATTACATTTTCGAAGAGTTTCGCCAGAAGAACTGCGGCACACAACTTCAAATGTGGTATGCTGATTGACTTGAGCGGATCAACTCGACTATTTGAACCAATTAAATTAAGGTGAACATGATGATTAAAATCAATAACACGAACATCAATGCAGGCACCATAGGCCTTTTCGAATGCGTCTGAAAAGCTATGAATTTCAATGCTTAGAGCATTGTGAGCAGAAACACATCGGGAAATTTTTAATTTATTAATGGTTGAAAGTTGCGTTCTAAAACTTAACCATTTTTGTGCTATACTATCTTGTACTTCGTGATCCTAGGATAGTTTTAGCAAATAAAGTGATTGTAATGTGAGCTTTGGGACAATAATGATTGGACCTAAGAGTCCTAAAGGATCGAATATTTTTGCTATTTCAGATAGAATTAAACGTTTCGTAATTTTCTGACTAATAGGGGAGAGATCAATGTGAAAAGGAAAACAGTCTGCTGAAGGAGACCAAATTAACCCCAAGGTTTTTCCATTTTCTGAAGTTGAAAAATAAAATGTATCAGTTGAAGAGTTAGATATCTTAATGCCATCGAGGACATCTTTGCTATTAGATTTCCATTTTCGAAGCTCGAAGTTTGCTGAACTTAGAATTTCAGAAATTTGATTGCAAATGTCAATAGTATTACTAATAGAATTTCCTCCAGATAAAACATCATCTATGTAGAAATCTCGACTAATAACCTCTAAAGCTTGAGGAAACGACAATTTGTTTTCAATTGCTAATTGTTTAATGCAACGTGTTGCTAAGAAAGGAGAACTTGGTGTGCCATAGGTAACTGTGTTAAGAGAAAATGTTTGAAGTTCATTGTCTGGACTTTCTCTCCAAAGAATTAATTGCAATGGTTTAAACACATCCTTAATTAGAATTTGCCTGTACATTTTACAAATGTCAGCGGTGAAGGCGTATAAATGCTGCCTGAACCTTAATAGTATTGAAAAAAGATCTTCTTGAACCACAGTACCAACCATTTGCAAGTTATTGTAGAAATATCCAGATATTGATATTGCGCTACTATTAAAGATAACACGTACTTTAGTTGTATCATAATCTTCACGTAAAACACCATGATGGGGAGAGAAAAATGTGATTTGATTTTCTGATTGATGAAATGACGACATATGGTTAAGATATATGTATTCTTTCATGAAATCGACATACATCTTTTCTAATGTTGGGTAAGAGGAGTTTTCTTTCTAAAGAAAAGAACTGCTTTCTAGCCAACTCCTTGGAGTCACCAAGTTGATTTATTGACTCTTTCGAAGGAACTGATACAATGAACCTACCTTGTTGATTACGACTGAAGGTATCACCGAAATGCTTTTCTGCTAACATTTCTTCATTTGAAAAAGAAGTATTATGAGAAACTTCTTGAATTTCCCAAAATTTAACTAGTTGATCTTGAACCCTTGAAGCTTAAACAAAATTACACGATGTGACTTTGGATCTGATTGGACCGATAGGACCTGAAATGATCCATCCAAGCCTAGTGTTTTGTAAAATAGGCATGTCGACATACATCTTTTCTAATGTTGGGTAAGAGGAGTTTTCTTTCTAAAGAAAAGAACTGCTTTCTAGCCAACTCCTTGGAGTCACCAAGTTGATTTATTGACTCTTTCGAAGGAACTGATACAATGAACCTACCTTGTTGATTACGACTGAAGGTATCACCGAAATGCTTTTCTGCTAACATTTCTTCATTTGAAAAAGAAGTATTATGAGAAACTTCTTGAATTTCCCAAAATTTAACTAGTTGATCTTGAACCCTTGAAGCTTAAACAAAATTACACGATGTGACTTTGGATCTGATTGGACCGATAGGACCTGAAATGATCCATCCAAGCCTAGTGTTTTGTAAAATAGGCATGTTTTTGCCTATTGAAATCATCTCATTATGCATAAGACTTCAAAATGTGTCTGCACCAATTACAAGATCTACCCTAAGGTTTGTAGAACTCTAGATCTGCAAGTTGTATCCTTTCAGGTACTTGAATGGACTTTGGATTGAGGAATGAAATTGGTAGAATATCAGTAATTTCTGGAATTACTAAACAATTCAGAAATGTATTGAAATCTGCAATAAGAGATGAAATGTTATTAATGTTAATGTCACATGATGTTTTTAAAGATGATTCGCAATTGCCAATACCCTTTACTGATAATTCAATTCGATTTTGTGGAATGCCTAGTTTGTCAATGAAATTTTGTGAAACGAAATTGGACATAGACCCATTATCTAACAAAGCTCTGCAAATATGTTTATTACCTTGTGCATCAGAAATTTTAACCAAGGCAGTGGCGAGTAAGACTTGGCTTTTGACTGCGTAATTGCAAAATGTTGTTAAAACTATCGTATCTATAGAATTGGTTGACTCTAAACTTGAGCCTAAAGACGAAATGCTAGGAGTACTAATAACTGAACTGTCATTTGCGTGCAAAAGAGAATTATGTTTTTCATGGCAATGTCTGCAGTTACCATATTTGCAAGCGTCCACAGAATGATTGTCTTGTAGACAATTATAGCATAGGTTTAAGTCTAACACCTTTAGTTTCCTTTGAGGTACCGTTAAAGACAGAAATTTAGGACATTTGTAAATATTGTGATGATTTTGACAATAATAGCATGCAAATTTAATTTTTTGTATATTATTTACAACACCTGAAAATCGTTTGTGACCTTGACCCGGAGCATGACGATATGAATTTTGACTATTCTGTCAACTTGATATTGCTTTTTGTAAATATCTTTTAAGAAAATCTGAACGATTTGATAGGAAATTTGAAAACTGCTGTAATGTTGCAAGATCGTCATCAGAGTCCGCCATCTCCCATTCACGAAGCGTCTCTGAATCAAGTTTGCATGTAACATTATAAATAATCAATGGATTCCATGAATTTGTATCCACCCCACTATTTTAAGGCAAATAAAATTTTCGGACAAAGTATCCACAACGAACCTAAGCGCATTTGACAAATATTTTTTTGTTATAAAAACGATTGCACAAGATATCCCACGCTATTTGATAATTTTGTTCTGAAGTATCCAGTGACTTTATACAGTGAGTCGTCGAACCTTCTAAATATGTTCGTAAATAATAGAATTTTAACCGTTGAAATGGAATTATTGTGGTGAATAAGAGAAACAAATAAATCTTTAAATTCTAACCGACGCTCGTGTACACCTGAAAACTTTGGCAATTGTATTCGAGGAAGGCTAACACCAGGTGAATAACTTGGTACTATTTGAGCACCACTATATAAAGTTTGAGAAACATTTATGGAAGTTTCTGCTTATTTAAACGCAATAAATTGTTTTGCCTTAGAAACAATAGAATAATACTGATTCTCAAAAGTAACTGAATCACTTGAATCATATAATATAATAGTTTGTTGTATCTAAATGAAATAATTCAAGATCTAACGCAAGAAATTCTTGTAATAAATTAGATTCTATAGTACCTACATGCATTCCCAGTTCCAATACATTGGAAATATCAATATCACTAGTTTTAACATTAATGGAAAATGTTGTAAAACGAATTAAATTGAATTTGAGGCCTGCTTTTTTACGTATTAAACTAGAAATTTCTTCTTCAATCATTTTTTGTTTTTCGGCCATTTTTATTGGCACTAATGTGTGCCGTGACAAGCAAGCTGATATTTAGCCTATTTTACCTATTAGTTTGGCTGATGACTTCTGTTGTGATTAATACCTTCTTGAACTGGTATTAATCCTGTTTTTTCCAAGCACAATGTTTTAAAAATAATGAAAATTGTTATTATAGGTCACGTGGTTAAATTTATCTTAAGCTAGACTGTAATCCGTATCGTAGGACCAAAAAGTGTATAAATCTGGATCAGAGTGTTTCAAATGTGAACTTCAATGAAACCATGCAGATTGTTAAATGATATGGAATATGGACTGTAATTTTTAGGTTATGAAAATGACTCACGAAATCAGAGGTTAAACTTATATTAAGCTAGAAAACAACATGGTGCAATGCTTGAACTGGCTGGAGGTACTTTGACTCGATATAAAATTAAATGAAAAATGCGAACCGAAAATTTGGTGGTGACTTAGTACACATCAGCGCGCGTATTAACTTTGTTATGTCTGTTTGTAAATTAAATTTATGTTTAATTACCATATGACAAAAAGTAATAGAATTGTATAAACACAAAGAGAATTTCAATAGAAAGGAAGAAACAACAATATTAGCTAGGATCTGACACACAACCTAACGACCACGAAAATAGTACTACCAAATACCAGTCAAGCCAATAACGCGCGCAGACACGCATGTAACGCTCTTTGCATCGTTAAGCGGTGTTTTGGCTCCTTCGTTCAGGTTTAGGAGTTCCTCGGGCGCCATCTTATGTTTTAAGTGTGAATGCCACTTGCAGGGGCAGCGTCAGTGGAGAAATAATACTCCAGGGGTCGTTTATGGTATCGACCAATGCGTTTTCTGTCAGTAGGGTGGGCTTTACTTGCTTTACTGGGTTGATCCAAATAGTACGGTATACAGCTTTATTAATTAGCCAAGATAATACAGGAGATGGGAAGAGGAAGAGCGTGCAACAAGTTTTAATACCCAAGAATATCTATAGGGACAGTAATACGGATAAGTTAAGCAAAACTAAGCGGGGTGCGGACGGACTCTACAAACGGACTACGGCGGTAAGCATAATAACCGGAAAAACTATATTCCTACTTTCGACGGATAGTACAATGTAACCGAAGCCACCAGAATGTACTTCCCGTCAAACTATTCCGTCAACGAAATGTACAATGTGAGCACCAGAGAGTACGTACCTTTTGTTGAATCCCACCAACGAATAGTACAATATGACCGAAGCCACCAGAGAGTACTCTTCGTCCGTCAAATCGCTGCGATGGAAAGCACAATGTAGCCGAAGCCACCAGAGTGTACTTTCCGTCATTTTCTTAAGACGGTAATACCAAGAGAAACTCACCAATACATAAGACCAGGAGTCTGAGCTGTATGCTATGAGCAAGCTCGGAGCGGACTTGCGAGAATATTTTAAATCGCGGTATACCTTACTGTTCGTGGTGTCTAAACGGCTCAAGAGCAAGTATCTTCATCGTTCGAATGGAGTGTGTACTTTCTATACTACGGATCGCGTTTGACCTTATATTCGGAGGAAGGTGTTTATTCAATTTTTCGTATTCACGATGCGTTTTGATTTTACCTATTTACGATCTATTTTTAATAAAAAGTATTTTTAACAACCGATTTTAGAGGATAGTTAATTATAATAAATATTATAAAATGTAAATATGAAACGGAGTTATTTTTATTAAGAAAAAGTTATAAAAACGGGAATTTGAGACTTTAAAAATATTAATAAAGTAGTAAATTTTTTACACGCATATAAATGGCATAGTGGAAGAGAAGGAGGTTTCAGTTTCAGTTCATAATCGCGAAAAATACTTCATTCACGCCACAAAGATGATGCCGCAGTTGCAGAGGAAACGTTTAGATGTAATAACCAAAAAAGACCATGGCATAACAACTTGGAAATAAACAATTTCATGTATTAATACATCTTTTAATTTTCATATAGTGTAAAATGTAATTTACATTCTTTTATAGTGGACTTTTGTTTATTATTTATTTCTTTGTTTTGCAATAAATTCCGATTTATTTAATTTTCTTATTTAATTAATTTTTTCAGTTATATTTTATGAAGCAGTATGGATATATTGTAAAGGACGACGGAGACTCAGAAGCATTGTACACTGAAGAAGGTTTATCGAAAACTATAAAACTCATGCAAAAATTTGGAGGTATTAATGAGACGGGTATCTTTGATGAAGCAACTCTAAAGGTTAGTATTAAAAATTATATTTTTAACCAAAATAAGTAACTGCCTACAAGTATTAAATGTTTATGTATTTGCTTTTTGTTTTTGTTTTAAATATTTCATATCAATTTCTCAAAGTTCTATTATAATAATCTTCGGTTACGAGAGGCGATTTACTTACATAAAGATTGTAATAAAATTATTCTTCAAAATTAAGTAAATGTATTTTTAGAGATATTAATTTTCACTCAAATCATCCTATGTCCCATAAACTAGCTTCTTTTCAAAGTTTTCTATTTAGATTATTTTCTATCCCTCTTTCTCATTCGGCCTTCACTTTCGAATTGAACATAATTAAACAATTAGCAGTTAATGATAATTACCCCTTTGATCTGATTAATAAACTTTATGTTAGAAATTTTTCCAAATTTAAACTTAATCTCCCACCTATTTCAATAATATCACAAGCGGAAAAAACTTTTTCAGGATCTATTTATATTATTGGTAATGTCTCTTATAAAATGTATAAGTTTCCAAAAACATAATATTAAAGTGGCTTTTAAAACGAATAATAAAACTCACTCCTTCCTAGTTAATTCAAAAGATACGATTCCCAGTTCAGGTTTAGCTTCCGTACGGATAGGAGCGCAAACGTAGCGACTATGGTTCGAATAGAAAACTGGTAAAAACTTAATAAGATAAATAGTTAAGTCAAATCAAAAACCTTGTAAAATACGGTAAATGAGTGACAACAGCGGGGGCGAACCCCCCGACAATGTGTACGCACAAGAAAAAACATTTTGCAAATGGAATACAAATCCCCTAGGATAAAATATGGATGAGGACTCAGCAATACAGGATTGTTCAACTGGTGGTAAAAATGACGAAGAAAATAGTAAGCAAAATGAAAATACACACAACCCAAAAATTGTAAGTAAAAACCAAATGAATAATATCGAAGACAATACAACCAAGGAAAAAACGAGTGAAAAAACTAGACCAACTTTTACTTATCT
Organism: Neocrepidodera transversa; assembly: GCA_963243735.1. Lineage (NCBI taxonomy): Eukaryota > Metazoa > Arthropoda > Insecta > Coleoptera > Chrysomelidae > Neocrepidodera > Neocrepidodera transversa. The sequence goes on from OY725341.1 coordinate 34,342,860, forward strand.
GTTAACCATACGGGGCCATTTCATGCATACAGATCTGGAAATATTTTTACGGAACATAGGGCATTTGTAATGAGAGGAAGAAGAATGTATGGGAATAAATAAGACAAAACATTGACTCCACCCTATTCCACCACTCTGAGGCTATAAAGTGTTGATGAGAGCGATAAACTGTCAGATCTCTGACTGTCCGGGTATTTCCCCAAACGCCGATGTAGATCCGATGCGCTACGATAAATTACGAATGTATTTAAAAAGGCGTATACCAAAATATTTTGTTCTTATTGCTCGCATATCGTTTATTGTGCTTTTTGTCTGTTGCATGATATTCCCTATGTTCCGCAAAGTTTTGGCCAAATTTGTATATTGAAAACAATAGCAAAGGATTCACAGATAAATTAAATCCAAACAAAGTAGGTGAAATTATTCTTCATAATCATAAAGAAATAAATAATAAAATGAAACAAATTCAATCATCTTATATACCAAAATTTCTAATGTTTCGCACAGGCGTAATAAAACGTATAGAGACGTTGATTTGACAGAAAAATATTTAGACGAACGAATTTTCGCTTATGATTATCATAGCAAATTTGAAATTGATTTTGTAAAACGAATAAACAAAAAAATTAAACAAGATGATATCATTGCATTACAACCGACGACAACCATACTCGTTTCCTTTAAATGTCCGAAATTACCAAAATATGTAGAAATCAATAAAGTTTTGTATGAAGTAGAAACATAACAACAAAAAGTGCTATTATGCTACAAATGCTTTAGATATGGAAATATGGGGCGCCAGTGTCGTAACAAAAGTAAATGTATAAAATGTGGAAAAAATCATAGTGCAGACAACTGCATATATAATTTACTAAATCCAAAATGTCTGATAGGTGAAGAAAACTATTATGCCAATGATATTAAATCGTGTCCGGAATTTACTAGACAAAAAAATGTAAAAAATTACATGTCTAACGCTAATTGTTCTTACAAAGACGCGATCACAAAGATTCCTCTAAACTCATATGCAGCTGTGGCAGCTACTAGTAACAGTCAACCAAATAACAGTACAGATTTAACATCATACACGAATTCAGATCAAAATAAAAATACAACCTTATCTTCATGTAATCCTCTTAATTTTACTCAAACTCCGTTTAACTATTCTATGGTTCAAACAGTAGCTCAAGTTCACCAAACAAATACACCTACTAATCAATTACAAAATCAAATATACTCTCTACAACAAACTCCTCAACCAACCCAAAGACTCCGTAAGAGTCACCATGATAACATCGATAACACGGAAATATTAGCTCACCAAGCAATCGTATCCCAAATAAGAACACCTCCCATAGGGAGAGGTATAATTAGTTTACCTTTTTATCAAAGAAATTCACATTTTAATAGAGAGCAAAACGAAGAAATTCAAGAAGATATGTTTAAACTTAAACAGCTACTAAAATCACTCTAAACGAATGGAACACATTTTTTGAAAACATTCCAAAACCATTTATGGTGAGGGGAGATTTCAATTCGCATCATATTGCTTGGGGTTGTACAGATAGTGACAGATATGGAAAAATTTATTAGAAAGTATAGAAATGAATGAATTATTGTTTTTGAATGATGGAAGCATAACTTGTATAAATAACTATAATCAACAAAACAGTGCCCTGGACTTAACAGTTTGCAGTTCAAACATACACTATATGTTTCAATGGTAAACTTTGTTAGATACATATGGATCAAATCATTTACTAATAATAATTAAAAATTAGATAAATATAAATTCGGTACAGAAAATAAATTTCAGAACATGGAATATAGGTAAAGCTACTAATATTAATAATACTAACCAACAAAATCAAAACTCTTATTTGGCTTTAAAATGTATCATAAACCAAGCTGCAGAAGAATCTATTACTAAATATAAAAAAAATAAATCACATAAGTAAAAAGCAAACCTTGGTGGAAGTAATAATGCGATAGCACAGTAACGGAACGCAAAAACGCATTTCAGTAATATAAACAAGAACCAAACTTGAGAAATTTAATAAATTATAAAAAATTAGACGCAATGTAAAAAAAATTATTAAGCACACTAAGAGAGAAAACTGGCGATCATATTGTTCATATGTAAATAAAAATGTACCAATGAAGGAAGTATGGGATCAAGTTAATTTATTTAAAAATAGGAAAATTAAAAATCGACAATTAATAGATACTTCAGCAGATTGGGTAGAAAAATTTATTTTCAAACTTGCTCCGGATTATGTATTTTTTACTAAAAATACATAAAATAGTAATTCAGATCATAAACATGAATTGACCAAGAAAGAATTAGAGTTTTCTCTAAAACACAATAACAATTCTTCCTGCAATGGTAAAGATAATGTTCACTATTCAATGATATTTAATTTACCATTAGAACTTAGAAAGCGAATAATTGATATTTTCAATGACATTTTCTTGGGTCAAATAAAAATACTAATTGAATGGTATGATTATATAGTGGTTCCCATATTAAAACCTGGAAAACCAGAAGAGGATTTTACTTCCTACCGAACCATTGCCTCATGCATTCTAAAAACATATGAACGTCTTATCAAAAACATATTGGAACACTACTTGGAAAAAAACAAATTAATACCAAAATCCCAATATGGATTCCGGAAAGGCCGTCCCTACCCAAGAACTAATTTGTGATTTAACAACAGACATTTACCAGGTTTTCTCAAACAACGAATTTTCCACCATACTGTTTTTGGCAATTGTAGGAGCATATGATAATGTAGATTTAAATATCCTAAAAATAAAAATGGAAAAGTAGGAATTCCAAATCATTTAATCAAACATTTTCAACAAATCTACACTAATAGAAGTATATTATTTTAGAATATCTGTGATTTTTTTTATTATGAGACTCTTATGCCCTCTTGGGTTGGGTTCCTTAAAAAAAATAATAAACATTACAACAGAAAATTAAAAAAAAATATTATAAATTTTGGGCGCCTCTACAATTCTTATGGTTGGGATCCTCTCTCCCCTGTATCTTCCTAATTAGTTCCTTCTTCTTTGCTTCTAAACCCGGATCTAACCTTATCAAATTTATTTTCTATCTTCCTAACAATATTGTACTTGCTTTTCTAGTTCCATCTATCTCTGCTTCTCTGTTCTAATCCTGGCGTTGTCCTGTATCTTTTTCTGCTTCTTTGCACTTTTCCTGCGTTGTCTTGGATCTGTTTCTGGTGTAGTTTTAATGTAAACTATTTTTTTTTATATTATTTGTTATTTAAATTCATAAATACATTTCTTACTAATGCTTAATTATTTTACATTTTCCAAATTAAAATTATCAAAAATTGACAAATTTTATTATTCTTTTTCCTTTCAAAAAAAAAAAAATTCCTCTTAGTAGATAAGCTAAGAGAGAGCTGGCCCACTTATTGATCTCAACAAGGCATTTGACTGTGTTGACTCTGCATCTCCGTTATCAGTAGACATATTTAAACAGGACAAACGGCATTGTATTATAAATGTGACGTAGAATAAATACGTAAACAAAAATCATGCGCAGAAGCAAAGACTAAAAGGCCTTAAGGTCAAACTTCGTTATTATTGGTCCAAATTTAACGCGGAAAACGACGGTATATTTGAAATGTGACGCAGAATATATATTTAGATAAAAATCAAAACTAGAATAAAAGACCAAAGAGCATTAGCCTCAAACTTCGTTATTAGTAGACAGATTTAAACAGGACAAACTTCATTGTATTATAAATGTAACGTAGAATTAATACGTAAACAAAAATCATACACAGAAGTAAAGACTAAAGGGCCTTAAGGTCAAACTTTGTTATTATTGGTTCAAATTTAACGCGGAAAAAGGCGGTATATTTGAAATGTGACGCAGGATATATATTTAAATAAAAATGTTGTCAGACACCAAAGACCAAAGGACATTAGCGTGTACCTCCGTTAGTAACAGTCAAAGGGCATTAGTCTCTATCTGCGTTATTATTAGCCAGATTTAAACAGGACAAACGCCATTGTATTAAAAATGTGACGTACGATAAATAGGTTAACAAAAATCATGCGCAGAAGCAAAGACTAAAAGGCCTTAAGGTGAAACTTCGTTATTATTGGTCCAAATTGAATGCGGAAAAAGGCGGTATATTTGAAATGTGACGCAGAAAATATATTTAAATAAAAATCAAAAGTAGAACAAAAGACCAAAGGACATTAGCGTCAAACTTTGTTATTATTAGTCGGAATTAGGTGGGACAAACGGTATTTTAATTTGGACACCTCGTGGATTCGACACGTAAAGAAAAATTTGAATCAGTTTCTGAGTGTCATATTTTTGATATTTGAATGCGCGGAAATACTTTTAATTTAGTAAATAAATCAATTTTAAATCTTTAAATATGTTGCTGTGAATAGAATTATTTTATAGTATACGAAATTAATTCTTTTTTATTATGAAATCATTTTTAAAGTTAAAAATTACGCAATAAATATTTGTCAAGAATATTACCATGTTTTCTTATCTTATTGATAACAACGCATGCATTTAAACTAGTAATCACCATATTTTATCTTATTTTAATCATTTCGGTTTCCTACTTAGCTGAAGCATATTGTTCATTGTTTGAATATCATTGCAAATAAAATGATAACATTATTCCAAGGATTGCGGTACCAGAAAGCTGAGATAAACTGATTTATTGTTTAGACTTTCCTTTAATACAATTTTAGCTAGTTCGGCTATTATCCGACTAAGGGCGCTACTACTCACCTACATAGTTTCCTGTAATACAATTTTAGCTAGTTCGGTTACTATCCGACAGCGACCTCCGCGGGTGACGGTAATATTCGTAACTTCTACGCTATTGGTCAAAATTGAACGCGGTAAACGGCGCTATATTTGAACTGTGATGTAGAATCATAACGTAAAAAAAAATTGTCGCAGTAGGAAAGACAGAAGGGCACAAACGTATACCTCCACTAATAATGGTCCGATTTTAATAAAAAAAAAACTTCGTTATATTATAAATGTGATGTAGAATAAGTACGTAAACAAAAAACATATGCAGATCAAAAGACGAAAGGGCATTAGGATCTAACGTCGTTACTACGGGTCCAAATCACACGCGGAAAACGGTATTGTTGTATAAATGTGACGTAGAACATATACGTAAACAAAAATCATGGGCAGAACCAAAAGACTCAAGGGCATTAAGGCCAAACTTCATTATTATTGGTCCAAATTGAAAGCGGGAAACGGCGCTAAATTTAAAATACGACGCAGAATATATATGTAAACAAGAATCATGCGCAGAACTGACGAGAAGAGCATTAAGATCAAACTTCGTTATTATCGGTCCAAATTGAACGTGGAAAAAGGCGGTATGTTTGAAATGTGACGCAGAATATATATAAACAAAAAACATGCGCAGAATCGACGCTAAAGCGCATTAGTTTCTAACTTTGTTATTATTGGTCCAAATTGAACGTGGAAAAAGGCGGTATGTTTGAAATGTGACGCAGAATATATATAAACAAAAATCATGCGCAGAACCACCACCAAAGGACATTAGTTTCTAACTCTGTTATTATTGGTTCAAATTGAAAGCGGAAAAAATATTTAAAATGTAACGCTGAATATATGTGTTAGAGCAATAGAACATAAGATCAATGTTAAATATCATCTAAATGTACCTTCAATTTGCATCCGAGCGTCCGGGCACAGATTCAACCTCAGGGGTAAAACCTCCATAAGAGCAATGTTAAATATCATCTAAATGTACCTTCAATTTGCGTCCGAGCGTCCGTACGCAAACTTAACCTAGGGGGGTAAAACCTCCATAAGAACAATGTTAAATATCATCTAAATGTACCATCAATTTGCGTCCGAGCGTCCGGACGCAGATTCTACCTCAGGGGTAAAACCTTCATAAGAGCAATGTTAAATATCATCTAAATGTACCTTCAATTTGCGTCCGAGCGTCCGGACGCAGATTCAACCTAGGGGGTAACACCTCCATAAGAGCAACGCTAAATATCATCTAAATGTACCTTCGATTTGCGTCCGAGCGTCCGGACGCAGATTTAACCTCGGGGGTAAAACCTCCATAAGAGCAATGTTAAATATCATCTAAATATACATCCAATTTGCGTCCGAGCGTCCGGACGCAAACTTACCCTAGGGGGGTAAAACCTCCATAAGAGCAATGCTAAATATCACCAAAATGTACCTTCAATTTGCGTCCGAGCGTCCGGACGCAGATTCTACCTCAGGGGTAAAACCTCCATAAGATCAATGTTAAATATCATCTAAATGTACCTTCAATTTGCGTCCGAGCGTCCGGACGCAGATTCAACCTAGGGGGTAAAACCTCCATAAGAGCAATGTTAAATATCATCTAAATGTACCTTCAATTTGCGTCCAAGCGTCCGGACGCAGATTCAACCTGGGGGGTAAAACCTCCATAAGAGCAATGTTAAATATCATCTAAATGTAACTTCAATTTGCGTCCGAGTGTCCGGACGCAGATTTATTAAGATCAATTTTCGTTACTATTGGTCCAAATTGAACGTGAAAAAAGGCGTTATGTTTAAAATGTGATGCAAAATATATATGTAAACAAAAATCATGCGCAAAACCGAAGCCAAAGGGCATTAAGTTCAAACTTTGTTATGATTAGTCCAACTAGAACACGGAAAAAGGCAGTATATTTGAAATGTGACGCAGAAGAAATACGAAAGCAAAAGTGCTGCGTAGAACCAACGCCAAAGAGCATTAATATATAACTTCATTATTATTGATTCAAATTGCACTCGAAAAACAGTATTGTATTATAAATGAGATGAAAAATATATATATAAACAAAAATCATGTGCATAACCAAGACCAAAGAGCATTAGGGCCTATCTCCGTTACTATTGGTCAAAATTGACAAATTTTTGAAATGTGACATATAATAAATACGTATATACTAAATACGTCAACCAAAATCATACACATAACTAACGACAAAAGATCACTATCGTCTAACTTCGTTATTAATGGTAGGATTTTTGTGGGATAAACAAACGGTACTGTATTATAAATGTGGTGTAGAATATATACGTAAACAACACTCTTGCGCAGAATCAACGACAAAGAGCATTATAATCTAACTTCGTTATTATTGGTCCAAATTAAACGCGGAAAAGAGCGCGATATTTGAAACGTAACGGAGAATATATATGTCCATAATTTTTACTTTCTCGCTTACAGGACATACTACTTTCTCTAAATTTTTAAAGAATTATACTTAGCAGTTAAAATTTTTTTTTTACTTCGTCAGGCTTAATGTTATTGGGGGCAGACAAAATTTATCATCAAACAGGCATTATGACTTCAAAGTCTTTGATTTTGATAAAATTTAAGTATGTAATGTGGTTCAAAGTAAATATCTGAAATATAAGCTCAAAAGTGGCAAAGAAGCATAATATTTTAAAAAATGCTCCGATTTCATCGAGTGAAGGCTCAAATTAAATGGTTCAAAGCGTAGATCCAGAATCCAGAATCCATCATAAATGTATTGTGAGTTGAGAAACGATCGTCTGCATTCTTTACATATAACATTTAACATTTAATTATAGTTAATTCATAATATAAATGGCAAATAGACTACGAATCTGTAAAAATATCGTAAAAAGGAAGTGTCAAAAGATTGAACTGCGATAAGGAAATTTTTCATGTAGAAAGCTTCATCCCAATGGCAGTAAATATAATTAAGCAATTTAAAATGTCAAAATGCCATAATAACCTCTATAAAGCTAAATTTATAACCGTTGCTCTAAACCCATACGTGTGGGGTATCAAATTAAAGGATTTCTTCTACTTATTTAAAATATGATGTCAGATGTCGGCTACAATCTTTAAGATCGGTACAATGTTGTTTTAAAGTACATCCAAAGTGCTTCTTAGTAGCATATTTTTGACATTTTTTAACGTACGGAAGTAGTTCCCATTTTAATAAAAATATTTTGACTTTAAAAAGCATGTAATTAATGTTTGTAACAAATGTCACGGTTACCATATATTGTGTTAGTTATTTTATAACATTGAATCTATTTTATTTTCATCAACATAATTCCTTATCTTATAAATGAAAAAATATCAGTTCGACGAAAGTATTTATAAATAACGCAATTGTTTTTAACTGCTTCAAGGTAAACATATATAACAAAAGTTTCATAAGTTTTCACTAACGAGACTTAATTTGGAACAAGTTGAATTTTCTAGGGTATCCTCGACTACCTTCAACATAACCTATCATATCTGTTGTACCAATGTAATCAAGATTTGACGAAAAACAAAACTCCGAAATGTATTCAACTTTACATGCAGTAGCATTATAGTTTAAAAAATTCACTTCCGATTATTTCCGAACGTAACCGAGCATCTTAGAATACATTCATTAAAAGCTTACGTGCTAATGGCAACAATTCACTCACACACTATCAATATGGGTATCAACAAAATTCAAAAATTTGAGGAATGCAATATTATACGTCGAACTGATAATCTAAAATGTCCAAAATGTGGCGGAGAATCAGATCAAGATACGGCTTGTTTAAACTGTACAATGAAAGAATATTTTAAGATTATATCTGGAAGTAAACACATTCCATCAAGATATGACACTCATTATCCACATTCGAATTAAAAGATGTCCATAAGAAAATCTGTTAAGGATAACGAAGATAAAACGAAGAAAATTCATTACTAATTCTGTTCATATATTTTGATCTAAGAAAGCATGAAAAATGTAATCCAAAAAATCTTTCTGAAATTCAGTCAAGTAAGCAACGAATTTTATTTATTTTTTTTTTACTTTTATTATATATCTACTAATTTCATATAATCTGTTTTCGTACTAGTTTTGTAACATGTAACGTGTCGACGTTAACGTTGACGTGATACAGCGTGAACGTCAATGATCATGTCGATGTGAACGTTAACGTTCACGTTGACGCAGTATCACGTGACGTATGCCTGGAGCACCGTATTGCGTGACTCACGCTCTTCTTATGGATTATCGTTGGAGTAACGATTGGCACCGGCCGCTTTTACAGAAGGATTTTATCCAAATATGTGGCTGTGTCCGTTGGTACCCTTCAACCTACGACAGATGGTGTGACTATCTATCAATTTTGAACTACATGGAAATACTTGTCTAATACATTTTAGGTTTTTGAAACTTAGCATTCTGACAAAGTACCACTGATGATTCCTCTAATCTATGGTAATGGTCGGAGTGTATAGTTATTGTCAGAAAACAAAATGTCCTTCTTGATGTTTGATGATAAAAGAATTGTAACTTATGTATATACCGATACTAAAACTTGGGGATTATAGTATAAATAAAAAACTATAAAGAAAATATACCTTTTGATGACTTAGAAAGAATTGTAAATTATTTGTATAAATGTTATACCACTTATTATATTCATTTAAGTTTTCTAGCTTGACTAGACATGAGTGAAATTCAGAAGAACGCAATATTCTCATCCGTTGTTGAAGACGATCGAAATCGAAATTTCATAAATGGACCTCATCTATTTAAGTGTGTTCCATTGAATTTCCGGCTTATATTGGAATGAATAAATGTTACAGTTGTAGACGAAATCGAGCCGATGCTAGACGGTGGTTATATCAGCAAAATCAAATTCACCAAAACCTGATGACATGTCACAATAGAGTATATCAAACTTTATACGAACCTCCTCCACAGTCGCCTCCGAGATATATCTCCAATTAATAAAAATTTAATACGACTTTTATTCTTTCTTTATTTATATTTTTTCAGACAAATATGCTGTACGTTTTTAATAGCTATTAGAGAATATATTTACATTTTATAAAACCAAAGTTCTTAATAATTTAGATGTGAATAAGAATTAATAAAAATTGAAGACTAGTATTCTTTTTATTTATACCTTTTCTTATCGACATATTGTACGTTTTTATAAAACTAAACGTCAAAAATGTTTAGAGACGTTGCGTTTAAACGTCGCTTTGAGCATTTGAACGTTCAATATTTTTGCGAAATTATCATCTTTTTAAGTCTAAATACACGTATTTCCCATATGAGAAGTAGCAAAAATATCATGTCATAAATGATTAAATATACCGTAGTTTTGACGTTTTTCGCGCTTTAAAAAAGCTGAACGTTAAATATCGTCAAATCTATCATATTTATACAACTCTTTTTGTTAGATTTTTCAAAAATAAAACACAGATAGGATATAATAATATATTTATTAAATATTAAAAATAAGCAAACATGTTACAAAACTAGTACGAAAACAGATTATATGAAATTAGTAGATATATAATAAAAGTAAAAAAAAAAATAAATAAAATTCGTTGCTTACTTGACTGAATTTCAGAAAGATTTTTTGGATTACATTTTTCATGCTTTCTTAGATCAAAATATATGAACAGAATTAGTAATGAATTTTCTTCGTTTTATCTTCGTTATCCTTAACAGATTTTCTTATGGACATCTTTTAATTCGAATGTGGATAATGAGTGTCATATCTTGATGGAATGTGTTTACTTCCAGATATAATCTTAAAATATTCTTTCATTGTACAGTTTAAACAAGCCGTATCTTGATCTGATTCTCCGCCACATTTTGGACATTTGTAACGGATTGGAACAGGCATATTGTGCAAAGTATAATTGATATATGACTGATATTTAAATTGTTTAACGTAGTCGAACAATCTGTCATTTTAACTGCTAGGCTTATGGAATAAGACACAAATATTTCATTTTTATTTGTAGTATACAAGAGTATTATGGATTTAAATCGTTCGCGAAATACATTAGATATATTTGTAGTTTTTAAGCATAAACGTTAACTAACAATAAAAACACATAATTTTTTTATTATTTATACGTACTCAAATTAAAAATAAAATCAGTTTTATCGATAGTTGTGTTATTTTCTGCAAGTTCTACTTTTTCTTACAGTAAATATTTAACCATGTTTTCTGAATGTCCAATAGAGTGTTACTTCTTTTCTTAAACAAGTTATCATATGTACTCCTTCCTTGAGATGATTTTGTCAGCTTCTATGATTTTATTGTATATTTCTAGCTTTATTTGAGTAGATTTTTTATGTTATCTCTACATATGTCTAGTAGTGTTTGTAGACATACTTCAAAAGTAAACAATTATAAAATGCGATGATCAGTACTATTGAATGCTTGAATAATGTGGAATATAATGACTCTTCATTATATGTAATATTTGGGTTTTTGTGATTTGCTTCCGTTCAATGTGTCTTTTTAGATTATCAGTTCGACGTATAATATTGCATTCCTCAAATTTTTGAATTTTGTTGATACCCATATTGATAGTGTGTGAGTGAATTGTTGCCATTAGCACGTAAGCTTTTAATGAATGTATTCTAAGATGCTCGGTTACGTTCGGAAATAATCGGAAGTGAATTTTTTAAACTATAATGCTACTGCATGTAAAGTTGAATACATTTCGGAGTTTTGTTTTTCGTCAAATCTTGATTACATTGGTACAACAGATATGATAGGTTATGTTGAAGGTAGTCAAGGATACCCTAGAAAATTCAACTTGTTCCAAATTAAGTTTCGTTAGTGAAAACTTATGAAACTTTTGTTATATATGTTTACCTTGAAGCAGTTAAAAACAATTGCGTTATTTATAAATACTTTCGTCGAACTGATATTTTTTCATTTATAAGATAAGGAATTATGTTGATGAAAATAAAATAGATTCATTGTTATAAAGTAACTAACACAATATATGGTAACCGTGACATTTGTTACAAACATTAATTACATGCTTTTTAAAGTCAAAATATTTTTATTAAAATGGGAACTACTTCCGTACGTTAAAAAATGTCAAAAATATGCTACTAAGAAGCACTTTGGATGTACTTTAAAACAACATTGTACCGATCTTAAAGATTATAGCCGACATCTGACATCATATTTTAAATAAGTAGAAGAAATCCTTTAATTTGATACCCCACACGTATGGGTTTAGAGCAACGGTTATAAATTTAGCTTTATAGAGGTTATTATGGCATTTTGACATTTTAAATTGCTTAATTATATTTACTGCCATTGGGATGAAGCTTTCTACATGAAAAATTTCCTTATCGCAGTTCAATCTTTTGACACTTCCTTTTTACGATATTTTTACAGATTCGTAGTCTATTTGCCATTCATATTATGAATTAACTATATTTAAATGTTAAATGTTATATGTAAAGAATGCAGACGATCGTTTCTCAACTCACAATACATTTATGATGGATTCTGGATTCTGGATCTACGCTTTGAACCATTTAATTTGAGCCTTCACTCGATGAAATCGGAGCATTTTTTAAAATATTATGCTTCTTTGCCACTTTTGAGCTTATATTTCAGATATTTACTTTAAACCACATTACATACTTAAATTTTATCAAAATCAAAGACTTTGAAGTCATAATGCCTGTTTGATGATAAATTTTGTCTGCCCCCAATAACATTAAGCCTGACGAAGTAAAAAAAAAATTTTAACTGCTAAGTATAATTCTTTAAAAATTTAGAGAAAGTAGTATGTCCTGTAAGCGAGAAAGTAAAAATTATGGACCTATATATTCTCCGTTACGTTTCAAATATCGCGCTCTTTTCCGCGTTTAATTTGGACCAATAATAACGAAGTTAGATTATAATGCTCTTTGTCGTTGATTCTGCGCAAGAGTGTTGTTTACGTATATATTCTACACCACATTTATAATACAGTACCGTTTGTTTATCCCACAAAAATCCGACCATTAATAACGAAGTTAGACGATAGTGATCTTTTGTCGTTAGTTATGTGTATGATTTTGGTTGACGTATTTAGTATATACGTATTTATTATATGTCACATTTCAAAAATTTGTCAATTTTGACCAATAGTAACGGAGATAGGCCCTAATGCTCTTTGGTCTTGGTTATGCACATGATTTTTGTTTATATATATATTTTTCATCTCATTTATAATACAATACTGTTTTTCGAGTGCAATTTGAATCAATAATAATGAAGTTATATATTAATGCTCTTTGGCGTTGGTTCTACGCAGCACTTTTGCTTTCGTATTTCTTCTGCGTCACATTTCAAATATACTGCCTTTTTCCGTGTTCTAGTTGGACTAATCATAACAAAGTTTGACCTTAAGGCACTTTAGTCTTTACTTCTGTGTATGATTTTTGTTTACGTATTAATTCTACGTTACATTTATAATACAATGAAGTTTGTCCTGTTTAAATCTGTCTACTAATAACGAAGTTTGAGGCTAATGCTCTTTGGTCTTTTATTCTAGTTTTGATTTTTATCTAAATATATATTCTGCGTCACATTTCAAATATACCGTCGTTTTCCGCGTTAAATTTGGACCAATAATAACGAAGTTTGACCTTAAGGCCTTTTAGTCTTTGCTTCTGCGCATAATTTTTGTTTACGTTTGTCCTGTTTAAATATGTCTACTGATAACGGAGATGGAGAGTCAACACAGTCAAATGCCTTGTTGAGATCAATAAGTGGGCCAGCTCTCTCTTAGCTTATCTACTCCTCTTGTTTATTATTTTCTTTCATTTGTTTTCTTCCCCAACTAGATATTTTTTTTTAAATTTAATGACTAACGACAATAAGATTTTTTTCTTTTACTTGTACCACAATTGTTGTGAACTCATTATTAAATCAAATAAATTTAATCATCTAAACACAAAACATTCTTAAATAAATCTTCAACACATTTAAATACATCCACACGCACCTTAAACTTCTTATCATAACCTTATATTCATTGTCAAACTTACATTTGACAATAACCTTCTACCTTTCAATCACAGTCAACCACAATACATACAAACACAGAACTAAAACTACACATATAAATCTTTATATATATGTATTGTAATGAATTTATGATGATCTCAATTTGGGGTGAGTTCTAAAGAAATAAAAAAAATAATAAATATTACAAAAAATAAAGAAAACTAAATTAATAAAAGTCCTTCTGTTCGCATTTCACTCCAATCTTCTGCACCCATTTTATCTCCTACCTTGACCAATCACTTCTTCTAAATACCTCTTCTTAACCTGACTTCCTAATCTCCGCTTTCCAATTATTAAACCTCTATACTCCTCCTTACGTTCTTTTACTATTAGTCCTTTCTGTTAGTTGCTTTTGTTCATAATGTTAATACATTTTTTATTATTATTATTAGTTAAATAACATTTTAAAATTTGTCAGTGTATAATTTTTATTTATTTTTTTTCATCATTCCATAAATTCTCTTACAAATAAACCATCAATTACCATTCTGACAATTTTCTTAAAAATATCCCAAAATTGACTTGTTTATTATTTTTTTATTCAACTGTCGTCTCTCCAAAATTAAAAAAAATTTTTTGTTACTTAATTCATGAATAAAATTTTTTAAATCACTTTTGACAAACTTGCCATTTACTTTTTAATTATACAGCAAAAATTTACTTTAATATTCTTTCCAAATTTTAACTTTCTCTATTAAATTATTATACAAATAATAATCATTCATATTATAATAATGATATGATATTACAAATAAGATTTTTTTTTATACTCCACAATTGTTGATTTTAAATATTTTATACACCAATTATTTTCAATAAATGCTTTAAAATTAAACTTTTAACGATAAACTCTGTTTATAACAATAAAAACAAAATACAATTATTTATGCTATTCAAACCTTTCAACGAATAAATAATAAAAAAATGACTCATACAGAGTATTTCATTACAAATTCCCAAATTTACATTTGAAATTTTCCATTTATGGAAAATTTTAAATGTCAATTTCCTAACTTTTAATTCTATGCTATAACTATTGTCATTATTAAAGTCGCTCAAAAAAAAATTTTATTTAACACAATTCTATTTTATTCTCACTCTTTCTTTCATCTGAATTCTTATCTACATTTTCTTTCTTCATTTACTTATCTTCTTTGTATTATTTTACGACATTTCCAACGTATTTACTTCTATCTTTCCATTTAAAATACTATCTTCTTTTCTCTAATATTATCTTGAATTTTCTTTTAATTATTTATTTGCTCGTATCAATTACCCATATTTATTCATAACCTTTTATTATACTTCATCATTTTTCATTATAAAACTTCATATACATCATATATTCTTTATATTAATATTTATTATTTAATTATAATTATATTACCGCACTTAACACTATTATTTATTATTTAATTATTTTATATTCAAGATCCTATTTTCTCTGGTTTATTACTATTCTTCTTACCTCCATCTTCATAATAATTTCTTACATTTTCTTACTTTCTCCTATTTATGCTTTTATTCCCATACCTATGTCCATTATCAATTTCTTACATACTTCTTTCAATTGCTAAATAATTTTTTATGCTTCCCACAAGAGACTTTATTTATTACTCAACAAATGAACTAATTTAACTTAAATTATTTTTTTTTTAAATAAACTTCTGAAAACTAATTTAAATTTAAATTTATTATTGACTTCCTATAGTCATATTCTAATATCCATTGTCCTTGCTATGGTTTTCCTCAGTAAATCCATCAATTTGTTTCTTTTCTATATTTTAAATTTTACCTTACGTCTTTTATATCTTTTCTGCATACCATTTTATTTCTTTTATTCAATTGTTGTATTCTTCGTTTTATTTTTGTTATAATTTCTTTATATCTTGGTTCGTTTCTATTACCTTTCATTTTATTAATAATTTTCCAATTATTAATATTTTCTGTATTTACTTTCTCTTTTTCAATATTTTCTTTTATATTTTGTTCTATGTTCCTTGGTCTTTCATTTCCTATATTAGAAATATTGTTCATATTGACTTGTATTTGTATTTTATTTATTTCTTCACCCAACTTTATTTCATTTTTAATCTTTTCTCCTATCTCTTGTTCAGTATTTTCCATTTCTTTTAATTTAATTTTCATATTTTTTTCTTCTTTGTCCTTTTTATTATTACTTTGTAATCTTGTTTTATCGATTTTTCCATTTATTATCTCTATATTTCTTTTAACTTTTTCAATTCTTCCTTCAATCTTATTCTCTACAATTTTTTGATTTTCTATTATCTTTTCTTCTGATTCTTTGATGTTTTTCTCTATTACTCCATCAATTCCTGTAATAGCCATCCATTTATTTTCTAAAATTCCCATTCTTTCTGTAGCATCCTGTATTTCATATTTTACTTTGTCCACTTTTTCTTTTATTTCTTCTTTGAATCATTTTTCTTTTTCTTGTAAAATTCCAATTTTAACATCTTGTAACTTTTCTACTTCTATAATTCTCTCAATCATTTCAATCCTTATTTCTTTTATTGTTTCTTCTAATTTGTCAATCATTTCTATCTTATTTTTTTTTAATTCTTGTGTTATTCCTATTATTTTATTTCCTATCTCCTGCATTATTTCTTCTTTCATATCATCAATTTTCTTCTTATTTTTATCCATTTTCTCGCCCATATTTTGTATTTCTTTTTGATTATTGTCCAACTTCTTTCCCATTTCTTGCATTTTTTTGTTATTTTCATTCATCTGAACCATCATTTGTTTTAATACATCCATTATATTTTCTTGTTCTTCTTTTTTCTTTTGTTTCTCTTGTACTAACTCTTCTTTTGGTTCACCTACACTTGTTCCATCGTATTCTTCCATAATTTGTTCTGGTATTTCTACAATATCACCTTGTCCTATTTCCAATTCTTCCTCTTCTTCAATTTGTCCTATCCTTTTTACCCCTCTTAGGTCCATTTTATTTTATTTTAATCAATACTATCACTTGTAATAACAATAATAAATTTATGATTATACTAATTGTCCACTCTGTATATTTTTGATTTGTCACAATGACACTTTCAAATTATTTAATAACGTCAAATTGTCTTAGTTTTATATAATTATATCAAAATTAGTAAATTCAAATTATAATATGATAAAATTTCAAACAAAATATCAACAATTGTGGAAATAATAAAAAAAAAATCTTACCAAATTTGTTAATCCTTTCCAACACATTGAAACCAAAATAACGTTAATCAACAGATGCTCAAGGTGAATTCTAGAGAGCTCCTCTTTATAAATTTATTATACATATTTCAGAAAGAGCCCCACGTTATGGGCGCCATTTGTAATGAATTACTACGATGATAATCTCAATTTTGGGGTGAGTTCTAAAGAAATAAAAAAAATAATAAACATTACAAAAATAAAGAAAACTAAATTAATAAAAGTCCTTCTGTTCGCATTTCACTCCAATCTTCTGCACCTATTTTATCTCCTACCTTGACCAATCACTTCTTCTAAATACCTCTTCTTAACCGGACTTACTAATCTCCGCTTTCCAATTATTAAACCTCTATACTCCTCCTTACGTTCTTTTACTATTAGTCCTTTCTGTTAGTTGCTTTTGTTCATAATGTTAATACATTTTTTATTATTAGTTAAACATTTCTCTCATTAGGCCCCAAATTCAGCATTGAACCTACTTTGACAAAAGACATTTCAATTAAAATGCTATTGGCAGATTTGGACTACATTACCTCTACGATAACAAACACCTCTGTGAGGACAGTTTGTATTGCTAAAAGCACTAACATAATCACAAACCATCTACACAATTCGAGTCATAATTCCTCATATTTTCATGACCTTCTCAATAAAAGCAAACAATTCTTGAAATTACACCCCGGATTAATTCTCACTAGATCAGATAAAGGCAATGTAACTGTACTTATGCGTAAAAATCAATACCTAGATTTATGCAATGAACTTATTACCAACAATCCACATTACAAAGAATTGCCAAAAGACCCCACAAATGGGATACAAAATCAAGCTAACAACATAATCAAACTATTACATAATAAACATCAAATTGACACGGTCATGAAAAAGAAACTTACCTCTTACAAAGGTACCTCACCTAAATTCTATGCTTTGCCAAAAATTCACAAACCCACGTTATCAATGAGACCTATAGTAGCCTCTATCAACTCTCCAACTGAACTACTTGCAGCTCATGTTACAGACATACTTACAAGAGCATATGACCAAGAAAATGATTACTTTATAAAAGACTCCTTCCAAATTTCAAAATTATACAATAGAACAACATTACCCAACAATTATGTGTTAGCCAGCCTGGATGTCGTCTCATTATTCAGCAACGTCCATTTAGAAATAGCTATAACAGCCATATTGTACAACTGGGAAAAAATTAGCAACAGTTGTAACATACAATAAGACAATTTCATAGACATTATCACTTTCCTCTTTAATAATACATATTTTAGTTTTAACAATAAAATTTATCAACAAATTTTTGGCACTCCAATGGGAGCTAGTCTTTCACCTATATTAGCAACATATGTAATGGACTACATCCTAGACATAGTTTTACCAATTTTACCTTTTAAAGTTCATTTTTTAAAAAAATATGTCGATGACCTAATATTAGCCTTACCCTCAGGAGGCATCGATGAAACCTCTCCACACTAAATAGTTTTGATCCACATATACAATTCACAATAGAAACCGAAGACCAGGACAATTCAGTACCATTCTTGGACACTAGGTTCATAAGAACAAGTGATAACATCATACTAATAGATTGGTATAGGAAACCTTGCAGTTCTGGTAGATTTCTCAACTATAATTCATATCACAAACAACAAATTAAAGTCAACTTAGTAAAACAGATGAGAAACAGAATTCTTAACATATCTGACAAGAGTTTCCACCAGAAAAATCTAAACATCCTTTCTAAACTATTCGTGGAAAATTCATATCCTCGTACATTAATAAATAAAATCCTATTCAATACCCCGTTATCCACTACAAATGATGCTAATGTTTCACAGTTAACTGTTAATAACAACAATGACAATAACACTCAAAACAACAATAATGCAGTTAACAATATTGCTGTCAATGATCAAAACCCAACCTTATACGTCTCTCTACCATACATCAAAGAGATCACTCCCAGACTGGCCAAAATACTTAATTCTAATGTCAACATCAAAATGGCAAACAAAACAGTACTAACTATAAATTCACTACATACAAATATCAAAGACAAAACACCTTTAAATGAACTTAGCAATGTAATTTATAAAATACCTTGTAAGACATGTAACATGAACTACATTGGTGAAACCTCGAGAAAACTTAACAGTAGAATTATATCACACAAAAGTGACAGTAGATTATATCCTGAACGTTGTGCTTTGGCAGATCATGTCTTTAAACTCGACCATATGATGGATTACGACTCAGTGTGCATTCTTGATAGAGAGCCCAACTCTGCCAAGAGACTTATCTTAGAAATGTGTCACATCGTCAACGACCATAACTGTTTCAACAAACGCACCGACATAAAACACCTCAGTGTAATCTATGCGTACCTACTAAGCAACGAACCCCATAACTCACACAACCATAACAGTATAGTTGCTGATGAATAACCACATCAAATATCTAAAAACAAATTACTATCATAATTTCAAAAAATAAATCCAGTAATTACTCAAATTTATTACCCACAGTAGCTGTAACAATTTTCTATATAAACAAAGGCCACAAATTGACACTTTTGACGTTTTTGACATTACCAAACAAAGAAGAACCCTAACCTAGGAAAGTGAAAAAAGATCATTATGCCAATCCACATGGACCAAATTTTAATTTAATCTAAACATTTTATTTTTTTAAACAATAATATTTTAACATGTAAATTTTGGCGTATATTGTGTATAAAACATTTATTTTAACTAACTGTGTAATAGTTCAATGTGCATATCTATGTATCACATAACACACAACAAAGGTTACAACCTCAACAAAGATGTAAGTGATATATTGTCACAATAATTTAAATAAATTTTAATTTTATCAATTTTAACCTTTGTAGTCTCCCTGATGATGGAAAAAAGTAATAAAATTTCCGAAAGCTTGGACCATTTTTAAAGAGTTTTCTTACAACCTTTTGCTGCATACCCAACTATTTACTAGTTTCTACCCTAACTAGTCAGCAACGACTACCCTTTCACTATATATATAGTCGCTTCTATATATATATATATATATATATATATATATATATATATATATATATATATAAGAACAGCTGATTAACTGGTAGGACCAAGACAAACTTCTGTGGGATTGCCTCAAGGAGGTATATTAACTCTACTCCTAAAAAAATAGAAAATTGTCACTCTCAACTTAATGACGCAACACTGACAGCCAAAAGGTGGTTTGAAAATAATGGCATATCAATAAATCATAAAAAGTCTTCAGTTTGTACTTTTACCAAAAGTAGATATAGAAATCCAAATACACTTTCACTCGCAAATATAGAGTTTTAATATACATCTGCAGTTAAATATTTGGGAGTTACTTTGGACAAAAAATTAAATTCTAAAGATGAAATATTCTACATGTGAAAACGCCATTAACATAATAAAGGTGTTTAGCCACCAGAAATGGGGAGCTGACCCCAATATAAGCATATTATTCTATAAATCATTTGTAAGATCTATAATGGACTATGGAAGTATTTTTTTCGGATCAGCTGCCAAATGTAATACATCCAAAATAAAAAAAATAAAAAAACAGATGTTTAAGACCATGCACAGGAACATTGCAAAGAACTCCAATAAATGTTTTAGAAGCGGAAAGTTGAGAACCACCTTCACATCTAAGACGGCAATTGCTTAGTGATCAGCTGATTTCAAAAATCAACAGCAATAAATCTATGATTAGAGATAACATACACCAGTATTTTCTGACATGTTTAACAAATAAATACTGGGAGAAAAAGAGATTACCACTTACAGTAGAAAGCTATTGTTGGCTACTTGATTACAAAGATTTTGTGTGTGAAAAATAAATAGCCACCTGTTTTTCAATTTCCTACGATTGTCTTAATTTAACCAATAAAAACAAAATATTTGAACTATGAAAAAGATGTCATCAGTAATGGAACTCCATCTTAAAGGAAACACATCAAAACTGGAACAACCATAAGCGAAACTGTGACTGCTACTGTAACATTTTTATTTTCCCTTTAAATAAATTTAAAAAATGTTACTTTGTTATACATTCTAGTACATATTTCTAATTTGCCCTGACGCGCCATCTAGTACAGTGCGTTTGTTTGGCCATGTTTATTAAATCATTTCCGTACGCTTTTATATGTATCAACCATGTATAATAATTGTAAATAGTTTGTAAGTAGGTAGGTCTACATTTAACTAATCCACATGTAATTTTATCATTTTTATTTAGGCATTAACAAGGTGTTAAATTCGGAACGCTGCTTTTTAGGTTATTTTGTAACGGTTGGCGACTTTGATTTGGTTTGATACTTTTGGGGTCGTTCGTTGGAATGTCGGAGGAAAGTGACACACGTTTTTAACGAAACACAATTTTCAATTAATTATTTAATTCCTCTTCGATGTCGAGTTGGTGCTATCTATGCACATTATGGTTAATGTTTCTGTTCCTGCCAGTGGTGGTTCTTCCTGTTATCTTGGCAAGATGGATTCCCGTCTGCACGTGGACGCGGTTTCGGAAAACCCTCTCAAGAGGTGGGTTTTAGGTTTTATCACTAGTGTAAAATTTCTGTCAGAACAATACGCTTATTATTTTTTTGTATTAGGGTTTTTTATTACGGATTCCATCAACTTTAATTCCGTTGAGGTATCGTTCCTGATTTCTATTGAAGATGGTTTCTACCACAGCTTTGTCAAACAGCCTCACCCATCGCCTGGACGTCTGAACTATATGGAAAAGTTTCTTCTTGAGCTGATTTCTCCCGTACAATTCATGTTTTACTCTTCGTTGCAGCAATGAACCTGATTTGGTGTTCATCCAACAAAGATACCTACCGTTACATATAAGTGATGTTCCAAGGACCTGGTATATTTTTTTATTTAATATTTTATCTTTCTCAATGTTTATTGATGTTTTTCGATACATATGTAGTTATATCGCAAACACATTTTCATTCCTATTGAGTACTCAATGAAGGATACATAGCCATAAGTAACCCTATGTCTATGACTATTAATTAGGAATATTTAATAAGAACCGTAACCTATGTTAAATTTTGAAATTTTTAATATCATTCCCATTTAATATACAACATAATTAATGACTTAATTGTCAACGACAATTAGTAGGTATACTGGTTACTTATATTAATGTAAAGCAATCGCCGTAAAACCATTTAAGTTACAACCTTGTAATATTAGATATTCTCTCATGTTAACCGATAACAGATAGGATTGTGATATATACATTTTTTGGGAATCTTTGTACATTCATTAAATTCATGTTTGTGAATATTTTTGTATTATTTCGCATATATTTTTATCACTCCTCTAGGTAGTTTTTTATAAAAGAGTTGTTGAAACTAAAATATTATAAACCCAGTCTAGGTTTCTGAATTTTATCCTAGGTATATCACTTTAAATCCAACAAACCAACACATAATAATACCTTTAACATTTTAAAAATTCAGTGGCGCCCATCTTTATTTATTCTATCTTAATGTCAAATATGTTTTAAATTAAACTACAACAAAATAATAAAATTTGTAAACATCGAAATATTTCTTAAAAAAAATACAAAATTCTTACCCACTCCATAATGCCTCTGACGGTAGAGCTGTCGTGCTGTAGTTGACTTATTTATTCCATTAGGAATTTTTACGTTACACTACTGCAGCTACCGACAACGGTTTGAATTGTCCTACTCTTTATGAACTTCTTCGTCTAAGAAGCACAGAGTGTCTCCATCTGTCGGGCGGAGGTTCAACTGGTACGACTGCTCTTTTATCCGAAGCTTCTCTCATAATTTTAAACTAATTCCACGACAGTGCCGTGTGCGATTTAATTTATATATTTTAATTATTACGGAAACAACTAACTTTGTTACACACCCTTCCTACTTCGGAAAAAAATTATTACATACATTTTTTCTATACCTTAACTGAATAGCTCGAAAAAATAAATAAAGTGAAACGAATCCTACCAGGTGCCTACCCTGTAGTAGTCTAACCCTATATTCGGGGAAGGTACGACAGTTACAAAGATAACTAAAGATAAAACAAAACATTTACGACGACTTCTTCGGCTTGTGTTGGTGTTTTCTCTCTAATGAGTGTGAACGTCTACAGTCTCGTCAGGTCCGCAGCGTCGGCAGGTGGTTTGTCTTAGGAAAAAGTCGATCCGGTTTCTGACGGGGCTGTTTTCTTCTATACTTCCATCTTCTGTATCTAGAGCTGGGAGGTTGGAGCGTTACCTCTCTCTGTCGATTGTTCTGGTTGCAGATTAAGACTGATTCTGTTTAAGTAGTACCGATGGGGAAGCATGGTACGGGCCAGGTATCCACCATGACGGAGCGTTTGTCCACCAAAATAAGTTCAGAAGTTGGTTCTACACGGTTACCCTCTTGCTGGATCTCTGGGATGGTTACGGCCTTTATGTTTACCAATCGAGCAATACTTGTGTCAACGGGAGCATTTGGCTCTAATCGGCACTTCCATGGTTCAGCTATCCGATCTCCTACATAGGAAACTGCAGCATCGTTTTCAATAACGGAATCACTGGTGCTTCTTGGCATGTCGACCGGTAAATGAGGGTGGCTGTCTTCATTCGGTATGAGGTGATTAGGTGTGCGGCATCCTAAGTACGTTGCTGCACAGATTTCTCACATGTTGCGTCTGGCCACAATGCCAACACTTTTTATTCCTTTCAGTGGATCCTCTAGTGAATGGGGTTGCTGGCATCAGCTGGTTTGCCTCAGTACGGTCCACGGTATTTCCCAAAGTGACGGAGGCGGTATGAAATGTTCGGTGTAGGCGAGTAGGATTATTTCTGAACGTGGAAGACTGAGAGGTAGAATTGGTCATATACGGAATAGACGGAGTATGTATACTGAGGTGGTAAAATCATGCGGTATGGGGTGGGTAGAACGGACGCCTGGGCTTGTTCGATCTCTGATCGGAGTAATTCACATTCTCTAACGGCTTTGATAAGTCCCATCACATCACTGATGTCGGATCTGCGGATGTGAAGTCGAATTTCTGGATGTAGGTTTCGGTAGCTGTGTCCTCCTACTGATAGCGACTTCTAGGTCAATGTGGTAATTGGCGGGAAAGACGAAATTTTGGAAGGCTGTGCAAAACTCTTCCTAAGTTGTCCAATATCCTCGGTTATTCCTTAACCACATAGCGGGCGTCCCTTGTAGTAGGTGGGGCATGACCTGCAGGAGTCGGTCCGAGGTGATTCCATAATACTCCCGGATGTCCTCAAGTCTTCTAGAAATGCGACGGGATCGTCAGTACCATCGAAAGTGAAACGCCAGTCATTTACCATCAATGGTACAATTACAGTACTTCGGACGTCTTACTCGGTCGATTCTCTAATTCCAACTCTCAAACTTTCTCTCAACGCGCAAACATGTGTCTAACAGCGGTCATTCGGTGAATATTTGTGCTTTTACGAACTAGGAAGTTTCTCTGGCTCGATATTAGTCGGAATTCCTCTCTGTTTCTCGTTTTTAAATCAAAATTACGGCTTAGACTCTTGTATCTTGAGAACGGCTTCTCAGATTGGAGAACGGATATTTCTAATTAATTCTACGACCTTGTATACCTATTTAACCATGGGTCACTCGGTATCCTTTTTTAATTTGTCAAAATGACAGGTCGGAGGCTTTCCACGGATTTCGCTGTATTTCGGCATCTGGACCATAGAAATCAAAATATATATACTTACTCTAGAATGCTGGTTCCATTATGTTCCACAGGGAAAAGTACGCCGCATATGCAAGTGTCTAGCAATATGCGCATGCGTACCATCAGTTTATTTCAAGTAGAACGTTTCCAAGTTCCTAAATCTTATTGATTAAATTAGAAGTCTAATATAATTCAGCAATAAATATATTTCGTTCGAGAAACCACCATATTTTTTGGCTCATACGAGACTTGCCAATGACTATTCAACACATAAATAGCATAGGTGAATTGTGATCTTTGTGTGATTTGTCAGTAAATGAACGCAATGATGTAACAGCTTTCCTTGAAAAGATATAGATTGTGCAACGGCGCTTTTTCTCCCTGACATCAAATGCCATTATTGGAAGTCTCGCCAGAGACGGTTTTATCAAGTTTTGATATTCTTGTATCGACGTATCGTTTTTGGTATTTATCGTTTGCATTTTGCGTTTATTGTATACCATTTTTGCTTCCAATAAATAATGAACTGTATAGTGTTGTGGTGTAACAAGAAAGGAAAAATTCCTGGAATTAATTATTTTTGGTAGGTATATGATTTCTATTATGTTTAAACCAGTTGTTTCGTTATTTCTAATTTTACTTTGTTTCTTATTTCAAACTGTACCTTATTCAAGGAGCCTAATCATTTTCAGCTTGACGAAAAAGAGGCATGATGCTGGATGCAGAATTTAGGAAGGAGCCCCATCGTAGAACATCTGAGTGTGTTGCAGCCTCAGCAACAATTAATTAAAATAAATTTAAAATTTTAATTCAATTTTTAATAACTCTAATTATCAGTAAAATAATAACCGCGCCACTGGTGTTATTTTTAGTAGTTTTAAGTCTAAAGGTTAAAAAATGGACACAATCCTTCGTTTTGTTAAAAACACATATCTCCGTGCGAAGAAAGAGATAGAAAAACGGGATGAGTGTTTTAGCAGGTGCCAGCTTAAAAAATAAGCGATTAGAGTTTTTGCCTTTGGTCTAGTCACACACGATATGAAAAATAAAATAATTTTAAAACGCAATTGTTGGTGGGTTGTTTTGTGAATAATGGTGTTATCGGTAAAAGTTCTCGTAGTTCTTCAGTTGTAAACACGTGTTGGGTTATGTTTTTTTGTGTACAAAATTCAAGGAAATTTTGTTTCTCACTTCGTCACTCCAGGGGCTTGTATTCCCCTTTGTGTTAAAGCAGTTGCTGTTCCTGAATGGGTCTTCTCTCTCACTAGCTGGCAAAATAGCTAGTTCCCTCATCACTACACCGCAGAGAATGTCGTTAACATTCTTCACCTGAAGCCATATTCACGTAACGTAAAACCCTTACTTATTTCTCGCATAATTGATTTATTAATAAAGATAAACGAATTTTTTAACTTAGTGCTAATATTAATCACAGTGAATTATTGATAATTAATTGTATTAAAACTGTAACCAGGTACCATTTTTACCTGTTATATTAAAGTGAAAAGCAGATTTCGTATGCGCATGCTTACTATAGGTTGACCAGACGTTGCATCGTCTTGAATTTCTCGTGTTTTAAATAAGCACATATTTTTTGTTGTAGTCTCAGCAGTACTAAACGTTGTAGTTTGTATTGCTAAATATTGTATTTTTTTGCTAAACATTTTATGTTGTGTTTAGACTTCGCTTGTTTTAATTACGTACATATTTTTTATTGTATTTTATTTTAGCAGTTCGCGTGTTTTAACTACGCACATATTTTTTATTGTGGAATTTTTAGCAGTGCTAAACGTAACTGCATTTTGTATTTAGAATAGGTAATAATTAATAAATTTTTGGATTGTTGAATTTTATCTCGATTTTATTTAATCACCTTTAATTACTAAAAAAAGTTTTCTCCGGGATTTGATTTAATTGCTTTTTAATAAGAATCAGTCCTATAGAAATATACAGTCCATTTAAATTCACCGCATTTTGTTGTCAATTAAATATAGTTTTTTGACCACCTTTTCAGGAAGGTTAACTGAGATACATTCCCGAACAGAGTGAGAAGAATGCTTTTCGATTTTTATTGATTACAAACATGTCTATCCACTCACACCATGAAATTGGTTATTTGTATAGCAAAATAACTATTCAATATTGACTCGTCATTAATGAAATCTTGTAAGTAAACATCTTGCAATAGAGCTAAAAAGCAATGATGTGTTAAAATATTTTTTATTAAATCCAGTTTATGAATGTTGAAGATCAAACCCAATTTCGAAAGAAAACTAATTCGAACATCAATATACTATTTTTTCCTAGGTTCAGTTCCATAAACATTTGATTATGGATTTTTACTCCTTTATATTTACGTCTATTTTATCAATAATCCCAAGATAATAAATATAAGCTATGGTTAAAATAGCTGTTGAAAATTACCAGTGAATTCAATGAAATTTAATTACTCGGAACAAAATAGAATTTTTGATTTGATATCTTCAATGGACTCATCCAGTGATTTTTTTTATATTTTCGTTTTACAATTTTGGCCTCTTTAAGCCATTCATTCATTAATATAAAACCAATAAATTCTGTCCTACTGGATAAGTCCATTCAGGTTTAAAAATAGCATAATATTTTATTAGAGCCCTCCCTGTTCAGAAATAGACTGATGGTGCGCATGCGCATTAACGACTATTGTGAACATTTTACAACACTTTTGTCCAATTGAAATGGCATTCTAGAGTAAGTATATATATTAAGATTTCTGTGCTCTGGACGTGTTTGGAAGCAATTATCTTTGAGTAAAAATGGACAATCTGTCAAAATGACAGGTCTGAGTGGTTTCTGCCCTTTAGGATAGTCGGTTCAATCTTTAGTCTCGGAATCGGCTTTTTCCACAATTTCGATAATCAGCGGTCTTGGTACACCATAAAAACGGTCCCTGCTCGGGCGCCAAATTTGTAACACACTTCGGTCGTTGCATGTCACTTTGGCGTCTTAGTCCAGGTTTCGAATTGTCTCGAGTGCCACCTTCCGGTTATAGTGTGAAGGTTACTGCACCAGCAGCTTCCATGATTTAAAAATTACACAGGTTAGATACTCAGACGTCCCTAATTCGTCCAAGTTTGCGCATAACGTCAGCTGGAGACCAAACGAAATAATTTAACATTGGATTGTGTCTTTCGGGTGGTTTTTATTTTTTTACGGCTATATATTTAATAAAAATGTACTGTAAAGTATAGTACACTAAAAAGTGATAACTACTTTAATAAAGGTATAAACTTTTTTTACGATTCAGATGTATTTTATATTATAAAACTATTTAATTGCTAGATGTAAAAACAGAAAATAGTCATTTACGTTAAGGGTAATTTTATCGTTAAAACTAATTGTCAAATATCTAACAAAAAAAATACTTTAAATTTACTTTAGAGTGATTTTATAAATGTTTAATCAAAAAAATAATTTTTATAAAAAAGTGATTTGAAATAGCTTATATTATCAGTGGAACTTTTTGATGCATATTGTTATTGAAGGTTTATGTTACTTAGGCTTTTATATACCTAGTGTTTAATTCACACTCAAAGAACAAATATGGCAAATGTAAATACGAGTATAACTTAGATTTACAGTCCTTCAATTTGGTATGTAAAATAAATGTTATAAAATTTTTCATAAGTTGTGCAGTGCTTTATTGTTATTATTGAATAAAATGCTAACTAATAAATGAATACGTAACTACTTAAAGCTATTATACAATACATCTTACAGAAGTTTTTTTGCATCATTTAAAATAAAGTCTAAAAATGTTAAACATGTTTATTAATATAATAACCTACTATTTTTTTAATAAAGGGGACTTCGGAAATCGAAAAAACGTTGTACTATTTTTAGAGCGAGTGTTACCTTTACACCAAACACAGTGCAATATATGTGAAATCAGTTTATAGGTGAAATTAAATAAAAATTTGTAAAAAAGACAGTAACCTCATATAATGACAAATTAAAAATTTTTGATGGGCACCAGGTGACGTCACATATCCTGCGCAATGTCTAACCTGATATGGTTCAACCATGAGCAGCTTCATTAGAGAAAGAAATACTCCATGGGTCGTATGGTATCGATAAGAGCCTTAGCGACCAGAAGGGCGGTCTTTACTTGCCCTACTGGGTTGAGTTACCTAGGTATTTACTTTTGGGATGTTAAACTCACAACCAAAAAAAAAGAAGTGAAGTAAATAAAAATTTTTTATTCAACTTTACCAAAAATCCGAAAGACAGGTGTGTAACGAACGATACAGGCACAACTGGCTTGGCTGATGTGGTGTGGTTCCGCTTGACCTACCTCTAAAGGTCACCAAAGTGAACAGACTGTAGCTACCACTGCAGCTACCGACAACGGTTTGAATTGCGCTACTCGATATGAACTTCGGCGTCTACGAAGCACAGACGAGACTGTTTCCATCTGTCGGGCGGAGGTGCAACTGGTACGACTGGTCTTTTAGTCGAAGCTTCTCTCATAATTTTAAGTTAGTTCTACTCTAGTGCCGTGTGTGGTTTAATTTATATATTCTAACTATTACGAAAACAAGTAACGTTGTTACACCAAATACAGCCTGAATCGATATTAGGAAAAAAGGGTCCACAAGATGTTTAGGATCATTTTAGAGTGCACTCATTACATCGTCTTCATACAAATGAAAACGGTATCTATAAATCGAAAAGCATTTACAAACCAAAGTAGAAAAAGATAAGTATTGAAAAGAGGTAACAAAGAAAGCAAGGATCGAGAGATGGTTCAATCGAAAGAAAGTAAGAAATATAAAAAGGAAACTTTCTTCCTATGACGGAACAGGCGGGTTATCAAAAAAATCGTGGGACAACAGCAGACCTTTTTGTCTACAGCACCAACAACAGTAAAAGGAAATAAAAAATGAAGTAGCATTGAACGGAGAGAAAAGTTACCCAGTAAGGGAAAAAGATGAGATTCGAATTACAAGCACTTTTTAAATTTGGCGATATTTACACGTTTAACTCGCATTTATCATGAATATTTGTTTTATTTATGAATTATATTCAAAGTGATCCTGCTTACTAACAAATGAACTTTTCTTGGTCAGTGGAAGTGTCCAATTTAAAATTTGAAAGAAATATTGACAATCGGCAAATGTCTGTCTTAGTAGTCATTTTCTTGGAAACTACTGGGTCGTTTGACACCAAACTTGTTACACAGATTCCTTAGGTCAAGGATAGCTGCTGCTATAATTTTCAACCCTACACCCCATATGCGTGCGTGCGTGCGTGTGTGTGTATGGCTGAACCGATTTAGATAAAATTTTACACACATATTAAGGGTAGAAAGGAGACGACCTGTATAGATTTTGGAGTGTTGCCAGATTTATCAAAAAGTAATTTTTTTTCAATTTTTTTTTAAATCAGCAAAATAAGCATTTTTATGAAAAAATTCAAAATATGAATGTTGTAGAACATAAAATTTTCTACACATTTTGTCATTACCGTTTTTTTTTAATTCCTCATTGTTTCGTCGCTTGAGGGCGTGAAAATAATGTATATAGACATTTGCGACTTTTTTTTAGATTTTGAGACAAAATTATGGATTTTTACGAAAATTTACAAAAAAAACAAAAATGTAGAACATAAAATTTTCTACAAATTTTGTTTTTACTTTTTTTTCGACTTCTGCATAGTTTTGCCGCTAGTTTTTATTTTAATTTTTAAGCAATTTTTATCCTTATTTAATTATTTTTAGTTAAATTTTAATATAAAAAATTTTAAAATTGTCTTTAAATTTGTAATGATTAATTCTATAATGATAATTTTTTTCGAAATTTTATTACCAAAATTGTGGAATTTTTTAAAATTATACTACGATTTTACACTAAATTGCATAACTTCTAAAATATTAAAGTTATTGAAATGAGATTTTCACCATTCGAAAGATAATATAAAACTCTAAATTTAAAATGTATTTTAGATTCTAAGAATTTAGAATTATAACTATTATAACCAAAATAAAGATTTTTGTAATTTCGTTGTATCAATAAGCATAAAATAAATGAAACAAGTAAATAGCACATCCGAAAAGGATCCAAAAGTACTCTGTGAGTAAATTATTTCATAATTTTAACATAGCAGAAAATGTAATTGGATTTTTGACAAAAATTTGATTTTTTTTTTAGTGTTTTAAACTAACTTTATTATTGCATTTTGATCCAGAAAACCTAAAAAAAGGTGTTTCCTTTTTGAATAAAATTGAATGAGATATTAATTATTTATTGATTTTAAAATTATTCAAAAAAGGTTTTATTTTTTTTCAGGTTAATATTAATATTAAAAATTTAAAAAAATACCGTTAAATTTGTAGTAAAAAATTCTATAACTGTAATTTTTTTCAAAATTTTATTCAAAAAATTGTAGAATTCATAATTAATTTTTTTAAATTTAATATAAGTTTAAAAAAAAATTGTACAACTATTAAAAATATTAAAGATATTAAAATGGGATTAATACGATTCTATAGGTAATACAAAACTCTAAATTTAGAAAATATTTGCCTCTTCGAATTTAACATTATAATTATTATAACCAAAATAAAAAAAACTAAATTTTTTTGTCCTTTTGACACTACATCCGAAAGGGATCAAATAGTACATTATGTGTGAAATATTTCAAAAATTTAAAATAACTCTTTCTGAAATTATACAAAATTATAAAAAGTTAAAAAAAAATTTTTACAAAAAATTAAGTTTTTTTTTATTTTTGTAAACTAATTATATTAATGTATTTTGATGACGAAAAACTAAAATAATCGATTAAACAATTACTAATGTTAAAGTATATCATCATCACTAACAAAAACTACACTTTTTAACACTACCTATGTTTCGATAACTATGTTAGCATCATCAGGAGTTGATGATAAACTCAGATGATAAACGTACGTAGAGTGTCAAAAAGTGTAGTTTTGGTTAGTGGCGACGATATATCCTTCAGTACCACTATCTTGTTCATTTTTTTTATCTTCCGAGTCTTTTTTCATAATTTCATTAGTCCAAAATATTCCATCGTTCTCCCATTTCCAATTTTGACTTATTTAAATGTATAATACTGAAACGCACTAATGTAATTTAAGCTCAAATCTTTTTATTTAACCCATCCTTTCTTTCTTTTTGTTGATTTAAGGAAATTAAACTCAAACTAAACGTTATATTTGTTTAAAAAAAATATCAAAGAAACACAAGCTTGATACAAAAGAACGTAATCCCCAAAAAAAAAACTTGGTCGAAAGGAAAAACTGACGTCCAGAGGAAAAACGAAATTCGAAGGAAAAACAAGTCCAGAAGAAAAACAAAGTCCAAAGGAAAAACTGAAGTCCAGAGGAAACTCGAAGTCCAAAGGAAAAACTGAAGTCCAAAAGAAAAACTGAAGTCCAGAGAAAAAACCCTAAAAGTTCACATAAAGTAAATATAAGACAAAAATCTTATAAATTACCAGATTTCGTAGTCTCTGTTTTTGAAAAAGAATATAAAACAATGATAATATTAAAATGAATTACATGAATTTTAGATCAAAATCAAAATAATATGAAATACAAAAATCATTAAAATGAATTACATTTTAAGACAATCTGTAAAAACAAAATACATAGATTCTCTTTTTGTATGCGAGACACAGACATCAGATAATTTATAATAGTATAAATGATAAGATATGAACTTTTAAGTAAATAAAAAAAATATACTGGCATAAAAAACAGTTAAAAATAACAGTAAGAAGTTAAAGCGTCAAAATAATTAATAATGATATCAAAGAATTTTGGTGAAAATATAATATAATATAATAAAAACTTACCCTATAAGATGAGGGGGAGAACAAAAGAAATCTTAAGTAAGCGACACGAACGATATAAAGTCAATTATTTTGACTGAGTAGGCAAAAAGAAGAACATTATTAACATGGGAAAGACATTTTATAGGAATACCAAGAGAATAGAGGGACATGATGCGAGGAAATAAGAAAGGGATATCAAGCGAGTATGAAATTAAAATATATTGAGTAGAGGAATAATGAAAATACAGGGTGGCACAAAAAACATAACAATACGTTCTTAGCGTGATTTTGTATTCATCTTGTTCTTGCCTATCCGCGTAATCTTGGATAATGAATAATAGCTAAGTCAGACCTTTAGCGCCTCGTAAGTCCTATCGTAATCAGTTAAAATTTTAATATTAAAAAATAGGCTTGGCTTATGATTATTAAATTTTATATTTTTAATTGCAGCTTACGACATTACGCCGATGTGGATTTCCTGATATAATTAGACCAAATAGACAAAAACGATATGTTATTGGTACAGAAGGATGGGATAAAAGAAATATCAGTTACTTGTAAGTATGACAATAGATTTATGAAATGTTTTCTCCTTTATTTATTGCAAAATATATATTTAATATTTCCCATCACTTTATAATTATACTATTTTCGATTAATATATTATCTAATATGTATTTATGTATTCTTAAGTCTTTAAAAGTTTTTAGCCTGGCAAATTGGTCACCAAAGCTTGGAGAGGCTCTAGTTCAAAAGAATATCCAAAAAGCACTTGATCTCTGGGGTGGTTATGGTCGGTTACAATTTCACAGGAAATATTCTCAAGATGCTGACATTATAGTTTTATTCGCACATGGTTATCATGGGGACAGGTACATTGATTCATTTCTACAGTAAAAAAAAATTAATAACTACAGCTTTAACTGTTTAACTGTGTCGGCTTTTACTTTATGAAAATCCATTATTAAATTTAAATAAATAAAACGTTTGTGAAAATCGTAAAAGAAAAAAAAACTACAGTTTTATTTATAAAATGTCATTTAATTTCAGCAATCCATTTGATGGGCCTGGCAGAATACTTGCACACGCATTCTTTCCTCAGTATCAAGATGACCTCGGAGGCGATATTCACTTCGATGCAGATGAAGAATGGATTGACAAATCTATCGAAGGCAACTTATCAGACGGAACGGATTTTTATACTGTCGCACTTCATGAACTAGGTCATTCTTTAGGACTGGCACATTCCCCAGTAGAGAGTTCAATTATGTTTCCTTATTACCAAGGTCCTGAATCTGGCGTTCAACTTGGTTATGACGATATTTTAGCCATGTATGATTTATATAGTAAGTTGATCAATTTAATATAAATTGTTCAATATTTGAATGACTGGAAATTGGACTAATGCTCATGTAGTACATTTTCATTCCTTAACATAAACTCTAGTTCATGATTTGATTGGGCAGTTTAATTTTACAATTATTGATTTACACTGCTAGGAATAGGATATTACACCCTTTAAGTTTTTTTTTTTTGGTAATAATAAATTATTGAATCTAGGTAATATTAACGTTAATATCAAGAAACATATCTTTGCTTCCTCAAAGTAATAACATTTTTTACAAAGAATAAGCATTTTTTAAAAAGTGATATTATTGATAATAAACAAATATTTTTCTTCAGTACGCAGGGTGCTAAAAGAGGATAAAGAAAAAGTTACGAATATCGACGAAGACGAATACTTAACAACTAATTCACCACATATAACTGATTTTTCAACACATTCTGCAACTACAGAAAGTACAAATACAAAGTAAGTACAATTATTATGACTTTAAAAATATGAGTATTTTTCATCTATAATTAAAATATTTAATCAAGAATATTTTTTTTGATTTTCTTTATCTGATATCTATATTCAAAATTTTTGTATTATTTCCTACCACTATCTTAATTAACCATTGTTCATTTTTGCTTTACGCTTATTAGTATTATCTAAATTGCTTTTTGCTAATTCTCAACAAAACATGGTTAGTGAAACCTATCGAAAGAGTTATCTTATTAAAATTTTATCTTTACACAGTATGTCTCACATCTCGTTTGGACTCTCTACCTTTCGTTTAATGTAAATTTTACAATTTTTTGTTTATTTTGTTGCGTAATATCGCATAATACTGCTAGGTCAAATTTATATAGGTCATATCAGACTTCAAGGAAACATTATAATAATATAAAACTTCTCTCTAACTAATAATTAATTATAAATTAAGTAGTTTCTACCGAAATATATTCTCTCCATTTGTATTTTTTTTCTCTTCCTTCTTTTCTCTTTAAATATTATCTTTTTATCTTTAACTAATGTGACATCCTTTAATATCTTTATATCTTTATTGGTGAATATTTGCAAATTTTTTATCTTTTTAATTAGCTTCCTCAATAATGGTTCATTGAATTAAGTTCATCAGTATCGTAATGAATTGAATTTGTTGTAAAGTTAATCATTATTCATTCATTATTAGTCTGCCGAGCTTCGTCTTTTTCTACGCCATATTGTTCAGGAATTATCTTTTATCTTTTAAGACGTAATGTATTACGTTATATATTGCTGTTTAGATGTGCGCAGTCCAAACAAACTTTTTGTCGAGTAACTAAGTTGTTACTATTTATCTTATCTTACCTTGGAATTATTTATAATAATAATTCAGTTTGGTTATTTAATTATACTCAGTTTATCTTATTAAGAAGAGAATAATTTGTAAATAATTCATTTATCGCTATTTTCTCTTTGCATTAATTTCTTTTAAAATTTTTTTGTTGTTTCTCCTAAACAAATAATATCTTTAAAATTTACTCGAAAAGATTTTATTTTAAGTGGTACCGGTTATCCCATTGAACAAAAAGGTTGTCTGGGAGAGTGGTTTTCGCTGTTAAAAATAAATTATTTATTAAGATTTATTGCGAAATTTATTCCAATTTTTTTTGCTAGACCTAGTGTACTCAAAATTTTTAGAAAATTTTGATCCCATTTCTTGATTTAAAATTTTCTGTCGTTCAGTGCCGTTCGTTTTTATTATTTTCCAAGAATAAAACTTTACATATTCGAATTTTATCGCAACGATTGGACATTTAAAATTTAGATTTCGAAATAAATTTCCAATTACCAATTGGACTTAACTCTAGAAGAGTATTTTTTTATATACCGAGTAATTTCCACCAATAATAAATCAATCCGAGTATTAATATACTGGAATTGATGTCAAACAGTGAAGGTAGCGACACTCCTGGAAATACCGATGTACTAGTAAGCCGGGTTTATAAATTAAAGAAGGAAGGCCTTACTACCGAGTTAATTAGTCGACAGCTATCACCGTCTGGAGGCGTTAGGGAAAAACGCAGACGTTTGGTGGAATTTCTCAAAAATTGCCCTCACGTACAAAAGGGTACATTTTGTGGACAACCTAATTCTATAGCAGCACCGAACAGTACCGATACTACTCCAGCCAAAACTGATAATAGCAAAATAACCATGGCAACTTTACTTCCAATAAACGTTAATGATTGGAGGATATCTTTTGGAAATCGTGATAACCCGGCAAGTTTTCTAGAACGACTAGACGATATATGTACTGCTAGAAACGTACAACAGAATCAATTACTTCCGGTATTACCTGAATTACTGACCGGCGAACCAGCATTGTGGTTCGGCAATAACCGCAGTCGATTTGCAAAACTAGGACGACTTTGAAAAAGTTTTCCGTATTTTCTTCTATCCAGTAAATTACGAAGTAGACTTAGAGGCTGACATTCGAAGACGATTGCAACGCCGTAATGAACCTGTATCTTCATATATTACCGATTTACAAACCTTAATGCGGCGTCATGGGAAACTAACGTCCGAACAACAGCTAGCCTGGATATACCATAATCTGTTACCCGAATACCGGCGGCAGATCAGGAAAAATGACTTTAAAGATTTTACTTCTTTCTGGCAAGAGGTGGAGGAATTTGAGTTACTTCGGAAAGAACTCCAAAACATTCCTAGCACCAGTGGATGGTAAAGAGGTACAAATCAACGTTTTCAATCTACAAATATAGCTAGTAACGTACCGAATGTGAATACAATTCCAGTTCCATCTCGAAAACCAGTAGCCAGTACTAGTTCTCCTAGAACAAGCACACAAGTCCATCGAATGCCTGTAACTGGAAATTCTGATACACTGTGTTGGCATTGTGGTGAAACAGGCCATGTCCGATCACAATGTAGGAATCAACCGAAACTGTTCTGTTCCCGCTATCGCAAGGAAGGAGTCCTTACAAGAGACTGTTCCTGTTCGATGCAGGAAAACTAATCCGAAGCTTTCCCGCAGAGAGGCCGCCGCAGCTTCTCCATCTCTTAGCCTCTCAAGATCATCCGTCACACGAACCGTCAGATCCAGGACCGCAAATTGATGTCCATATCGAAAACTTTAAGTTTAAAGCCTTGTTGGATACCGGATCTGTCCGATCATATGTTGGAGATCAAATAGTGAAACACTTTTCCCATAGAAAGCAGAAATTTGGTTTCTATCACCGACACATATGATCTAAAGTTGATGGTAAATGACGTTATAATGGAGGAACCTCTGGAATACTCTCCAGGTCTGATCGCTGATTTGGTTTTGGGAAGTATAAATTTAGCATGGAACTATGAACAGGGAAGACCTATCTAGATGGCAAACTAGTGAAGTGTCAATCTCCAGATACACTGTCTTATACTATAGGAATTATAGAAGTAGTAAGATCATCGCTGAAAGAGCACCCCGGATGGTCTTATGAACTTAATGTAACTCCGGTAGAAAATTTCGCGATGATGTTAAAACTGATAGGATATTTAACAATATCTCCCAATCAGGCTTGGAAGAAGTCGAAGATGATGGAAGGGAGTCTAGTACAAAATATCCTCTAGTAACAACCGCTGGGGCAATCTTCGAACGTTCTGTAACAGCCAAAATTACTGACCGCTGCGAATTTAATAATTTTACCAGAATTTCACGCTAAATATTATGAGGGCGAGGAAGGATTATCTGATTTAGGATGTCCTGTAGATACCGTGCCATTACAAAATCGAAATCTGACCGAAATACAGGAAGAAACTTTGAAAAGTTTCCTAGACAAGGAATTACCTGAGTTTGAGGAAATTTTGTAACCGATAGACCTAGTGCATCACGAGATACGACTTCTAGACTTCACACCGATCAAGCAAAGATATCGTCCACTGAATCCTATGATGCAGGAGATCTGCAATGCAGAGGTGGATATGATGTTGAAAGAAGGGGTAATAGAGCCCTCCAACAGTCCGTGGAGTTCTCCCATAGTAATCGTCAAGAAGAAAGATGGAAAGAATCATTTATATATTTATGTATTGACTTTTTTTCCCATTTAACCAACTTTGTATCTATAACGGTTAACGTAATCCCAATAGTGTATTTCTATAGCCTGAGTTTTGATAAATTCCTAATAACCTTAAAACAAACGGTCAGATATATTAAAAAAAAGTATACCGGGTCATTCAGGGGGTAGGGCCAAGTTCATATCTTCAGAGCAAATAAACGGATTATTTTAAAATTTTGGTTGGTCAGTTTAGATTTAATTTAGAATTATGACATAAAAATCCAAAATGGCGGACTTCCGGATTCTTTGAAATTGGCGTAAAACTGAATTTTTATGTATTTGGATTCTACAAGTCGACTTACGTATTATTCATATTGAATTGGGAATTTGGAACGTTTGGTTTTCAACAATGTTGAATAATATCGACACCACTAACCAAAACTTGTTGATCAACTACTGATGATTCTAACATAGTTAGCGAAACGTACGTAGAGTGTTTTAAAAAATTAAGTTTTGGTAAGTGGTGACGATATCCTTCAACATTGTTGAAAAGTGAAAAATAATTTTGGCTGTCAAAAGTAAAAATTATTTTTAACCGACGAGGCTGCGACTTCGTCTCAATCTCTTAAAAGGTAACCAGATGTTACCAAAAATATTATTTTTGCATACATTTAAATATTTTTAATTTTCTGTGTTTTAATTACTTCACAGCCGTTTTTGATGAAAAACTCAATTTTTTAAATGGGAAACACGGTGGGCCATTTGGTCATTAAATTGGCGGTTTAATTAAAAATCAAATGATATGAATAATGTCGGAATTGTTTTTAAAAAAACATTATTAAATTAAAAACTAAATAAAAATTTAAAACATAAATGGATAAAAGACTGAATGTAGCTATTTTTATTCAAGTCGTACCAGATCATGAAGACCATGAATATTGTGTTATTTTATTTTATTCTGACATTTTTCTCACTAGAAAAATTCAACAATAATCTTATGGATTCAATTAAATCAACATAGAAAATGAAATGTTTGAAACGATGAAATTACAATTTAATTACAATATTATGAATAAAATGCATACAAAACAATAAAAATAATAACAAGGTCCTCTCAAACACAATTGGACACTCCTCCCTTAAATCATTTCTAGGAATTCTGCATATCGCTTCTAACACTGTATCTCTTAAATCATGCAAAGTTGTAGGAGGTCGTGAATATACTTGATTTTTAATGTGACCCCCACAAATAAAAATCAATAAGAGTCAAATTGGGAGACCTAGCGGGCCATATAACAAGACCATTTGTACCTATCCAATTTGGCCCAAATTTATTTTGTAAATAAATTGTGACAATAGCTGCATTGTGTGGTCCTGCTCCATCTTGTTGGAAAAACATATCTATTGTATTTTCAGCAGGTAAATGACTGATCTAATCTTGAATCTCATTCTCTAAAAAATGTAAATATCGCTGACCTCTTAAAGACCCATCAAACAAAATCGGTCCTATTATTTCGGTTCCTAAAATCCCCACCCAAACATTAAAACCTAAACGTTCTTGAAAAGCTCCTTGTCGA
Organism: Neocrepidodera transversa; assembly: GCA_963243735.1. NCBI lineage: Eukaryota > Metazoa > Arthropoda > Insecta > Coleoptera > Chrysomelidae > Neocrepidodera > Neocrepidodera transversa. The sequence continues at coordinate 34,382,526 of OY725341.1, forward strand.
AGTAGATGCGAATTTTCTCTTGCTCAATATTTTAAATGATTGCCGTTGAACATTCCGTTATTGGTAAACCTAGACTAGTCAGAGAATAGAACTTTGTTAACAAAATTATTGTGTAATTATTGTTGGATTAAAAACCAATTGCATTACTATAATCTGCGGTGCTATTCATTTTCATACAAGTGTTGGTTGACTTCGAATTTCCCGGAGAGATTTAATAAGATTAAATGCTATGCATGCCAATATATTAATATCTGTTTCCTCGCTTATAATTAATTCCTTTCCATTTTCTTCAAGACCTTTGCGAAATTTTAGCTCTATTTTTCTAAAATAGGTTGAAAATTATTGTCACTGATGATGATTGTTATTTCAGGATTAAACGTCGTTTAAATGACAAGTATGATATATCACTAAATTTCGATTTGAACGGTTTATTAATATTTGTAATAAAAAATACTCTATTAAAAAAATTTAAGGTGGCCGTTAAGATACGAAACGTCGAATCCAAGATTAATTAGCACAGTATAATTTATATACAATAAATCGTTCCTTTTCCATTTTTTGAAAATAAAATATAAATTTTATGCAGAAGAAAACGAAAATGTTTTCCCTGTAAAATATGAGAAAAGTGAGAGTCCCTGTAGATTTTTTCAATCAGTGTAATCATCTCTAAAATATAAAACATTTTGTCCATTCAATCATCTTCGTATCATCTTATGGTTTAGAATATAGCAATGTCAAGAAATGATAAAAAAACGGACCGTATAGCCCGCGGGTATCTAATATTTGAAACACCCTGTAGACATATAAAAAATAATGCTTCCCAGACACAATATCTCTTACATCAAATTATTATAGTCAATGCGTTACTATTTTTAATTACAAGTTTGTTACTACTGTTAAAGCATCGTATTTTAGGCGATTTTGAACAAAAAATAGATTTGGAAAGCCAGTTTTCGGTCTGTGGGTAAGTTTTTAAAACTAACTTAATGCAGTTTTTCTTTGAATGATGACCTGTAAAGCATATAATTTTTTAATAAAATCTGACGGAGTATGTAAACTCAGCACTAAATCATTTTATGACATGTAATCTGAGGACCATTTGAAACAGGGATTAATAATCCGACATGTAAACTGAGCACGCAAAAATTACGAAAATTCCCATTTCTTGAAATTATTATAACATTTTAATAGTATCAAGGATTTTTAGGCTTACCTTATGTTTGCAAACATAATGAATTCAGCATATTACGAAATTTCCCCATATTTCAAATTTTTTGAAATTATTTTATGTCAATTGGTATAAACAGAGTATTTAGAATATAAAATGAGTGAATTTGAAATTATAACAAATTATTACTTTTAAATGGGTATACATATTCAAAAAAAAAAGTTTTGAAAAGTGATGAAACATTTTGGACTTGCACAAATAGTAAATGCAGTACAAAGATTTTAGAAGCACTATATATTTTTTATCATTGTACACGAAATATTTTTTCCTGAATTTTATTATTTTTTAAATAAATCTGTATAAGTAATATACTGCGGTGATAAAAATGAAAAAATAAATAAATGGTCAGTCTTTTTCTTAAATAAATCGTGCTCATCAGATTACCAGTTTTTTCACAAACGATTAGTCCTCAGATTACATATGCTTGTTCAGGTACAAATATTAAATCTGAATTTTGTTCCTCAGATTACATGCACCCAAATCTGACCGTTTGTTTTACAGTTATTCGTAATTTATCAAAACTCAGGTTTAATGGTTATAGTAATTTTAAAAATAAATTAATACCACTGTTTTTTTGTTAAACCCTGTATAATTAATACATATTTTTAAATATCTAATTTATGACTAAATTCTTCCATAAATAAATTCAATATACTATACGACGAAGACGAAACTAAATTTTTAGTTTTACAGTGAACGAAAGCCAAAAGGTTCAAACCAAAGACAAAGAGCGAATCAGTTTCCTAGGGATGAAGCGATGTTGCCGCCTTTAAATTAAAATAAGTAGTACAAGAGCTATATGTAATATATGCATTTTTTCTCACTCGCAATTAATGTACTTTCTTGTAATACCTATTTCAGACACATATTTTTTATTTATAATGGTTTATTTATTTAATAAAGAAAATTTTTGTAATATTTTAAATATCTCAGGTCAGACCGACTCTAGGTATCTTCAATTCAATCGTTTACAGGGCTGCAGCATATGACAACACTGCTTAAAATATCAAATGCTCGGAAATTATGAAGGCCTTACTACTACTGGTTATAAACCATTTTAAAACCGAGCAATGGGAGTTTTAAGTCGAAATGTTTAATTTACCTGCTTCTTTGAGCTTATGGTCAGTCTTTTTCTTAAATTAAAAACGAAGCAACCAGACTTTAAAAAATATATTTTTTTTTGGTCTAAAACCTTAGATATTTTTAATCACGGCAATAAAAATTTAATACAAGAGAAAATAAATAAAAAAATATTTTTTAAGAAATTTTGTGATATTTTTGTGACAATGTGTAATTCTATATGCTATTAATTTTTTATATCAATAATAAGTTAATTATTCACACAATGTGTCGTAATATTCGACCGATAACCCTCTTTAGTTAAGAGTTTTGTTCAGAGGCGCCAATATCATACGTTATCTTGCCTAAAATCGTTTTTGGATGAGCGCTCCGTTCATATTAAAGATAGGAAGCTGCGGTTTTCACCAATCGATTCTGTAGATAATTCTTTAGATCGCGTCTGTGGCACTTTTTTTAGAATAATTTTAGTAAAAGTGATACGACTATCAACTTTTTTCTCTAGACAAATTTAAAAAATGTAGCACAGATGAGCTCTTCTCATAAATATTTTAAATATCATGAAAAAACCGCATATTTTTAGTTGCTGTATTAGGCGAGAACAATTCCAAAAACGAATAATTACGTTTTGTGGCGCTCTACCCTGTTCTGGGCAGAAGAAATTGTGCTAGAGGGTCGGATTCCTTAACATTAACCGGAAAATACTAAAAGAAATAATTGTAACACCCAATTCATTACAATACAAGCACATTTTCCTTAGGTAATTATCTAACCGGCATCCACAAAAGTCTCTCGTCCAAATACCAATAATTTTGTTTTATGGCGCTCTACCCTGTTCTGCGCAGAAAAAGTTGGACTAGATGGTAGGATTATTTAACATTAACCGGAAAATACAAAAAAAATTTGACATCCAATTTATTAGAATACAAGTACATTTTCCTTGGGTAAATTTCTAACCGGCAAACACAAAAGTCACGTAGAGTGTGGGCCTCTTAAATCTATAAAAGTTAATATATGGACATGAGGCTTACTTTAAGAGGACGCACACCACGTTACTTTTGTGGTTGCCGGTTAGATAATTACCTAAGAAAAATGTGCTTGTATTGTAATAAATTGGGTGTGACAATAAATAATTTTTTTAGTATTTTCCGGTTAATGTCAAGTATTCCTACCCTCTAGCCCAATTTCTTCTGCCCAGAACAGGGTAGAGCGCCACAAAACGTAATTATTCGTTTTTGGAATAGTTCTCGCCTAATATAGCAACTAAAAATATGCGGTTTTTGTCATGATATTTAAAATGTTTATTAGAAGAACGCACCTGTGCTACTTTTTTAAATTCATTTAGAGAAAAAAGTTGATAGTCGTATCACTTTTCCTAAAAATAATTTAAAAAAAAGCCACATACGCTCTCTTAACAATTAAATACAGAAATTATTAGTGAAAACCGCAGCTTCCTATCTATAATATTAAGGGAGCGCTCGTCCAAAAACCATTACAGGCAAGATAACATTTGATATTGGCGCCTCTTAAGAGAGAAAAACAACTTTATGAATTATTTTAAATTGGGTGGATAATTAATTTTTTAAAAGGTAGCATTTTGGCAAAAAGAAAGTTATGAAAACTTCATAAAGGTGCATGACATTAGAGATGGTGCCGACAGCATTTACCACTCTAATTTTTTTGAGCCATAAAAAATAATTTTTTTTATAATTCTCAAATATTTTCTAATGAAAATAACAAATAAAAAAATAAATGGAAGTGCCAAAATGAATAATTTTTCAATTAAATGATTGTTTTCTTAACCATTCGTTAAATTAATTAAAATTTATTTATGGTAACGCTTTTAGTTTAAATCGGAAAAAAGTGCAAATATTTAAAAATTATTGGTAAATAAAATAGTACAATGATTGAAAAACGTCTAAAAATTAATTTTTCTCTAATGTGAAAAGTTTAAGAATCTAAGTTTTTAAAAATAAATATGCGCGTTATATGGGGATACAACATATACTCTCTATAACATTTGTTTAAAAACTTAGCAGCTCTAGCAACAGAACAGATGTGTACTTAATTTATTTCAATAAATTAAATAAAGAAAGAATTGTATTTGACTTATTGCAATGGTTAATGTTGGTATTAAAAAATAAAAAATAAAAATACAGCAAATCACTATGAAGCTGATATTTCCCATTAAATTTAGTATTTGTAAGATTTTTTTATCGAAAGTGAACCTAATTTTAATTGGTTTTCCAACATTAAAATATTTTTTGAATTTTGAATCTGTATAATCCCTATAATTTCAAATCCCATAAATTATTTTTAATTAGTAATTTTGTTTTGCTAAAATATTTCTCCAGATAATTTCCAATTAATTGCACTTAATTGATCAAAACGTTAAGAAAACAAGCAGCTAATTTGAATATAAACAAATTAAAAAAAAATTGTAGACTTGTTCAAAGGCAATATCTTTTAACTTGGCTATTAAAGGTATACTTGTTAATATGGTTGGAGAAACAATAATAATAATAATAATAATACTCGCCATACTTTTCACCCCCTTGCGAGTGAACCCCAGAACCAATGGCCTGGGAGGGAAGAATAATATAACCGAAAGCCAACGATCTGTGTTACCGACACAATCATCGGTAACGTTATGACGCTTACGTAAAAAATATCTTACAAACCGCGTGCTTAAATATAAAAATCAACGTGTTTCAGGATTATCCTCCACAGTTATCGATTCAGAAAATAAAAAATCGGATATACTTTAATATGCCAATCTAATATTTTTATATAATTTGTTCACATTGTTACCATAATTATTAGTTGTGACACCCTGTATATACTTATTACTGTAACCACTTATTAACAAGGAATGGGACGCCTCCGTGGGACATGCAAACGTGGGATTTGCGAAAAGAACCTGTTACGTGGGGCTTGCGAACACGCATACCTGCTTTAATCTAAGGGCTGACCATCGGCGGAACTTGTAAACAAGACCATGATTATAACTATAAAACTATTATTATATGATATTTCTAAATTATTATTTGAAAATGTTAAAAGAAAAAATGATAAATATTAATAATTGATTGTATGGCTAAAAGCACAATAAATATAATGATTTTTAATTTACCTAACTTTACAACAAATGTTATTGAAATAAAATTTTTACAATCTTAACAGCTGTACCCTATAAATATAATTTATCATTGAAATAATAAGAACATAATCAAATTCAAAGAAAGATTAAAATTTCTTCATTATGTTTACATACCTATAAGAAAATAGGAAATAAATGGATATATTCAAATTAATTAACACTTGATAGTTAATCTTTGAAATTGTTGCTGCTTTAATAAAATATTAAAATAAAGCGCACATAAAATTATTAAAAAAAATTTCAAAAGTTGTCACTCGCTATACAAATGCATTCCAATCCGAAAATAATAAAACAGCTTTACCTGAAACCACATACCTCCTACGACAAAAGCTACCCTGACGACGTTACAGCCGAAAACAACCGAAAAATAATAATGTTTATGAGATCCACAGTTATTAACATTCCAGCAAATTTACACAGTTTACCACAAATATTAAGCGCTGAAAATTATACACACATTGTAGAGGGCGCTCAACGCAGCAAAAGTGTAAGTAACCACAAATATAAATTTAGAGGTAACATGCTAAAAACAATATTTTTGGAGACTTACACACCAAAAAGTAAAAGTAGGTACCATTCGAATCAGCTCGAAGTGAAGATAACGAAAAACTATGAAATAAATTGTGGTATACCTGTGTATGTATGCCACAATTCGGAAGCTATCCACAAATACTGTCTGTGCACACACAAGTATCCACAAATATGTACGCTCCTATACACTAACACACACACACACACAGACATCATCGCGAAAATATTAAAATCGTATTCTAGGGACCCCAAAACGTGTTTATCCATTGAAAACTCACTACCCAATTTTTAGCATGATTCCTATACCTCTCTTATCTGAAGGGCGAGATGTAAAAATCTGATGTGACCAGCACATGACCTCTCGCCATTTTTGAATCAAAAATCTACAGGTTAACACAAAAAAGTATGAAAAAAAAAATACTTCTTTGTAAATCTGGCAACAATGGCCAAAGTTTTGAAAACTTTAATAATACGAAAATAAACTGTAGTGTATACAAAATAAATGTGTGAAACTTTATTATCTTTTTGTATAGTAATAACGTCATCACTCATAGCAACTGCCTCTTCCGGTTGTCCGATTGGCACCAAAATCTAGTCAGATCTAATCTAGGGTATCAGAATCCTGTACACAAAATTTCAATTTTTTTCATTCAGTAGTTTGTGAGTTATCGTTACTGCAACATCCATAAAAACACACACACACTAACACACACACACACACACACACACACACACACAAATTGAATACGCAATGTTAAGCGATATTTGGACATCAATAAAAAAGTTGTGTAAACCTTTTTGTTTAAAAATTAAGGTATTAATTAAATAAAACCAAACTCGTCAATTTCGGTTTATTCCCAATTTTTTCGGAAACCGGATTGATATTTAAATTTTGAAAAAAAGCAAAAAATTCGTCTTCAAAATACACATATAGTTCCCAATTTAATTAAATTTAAATCTTTAAGAAAATCCCAATAGTGTTCAATTAAATTTGCGCCACCCTCTATATAGTATCATTTCTATGATTCAATTTTATTAATGATATCTGATTAATCATTAAATCATCCAAATACTTTATGATTACGTACAATTTTATTTTTAGATTACCCATAACAGATTCAACTTATTCAGATACCTCATTTCCGGAAAGTTCAACTGTTTTCTCTTCAACTGAGCATGAAGTTGCTACGGTTACATATATAGGTGACGAAGAAACAGTGGAGGTACATAAAAATCATGACAATAAGCATAACATTCCCAAAAATAATGCTCCAAGTTTTCCAGATATATGTGACGGTCACGTAGATTCTATTGCTACATTAAGAGATGAGCTTTTTGTTTTTAGAGATCAGGTAAGTAATCCAATAAATTTTATGCATACTTTTAATTCATTGATAAAGTAAAATACAAAAATAATTGCCATACAAATATGCGGATGCTTGTTCAGCATTATAAAAAGTTTCCAAAAATGTCCAGTTAATTGATGACATCATTTGATATAGACGTGGAAAGTCAGCTTTTCGAAAATTATAGCCGTTTTGGAAATTTTTATTTAAGTTCCTTTTTGAAAAAAGTGCATTAATTAGAATGCGATATTAATGAAATAATTAAAGAAGGATGATATGATTCTGGTCCTGGTCAAGATAATCATCAGCACGTTAGACGAGACAATTGTTGTTGTCAAGCACGAGATCAAAAATGTTGGTATTATGATTATAAATAAAGTTATATTGATCTAAATGAAACAAATCACAAAAGTTATTAAGCACAGTGATCTGCCTATTTCCTTGACTATTTATAAGGTATGAAACATATTGAGATATATTAAAATCCCGTGGTCATAGGAAAAATAGTATACATCACTTGGGCAAGTGATTTTTTGTCACTTTACGCTATTTATAAATGAATCTCGTTTCAACTGAGTGTCCCACGACATCTTTCGTATATTTTTTTATTTAAAAAAATATTTATGTTGCATTTTAGTACGTATGGCGGTTTAAGGATAAAGGAAGATTGCAAGAAGGATATCCAGTTAAATTATCAGATATGTTTCTCGACATACCACATCATATCAAGAAAATCAATGCTGCATATCAACGACCGGATGGAATGATTGTTTTATTTACTGGTAAGAAAAATTGCAATTAATTTTTGGTTTTTACTTTCCTACTACATTTACCATATAACGGGTGTCAACGTATTCTTTAAATAAGCTATGGTTTCCATAGTTCCAGAGATTCAACTTTATCAATATTTAACTACTAGCCACAAAGTCTCTACTAAAAATACCTCACAGCATCTTACAACAATTCGTTACAGTTTTAAACATCAAATACTAAATATCGTTGTTAATGTAGTCCCGGGGTTGCGTATAGCACCGGTCAAACTAAAATAAAATTCTTCACAACCATAAACTAAATAAGTAAATACCTACGTACACAATTTCCTACGATTTTTTAGTATAGTAATTAAACACGTTCAATGCAGTGAAACAAAAAGCAATTAAAATTAAAAATGACTTTTCGTCTAACTACAGAAATTATTGGATATTTCATCACTTTATCAAAATTTCTTTTTTTTTTGTAAAAGTTCACTTTATGAACTTCGGCATTTAATTTACTACATCATAAATCAAATACAGTTCACGTGCTTTTAAATTTGGTTGTGAAAAATATAAGAAAAACTAACCCAAAATCTTTTAATAAATTTATATGATTGTAACGCTCTTTGTGTCGTTAAGCGATCGGTTTGGCGCTTTAGTCCCAGTAACGGTTTGCCTCGGGCACCACCTTCCGTTTAGAGTGTGAAGGCCACTTGCTCCGGAGAGCGTCAGTGAAGATATAATATTCCAGGAATCGCTATGGTACCGAAAAAGGCTTACCGCCTCAGGGGCGGGCTTTACTTGCCCCACTGGGTTGAGGTTCCCTTGTATTGTTAATGCTCACAACCAGTTAGTAATAAAAATACAAATAAAAAAAAATCACCAAGTAGCAAATAATAGGCTTTATTTCATACCAAAGCATATATAAAAAAATGCGGCGGGGACGGAGAAAAAGTGTGAAACGTGTTTCAAAGCAAAACCAAAAAAATCCGCTGTGTTACCCCAGATCTTTCCCGGATCGACTGTAGAGAACAGGATTATTCTAATTACAAAATACTAACCATTACATTAATTTATGGAATACATTAAAAATAGCTAGCCGATGGTGAATACGTTTACCGAATTGATATTTCAATGTTGATGCACCATGAATTTCCGAAAATTAGATCGGACTTTCACGCCAAACAGATTGAATAAAACCGACTATTGCCCTGCTGGTAAATATTCACCTAAAATAGTCAGTGCTCATAACTTTAGGGCAGTCTCTACTGTCAAAATATTAAACATCAAATTTGAAGTATGAATTAAAAATCTGATGTGGCCAGCACATGACCTCTCGCCATTTTTGAATCAAAAATTTACAGGTTGACACAAAAAAGTATGAAAAAAAATTATATTTTTGTAAATCTGGCAACAATGGCAAAAGTTTAGAAAATTTTAATGAGATGAAAATAAACTGTAGGGTATACAAAATATATGTGTAAAACTTTATTGCCGTTTTCTATAATAATGGCGTCATTACCCATAGCAACTGCCACTTCCGGTTGTGCGATTGGCACCAAAATCTAATCAGATCTAATCTAGGGTATCAGAATCCTGTATGCAAAATTTCAAATTTTTTTATTCAGTAGTTTTTGAGTTATCGTTACTACAACATCCATCCAAACACACACACACACACACTAACACAAACACACACTAACACACACACACACAGACATCATCGCGAAAATATTAAAATCGTATTCTAGGGACCCCAAAACGTGTTTATCCATTGAAAACTCACTACCCAATTTTTAGCATGATTCCTATACCTCTCTTATCTGAAGGGCGAGAGGTAAAAATGAATTAGTTGAGGAATATCGAAATAAAGAAAAGTCCCAAGTGATATTAGCACTTATACCTTATAATAACAAGGTTCATAAAAAGGACTATTTTACTTTCACAGGAGTATAATTAGACGTTTGTGCCATTTTTATTGCACAAATTCATTGGATCAATATCGCCTATCATTACAGAACTAAAAATTCCGCGTATTACAATCACAGGAATATACAAACAGAAATGTAAATCTTAACTAAAATAATTTACAATCTTCATAACACTTTCTGTCGATTAGAAATATTAATCCTATCTAAGAAAGTTGAGAGCTAAATATTTTCTATCTGTAGAGATTACTTACACTATCGTAACATGAATATTGACCTTTTTTCTCTCTATGCATCAACATAATTTTGGTCTACGATTTTTACATCAGACAGGACATCCTGTAGCAAAAGGATTTATGTTTTTACATCTCTCTCATAATTTAAGTAAAAAAAACCATTTGTAGTATTTCGCAACATGATAAACGAATTACTTCATGACCTTAATAAAAAGGGTTCTTTTAATTTCAAGTAGTAGTACTACATTGCTTCGTTTACGCTAGACATGCTCTGAATAGTCGTTTATAGTACTTGACTATAGGCAACCCATATTACACATAGGGGTCTTGTTGGTTGTCTAAATATTTAGCTATTTAGATATTATTAATTTATCGACACGCCACCTTACGGATGTCGTTAATCAGGATTCCATTTTGTTTTAAGACGAGATTAGTGCCATTTCTGTTCTGACTGCTGAAAGCGAATGGTGTTCATACCACCTGGTGGTAGCAAAATTTTGTATTTTACACGTGTTAGTGTATGCTGTCTTATGTCCTATTGAGGGCTTCTTTATGAATAAGGGTAAGCCATTTTTACCTCTCGCCCTTCAGATAAGAGAGGTATAGGAATCATGCTAAAAATTGGGTAGTGAGTTTTCAATGGATAAACACGTTTTGGGGTCCCTAGAATACGATTTTAATATTGTCTCGATGATGTCTGTGTGTGTGTGTTAGTGTGTGAGTGTGTGTGTGTGTGTGTGTGTGTGTTTGGATGGATGTTGTAGTAACGATAACTCAAAAACTACTGAATAAAAAAAAATTTCAAATTTTGCATACAGGATTCTGATACCCTAGATTAGATCTGATTAGATTTTGGTGCCAATCGCACAACCGGAAGTGGCAGTTGCTATGGTTGATGACGCCATTATTATACAAAACGGCAATAAAGTTTTACACATATATTTTGTATACCCTACAGTTTATTTTCATCACATTAAAATTTTCTAAACTTTTGCCATTGTTGCCAGATTTACAAAAATATAATTTTTTTTTATACTTTTTTGTGTCAACCTTTAAATTTTTGATTCAAAAATGGCGAGAGGTCATGTGCTGGCCACATCAGATTTTTTACCTCTCGCCCTTCAGATAAGAGAGGTATAGGAATCATGCTAAAAATTGGGTAGTGAGTTTCCAATGGATAAACACATTTTAGGGTCCCTAGAATACGATTTTAATATTTTCGCGATGATGTCTGTGTGTGTGTGTGTGTTAGTGTGTGTGTTAGTGTGTGTGTGTGTGTTTGGATGGATGTTGTAGTAACGATAACTCAAAAACCACTGAATAAAAAAATTTGAAATTTTGCATACAGGATTCTGATACTCTAGATTAGATCTGATTAGATTTTGGTGCCAATCGCACAACCGGAAGTGGCAGTTGCTATGGGTGATGACGCCATTATTATACAAAACGGCAATAAAGTTTTACACATATATTTTGTATACCCTATAGTTTATTTTCATCTCATAAAAATTTTCGAAACTTTTGCCATTGTTGCCAGATTTACAAAAAAATAATTTTTTTTTATACTTTTTTGTGTCAACCTGTAAATTTTTGATTCAAAAATGGCGAGAGGTCATGTGCTGGCCACATCAGATTTTTTATTTTTATTTTAATGCAAATTATCATAAGGTTGTCTTTTGTTTATAGATTTTACATGCCCTTCTTAGGCACGCTTATTTTTTGGGTATTTTTCAAGACATGCCTTATAGGCATACGTTCTATGGTATTTATCGTTCGTAAAGTAGTTGATCTTCAGTTGATGAAGAATATTTCTACTCGAACTACGAGATTTTCATTTTTTGCTTGCTTTGCAATGCAGGTAGTTACAAAATCCTTTTTGTAAGTGGCAGGTACAAGCTATGGTGTATTTTGGCTTTGCGCCACCCGAGGGTATTTTCTCCCGTTTGCTACATGATAGTAAAATCCTACATATTTTTTCTTTTTACTTTTTTTGGACTATATTTCAAAAGTTATCTGATTTATGGCGTTATATTGTGGTTTACCTACTGGGTCATAAAAATTGTGCTATCATTCATTTTTAAATAAACTATAACAACAAAACTCGGCCGAGGTTGAATTTATAGAGTAGGTAGTTTAATACAATCGACCTTTATAATGAGTTTCAAATATATCTTTCATCGACTATATGTGTGTCTGGTACACCATCACTGGTGAGAGTAATATTTGATCAGTAGACATCTGTCTCTTCGTATTGAATTTCAGCATCGTTGATTAAAAGATACCAAAGATTTGGGAATCACAAGGACACATGCATTTTAAATGTCTAAATTTTGTTTGGTTGCAAATATATATCTATACAAAGCTGGAGGAAGTTTTCTATTATATATTGAATTTTACATTTAAATTGTTTTCACTAGTTTAATAAAAATTCACAGAGAACATTTTTACAGGAAATGTTTTTTGGATATACAATGGTGAAAAATTTTTGGATAAAAGCCCAGAACCATTAACTTATTATGGTCTTCCTGAATACGTAACTGAGTTAGATGCTGTTCAAACTTGGAGCAGAAATAGTAAGTTGATTTAAGGTTAATATGATATTTTCAAACAATATGTCATTCGTAATTATAATGATAGGTAAACATTACATAATAAATATCAGTCACAAATCCCTCACTTTTTTATTAAAATTGATTTTTGGCCAATTTTTTGGTGGCCAAATTGGATAAATGGGTATTTAGGTACCTACTTCCGTTTTAATTTTAATTTCTTGAATTTTTAAGGAAACTGATATTGATTTTTTTCATGAGTCTTAAGATTGGTATTTAAAAAATATATTAATTATTTATACAGGGTTTACCTAAAAGTCAGTGGAGCTACTTTATTTTTAAAAGTAATATGAAATCAAAATCGTTAAACTTCAGTTTTGATAACTTTAAAACAAACGGCCAGATTTCTTTAAAAAAATTATAAGCTTTACCGCACCGGCTTTTTAACCTCTCTACATAGAGTTCTCTCCACCTGAAAGTTGAACCAGTTGACAACGGCGTTCTTGATGTCCTCGTCGTTTTAGATTTTTCGAAGAAAAAAAAACTCTTGTTAGCCTGACAAACGGATAACGGGAATCGATTCAGCATCGTTAACAACCCCAAAAATTAAATTAATCTTTGACCTATTTTTATTTTCCCGCTACGTATACCATATATACTGTAATATACAGGGTGTTTCGCGAGTGACTGGCCAAACTTTACCAAACGGTAAAGGACCATGAAGTAGTTTCATATCGGCTATTATTGTGTCCCAAATATCTTTTGTTTAAACTATACAGGGTGTTTTCGTTTCTTTTCAAAAATTTCAATTGTCAATATTTTGGCGAAAGTTGCTCTAATTTGAACTAAATATGGTATGTATATTCTAATGTGGGTAATTTTTTTTTCCATGTAAATGAATTTTAACAATTTTTTATATCGATTAATAAACTTTAATAATAACGTAAACAAATCAAACTCTAAGAGTTTTTGGAACATTTATAGTAATTCTAGTTTTAATTCTAAAATGTTACGATTAACCGTTTTAAAATAATATTTACGTACGTACCGCTTAAAGACCATAAATATATTCATAAAAGTTCACAATAGGTAAGGGAACTTTGAAACCACTCTTACCAGGATGGTCCAGTTTCGTGGCCCGCTTGCTCAACCGACCTTACCCCTTTAGATTATACTCTACTGAAGTTACGACGCGAGATGAACTGAGACAACGTATAATTCAAGAATGTAAGGAAGTAAGGGAAAATGCCGAAATGATCAGAGCTGGTGTAAATAATTTGTTACGATCAAGAAAATTGCATTGAAATTGGAGGTGGCGTGGCTATTTCGAAAACTTGTTACCTTATATTAGGTTTGTTTTTATGTATTAATTTTAGTTAATTTCTTTTAATTATTATTTTACATAATTTTAAGTATCTGTTTATTCTCGGTCATTATTTTTGACGTATATTGCAATAGTAGTAATAAAATTAAAAGTTAGTTTTATTTCGCAAAATTAAAAACTTTTATGAATATTTCTTAGGTTTTAAAGCAGGTGCGTATGTAAATATTATTTAAAAACGGTTAACCGTAAAATTTTTGAATTAAAATTAGAATTACTATAAATATGCCAAAAACTCTGAGAGTTTGATTTGTTTACTTTATTATTTTAGTTTATTAATAGATATCGAAAGTTGGCAAAATTCATATATAGGGTGAAGTTTCATACTTTGTAAAAAAATTATTTTTTTGACGGCGTTAAAATACATTTTTGTTATTAACGATACAGAATTTGGTAAATTACCCACATTAGAATATACGTACCCAATTTTGTTTAAATTAGAACAACCATCGCCAAAATATTGACAACTGAAATTTTTGAAAATAAACACAAAGACCCTGTATATATTAAACAAAAGATATTTGGAACATAATAATAGCCGATATAAAATAACTAGATGGTCCTCTACCATCTGGTAAAGTTTGGCCAGTCACTCGAGAAACACCCTGTATAAGGTATATCTATACAGAAATTTATTTTCGTAACTTTAAATTTTCTAAAACTCGAAATTACGGCAAAAATATTGCTGTTTTTCTCTTGTTTAAAACATAGTCTACCAAGCCATTGTTTGAAGCGCAAGAAAAGGAAATACCCAAGCAGTAATTTTTGGTAATTAAAATGTAATGCACATAATTCAAATTTATGAGTATTAATATCGACTTATACTTGATTTACATTTTTTCGTGTCGTCATTTTTACAAAGTTTTTTCGTCACTTTTGTCATATAATTTGATTATTTATTTCTCGTAAAGATGGCATCACTGGGAAGTGCATAATGGCTGGCGATTGAAATGGTTGGTATTTTCGTGTATCTGTGTGCGACATGCGATCTTGTTACGATTGTGAATGAATAAAAAATTAAGTGGTAAGTTTAGCAAAAGTAATTTTTACTTTATTTTTCTTCTAAACTATACCAAAAATTAAATTTGTTTTACTTTTATTGAATTTCTACTCAGCTTTGTAGTGTACATGCATGTAAAATAGCGGAATATAAGTATTTAAATACATTTAATTTGAATTATTTATTAATAAATTCAGTAATTTAGACTTCAATAAAAGATCAACGTAGTGGATTTTAAATTTCTTAGATCAATATTTACATCGACTTATACTTGATTTACATTTTTTATTCTGTAAAAACCGTTTTTAACAAGTTTATATTTTTTAAGTCTACCTATATTTTTAGTACATTTTCTAGCCAACGTCATTTTTACGATATTTTTTGACATATTTTACTTAGAAGATTTTTCAATTTCTCTTTAGTAAAAATTCGTATTTTGTCAAAAAAACTGATTTCTTATTAAAAATATTTATTTTTTTAATCTGATAATTTTAACAAACTGCTTTTACCTGATATTACAAGCTAAAAATTGTTTTTTATGAGTTTTTTTATAGGTATTTTAGCTCAATCGGATTAAACGTGTGGCCTCTATCGTGGAAGAATACACACATACAGACAGACAGACAGACTTTCATCTGGAAATGGTCTTAATCATCTCAGGTGACCTCAAAATGGATATTTTCATTTTTATCTCGAACATTTTTTTTAGCTTGTTCACAATACTTTCCCTTCTCGGAGGTGGGTCGGGAAAAATCCAAAAAATATCATTGTAAAAATGATTAAATGTTCTAGTAGTGGAAAAAATAGTATATAAACCAAAGTAGAGAAGATTTTTCTCGATCTTGATGTATAATATACTATTATGGGTATTAAATGCTAGTTGAGATATAAGTACAATGTTATTCAACCATACAGATATTTTTTGCCGTGTTGGTTGATTAGTTGTTGCCATCATGGCTTACAATGCAGCGTTCGTCTAACTCTCGTGGTGGTCTAGTTTATAAATAATTTAATTTCCGTACCCAAACATCCTATTACATATAAAATTCATGCTTCTTAGTCAAAATATCTTTTACATCAAGTTGCAATAGTAAATGCGTTATTGGTACAACTGTACAGCTGAAACATCGTATTTGAAGCTATTTTGGAAAAAATCCGATTTGAAAGCCCGAGATTAGGTTCCGAAGGAAAGTTTTTAAACTTTCCGTAATGCAATTTTTCTTTGACTAATGACTTGAAAAGCATATATTTTTTTAAAGTTATTAGAAATTTACAAAAACTAAGGTTTAACGATTTTCAGTATTATAATATTTTAAAAATAAAGAAGATCCATTGACTTTTTGGTACAATTAATATATTTTTTACTTTCCCGATCCACCTCCGAGAAGGGAAAGTATTGTGAACGAGTTAAAAAAAATTAGAGATAAAGATGGAAATATCCATTTTGAGGTCACCTGAAATTATTAAGACCATTTTCAGATGGAATTCTATCTGTCTATGTGTATTCTTCCACGATAGAGGCCACACGTTTACTCCGATTGAGCTCAAATTTGGTATGTGGGTTTGGGTTATCCTTTGGAAGAACCCATTAGTTTTTGTACGACATCTGTCAAACGGAAGTGTCACTATCAAAAAATGACAGATGCAAAATGTCGCGGAATTTGACTTGAAAAACTATTCAGAGCAATCAAAATTATTTCTCTAACTGTCACCTGTCAAATATAAAAAAAATGTCAAAATTTGAAACTTTAATATTAAATACCTGAAAAAGTATTTGCGGATACTCGTCGGGAAAGTTTTAGGGCGACACAACCGATTTTTTTAAATACCAATCTTATGACTAAATTCTATAATGAACAAATTCAAAGTAAACTGATCAGTTTTTTTAATGATTCAAGAAAATTGAATTTAAAAAAATACTTAAATACCCATTTATCCAATTTTGACCATCAATAACTCGAATACTGGTCATTAGATTAAGTTGCGCCCATGGAACGTCAAGATCTACAAAGTACTAAAATTTAAAATAAATCGGCCGAAAGCTATTTTCCATAAGAGAAGTGAGGGGTCCTTTAAAACACCAAAATAAAAATATTTACATTTAAAGTTTTCTATTTATTTGATTCAGCTGGTTATTAATAAAAATTTACTTTATTTATAGAAAAAACTTACTTTTATACAAATGATCGATTTTGGAGATACAATGAAACATCTAAAGAAATGGATTCGGAATATCCTCAACAAATGCAAAGATGGAGAGGTATTCCATCATATTTAGATGCTGCAACTACTTGGAAAGACGGTAAGTTCTTTAAACTTCTCTTCAATTTTTTTTTTTGGTATTACAACTATTGTCCTGATTTGTGGAGGCGGGAATGTTCAATGCGTGAAGTAGTGCAGGACTCTCCCCTGATCGCTCAGGGGAGGCTCAGACGGACAAGGAGTCCTTGGACGTCAGTGGGGTAACCAGCTCATCTGATGCTTAGAGGAGCTTCCTCTAAGAGATCTAGGAGCTCTTTGAGAACTTTTTGTTCAGTTGAGGTAGTTTCCTTTTGGGCTTCTTCCGTAGAGGTCTTCGGTTCCTTCCATCTCTCCATCTCGTTCGAATAGTTTTCTGAGCGTGGGTGTTGGAGCCGGCTAGTGTTCTCCAGACGTACCTTCCTTGAAGATCTTGAAATCTGAAAATTATTGGGGTTATATTAGTGTGTTAGTAGATTTCGTTGGAAGGAAACCGCCAGGGGAGGTAGGTGCATTTCCTAAGGCTTATCCATTGAGTGATGGCGTGCAGGAGGTGAGGAGGAAGAGCGGAGAGGTTCAGTGCTCTGTAGTCTAGGATGGCTCCGATATACGTTTTGTAGGTGTGCAGAAGAGTTTCAGGATTGCATCTCCCAAATTGTCCCCCCAAGGCTCCGATGAGGATGGCTCGTTCCCTGTTCAGAGTTCTTTGGATTTCGGTTGACCAGTTGAGAGTATGCGTAAGGCGCACTCCCAAGTAGTCAATCCATTCCTTAAGCACGAGTCCCTCTCCCCAAAGCTTTAGGTCGACGTCATTGAGAGATTGACCCCGTCTGTAGGAAAGGCAAGGATGTTTGAATATGATAAGTTGGGTTTTTCGCGAGTTTAGGGTAATTCTCCAGTTGCTGCACCATTGCAAAAAACGGTTTAGCATCGGTTGGGTTTTGTTGTGCAGAGCTCTGGCGATTAGGGTTATTGCGAAGGTGGAAGTGTCCTCCGGATATAGTTGGATGTCTTGGCTAGGAGTTGGCGAGAAGGGGATATCGTGCGTGTATATGACGTACACTACGGGGGCTAACACTGAACCTTGGGGGACTCCGGCTTATGGAGTAAAGGGATCTATGGTGGATGATGGATAAGATTGATGGATTGGGGTATGTATGCTGATGTTGGAAAGCTTCCGAACAAGACCGGTATGCGAGACCTGATCGAAAGCCTTCTGGACATCGAAGAAGACTAACGACGCACAGTGACCTAGCTTTAGAAATTTGGAGGTAAGGGAGTGGAGTCTCACTAGTGCGTCATGGGTGGAGTGCTCAGACCTAAATCCATCTTGGAATTAAGGGATCGTTCCCCTTTCATCCAGAAAATCCCAGATACGGTCCATGAGAAGATTCTCAAAGACCTTACCCAGAACATTCGTCAGGGATATAGGTCTGTAGGAATTGGTGGAGGTGGGAGCCTTGTGGGGCTTGGGAATTAGGATGGTGTGGGCAGTTTTCTAGTTTGATGGAAAAAAGGAGTGCTGATGGCAAGAGTTAAAAAGGAGAGTAATAATGGGAAGGATGGTGGCGGGTAGGTTTTTCAGGGCCTGACGCTCGATTCGGTCAGGGCTTGGGGCTGAATTTCTCCCCTTCTGACATGCCGCAGCGATGTCTTCTGGGGTGAATGGGTTGAGCATTGTCTCAGGGATAGAGGGAATTGGGGGATTGGGTGTGATGAGGATGCCTTGGAGTATGAAGTTGGTGTCTTCCTGGAAGTTTTGGTTGAAGTTGGGGTTGTCTGGATTTGTCGTGGTTTCTTGTAGGTGGCCTTTGAATGTAGTGGCCTTCTGCTCTGGAGTATGGAGGACTTATCCATCTACCAGTAGATGGGAGGTAGGTTTGATCTTCTGACCGGTGAGTACCGATAGTTTGTGCCAGAAACTGGACCCGTCAGTATGATGAAGGCCTGAAGTGACCTTAATCCACTTATCCTGACGATAAGTGTTAATCTGAAGCCTTACCAAGGTGTTCAGCCGATTCCATTCGGTTTTAAGGGCGAGGGCGCTGGTTCTTACAAATTGGCGATATATTTGGCGTTTCTGCCGAATGTTGGACAGGATATCCGGGGCAGAAGTTTGGGAGATGATGTTCCTGAGGGAGGTTGCCAGGTTATCTATGTCCACATTTGAGTTGATAACGGGATTTGCTGGTAGGTTTTCAGTGAGGGTTTGCTGAATTATTGGAAAATCTGCTTTTTTGTAGGATCGGATTTGGAATTGGTTGGAGTTGGTATGCCATTCAGAATGAGCAGGTTGTTGCCTCGGAAGTGTTTGGTCCTTGGGGAATGGTGTGTGCCATATCAGGCGAATTTGGGGGATTCCTAGCCAGGGTGTCAGTGATAGAAAGTACTTGAGGGTTCTGTCTCTTAAAATACAGAAAAGGCGTTTTTAGACCATGCAATATTTTGCTGTCCTTTTTATACAGCTTGATTCATTATTAAACGGACATACGTTAATTGTGGATGGGGTCATATGTACCGGGTGTCATTTTGAGGGTGGAATAATTTGGGATTTTTTTTGCCAAGCCTGACTTGGATTTCGTTACATTTTAATACAGCCGTACATTCAACGAGATATGCAGGTCATGTGTGAAAAATGTCAAAAAAATCTACATAGTGGTACAAATGTTATAAGCAAGGAAAGAAATGGGCAAAATGGATAAAACACCCTGTATCCCGGTTATAAAGAGCGCAATACCCATTGTGTGGGGTTTTTTTAGAATCACTTCGATCACCCCCAACCATAGTTAACGTATGTCCGTTTCCCAAGGAATCACCCTGTATAAATCTACTATTATATTCCAGTTTGAAAATAATAAATAGTGACTTAGTCGCACAATACTCTCTATTATTTTCCAACACGGATATACTACTAGTTCTTGGGTCTATTTCTTTAAATACTTGTCACTCTTTTTCGGTCCTTGGTAACATAAATTATTAAATATGAAAACAAAAATCGGCTGTCTCACCCCAGAACTTTTCCGGCTCGACCGTAGAGAATATTTTATTTATTATTATTATTTTAATTACAAAATACCAAGCATTACATTATTTTATGGAACAAATTAAAAATAGCGAGCCGATGGTGAATACGTCTACCGAATTGATATTTCAATGCTGATAATGACATAAGCTGCGCATGCGCACGTTGTATATCATACTGCTACAATTAGCATCTCCTAAAATGATGTTTGAAAACTATTGGGAATTTGGGAAAATTTTTCATACAATAGTTGTAGGGAATTTTATGCTTTACAACTTTGCACTGAAAGATTTTGCACTAAAGAGCATAATTTACCTCCAATTTTAAAAAAATGGAAAATCCTAAATGTGTATTTTTCTCGCCAATTTTGAGGAATTCGATAAAAAGACAATTTAGCACTAAAATGCATTGTTTGTCCTCAAAATCAAGAAAAACTAGAGAAAACATACATGCACATATTTACGCGCCTTCTAGTGGCGGAACTATTGGAAATTCTGGAAAAGCTTAAGACAAAAGTTGTAGGGAATTTTATGCTCTAATACTTTGTACTACAACATTTTACACTAAAGTGTATTATTTGTCTTCAAAATCGAGAAAAACTAGAGAAAACCTACATGAACATTTTAACGCGCCCGCTAGTGGCGCAACTATTGGAAATTCTGGAAAATGTTTGAAACAAAAGTTATAGGGAATTTTATGCTCTAAAATATTGTACTACAACATTTTGCACTAAAGTGTATTGTTTGTCCTTAAAATTTAAAAAAGGAAAAAAATTGTTACATGTGTATTTAATCAATATCGGTCTTGAGGACCTTCTACTTTACCAATTTAAACCAAAATCTAATGGTCGCATTCTGGGCACACACCGACCATCCATACCAAATTTCAGCTTGATTGGTCAAACGGTTCGGCAGTTATCGTGGAAGATTACACACAGACAGATCATACGCTGGAACTGGTTTCAATCTTCTTGGGGGACCTCAAAATGGATATTTCCATCGATAACCCAAATTTTTTTTGCTCGTTCACCTTACTTTCCCTTTGATGGGTCCGAGAAAATAAAACACTTACTGTCAGTAGATAGAACGTCCTTTAACTTTAACGGTTCTGTAACTAACGACAATGACGTTTAGATTGTGACAATTGTACAAGAAATCAACTTGTTAAATTTTATTCTAAACGTCATCGCCTTTAGTTATTGAATCTTTAAAGTTAAAGGTCGTTCTATCTACTGGAAGTTAGACTAATAATCTTGCCCAAGTTAATGTAGTATTCACGCCATAAGAAAATTATTTAAGAGTCAATAAAATTAATAATAAATATTATATATCAAGTTTTATTTTAATTATTATTTTTTTTGCAGGAATTACGTATTTCTTTAGAGGTGGTCTATTTTGGAAATTTGATAATGAGTGGATAATGGCAACAGAAGAATCACCATTGCCTACCCCAACGATTTGGTTTGGATGCACAGAAAACAATACTAAAATAATGAAATGGTTTTCAATTGATCCTTAAGTTAAATTTTGTCAATAAAAGATATTCATTAGTTAATGTTATTAGTCTGTTTATCTTATATAAATTAATAAGCAGTGATAAAAAAACTACTTAAATATAAGGTTACAGTAGAATCTGTGACGTTATAACCCCAGGCCGAGTCATCTTTAGAAAAAGGAAGAATTTCCTGATTCTAATCTGTTTAATTTTATCACGTTTTGATCGTCTAGTATTATATAGAATAGTCACCATATTATGTAATATGGTTTTAATATTTGAGTGCAACGCACTATCAAAGGAGAAGGATCGTGAAATAAAAGCTTTAAATTCAACATATGTGTTTATTGATATATATAATTACAGTAATTAACTAATAAACTGTAATTCCCCTAACAAGGTTATTGATGTTTTTTCCATTGACTTTGTTTATATACTTCATGTAAGATGTCTAAAAACCCTGGTGTATCTATACTGATTCGATTTTGTTTCGAACTCCTTGGGAGTACCACCTATTGCGTTCAATAGAACTTACCAGAATTCTATAAGATGGCGCTATTTACAATTGTTGGAGTTCTCGCTGAGTTTGTCACATTTTGTGTGGACAGTATAAAGCTGCAGATTCGAGCATTCGTCTGTATTCAGTACTAGAATATACATACACCCTCGGTGATCTGTGTTTAAAATTTACTATGAGCGATGTATGCACCATCTGAAATTTCTAATCTGAAACATTAGTAATCTCTCAAAAATTAGTCAAAATCAAGTAGTTAGAGATCTCCAAATTTGACCCAAACTTTTACAGGTATATGTGGAAACACCACGGTTTTTAGACATCTTATACTATGACCAACAGCTAAATCATTACTTCAATAATATGAAACGTATACCATTCATTACTATGGACGTCGGGTATCAAACATTTACCAGTGAAAACCGATACGAATGCAGTCGATATCCCTACAGCTCACATTTTGCTAGAACCCCACTGTAAGAGCAGGAGATGATCGGACCAAGCGGCATCACAGGTCTTACAAAACCGGTAATAATAAGAAGTAAGGGAGTGACCCTTTTCCATCAAGAGCAGAGGAAATACCATACCTCGGACAGGTCGCACTAGAGGACCCTCTCTGAGGGGTAAGAGTTGGAGAACCAGGCGCCTACGCAGGTCTCGTAGTGAGAACTCTACCAGAAGAGTGAAAGATCTTTGGTATATACAAGAGTCCACCGTGAGTCAAGTAAGTAAGTTAAGTAAACACTCAACGAACCAGGCATCGTTGCATTGAATCGAGAACCTCATTGTTGAATTGTGAGAGGCGGCCTACACCGTAAGGGATTCCCTCAAAGTGAGGTTGATAAAGTATCTCCCGTTGTACTAAGCAACTCCCATATATAAATCTCATATCGCCAACAGGCTTTCTACACTGTCCAAATGATAATCTAGCTTAATTTACTATCATTGGTCATAGTTGGAGTAAGAAGGATCTTTTAGTTTAAATCAAGTACATCAGGTACCGGTATACATCAGGTTAATTTAGATACAATGAATATTTCTTGAAGAAACTGAAATCAAACATTTGGTTTAGTTGTTAAATTTGTCTCTACATTGATAAAAAAATAGTAATAAAAAACTGTAAGAAACTAAAGGGTACAAATATAACGATCGCAGAAGATTTATCTGAAGAAGACAGGGAACACAACAAAATTTTGGTGCAAGATATGAAGCAAGTAAAGAAGGAGAATAAAAAAGCACACATATATAAGCCAACTCTTTTTATAGAAAGAAAAGGTTATTCATATCAAGAACTTGTCAAATTAGATTCTGATAAGCGGGCTAATAGAAACGGCGAAAAAGGTAAAGAAACTGAAGGTAAGGAGTCAGAATCAGCTTCAACTGGAAAGCTGAACAAGAAAAAGCAATATCCAAGAGGAGTCATTTAGAGCCACAAAAAATAAGACAATCACCCAGAATCAACAATTAGAGAAAAAGTAATATATTGTAATAATTTTATTTGTTTTTTTATCTTAACATTTTATTAACATAAGACCACAAATTAATCTATGAAAAATCTTAAAAATGTTATAACAAATAAGAAAAAATTTAAATTTGTCATTTCTATGATTTATTAGAGATATTATATTTATTTCATGTTTTATTTTTATTTTTTATTAAAATAACTTTTAGTGAATCTGGTATTCCTGAAAATTATTTGAATAAAATAATATCGTTTTATTCTGATCAGAATAATTTTAAAATTATTCCTAAAATTAATATGTGCACTATTTTTTTTTAATAATAAATTGATCCTTTCGCCAACAAATATTTATAAATAATAACTTACCTGACACAATCACTGAATTCCTTGAAGCCGTTTCTGTTGCATAAATTGCAACCACATGACTACGTTCCTATCTATCTTCTCTCTTCTATCAGTACTAATTTTAGTCTGTTCTATTCGTGGTGTGAAACGCTTGCATATGAATTATATAATTTCATCCTTTTTCTTGCAGGATTTTCTTGAATTATACTTATTTAAGGTTGAGAACAGATTTTTGGCACATTTCATTAAATTCCCAAATTCACTCTGCACCTTCAAATGTTCCAACAATCTCCTTGGTTATCATCATATTTTTTTAGTAAATACCAACTATCGGATTACCTTGGAAATTTACCAAATAGATATTTTAATAAAATAAATTTTAATTATTTATTATTAACTATATGAACTATTTTCCTTTATATAACTATTATGATTTTATTCCCAATCTTTTCCCTTTCCTGCTTCAAATTTAAATTATTCATATTACATTAACTTTGGCTAATATACCACTTTTTATATTTCTTAGTAAATTTTGATATTTTTAATATTCTGTTTACTATTAGATCTATATAAAGTTCATTGTTACTCTTTCTTCTTAACTTTACACTAGTTTGAGAACCATTACTTCCTTACAAATTCAATCCTTTCTATTCTAATACATTATAGGTATATTTTACAACATGTCCACTTATTATTATTAACACGTATTTACAAATTCTTTTTTCTCAAGAAATATGTTGTTATACCAGATCTCAAATAACCATTCTGAACATTTGTAACTATAAAATCTCTAATTATCTTAATTTTGATTACCTTTCAGCATCATTTTCAAAAAAGATGTTTTTATCTTTTATTATGGTTGTTTTTCGTTTTTTTTAATGGTATTGTAACTATTTGTATTAATAAGATTCTATTTTATTTTAGACTATACAGCCATCATGAAAAAATATAGAAATATCTCATAATCCTGGAGTTGGTATTTTGTTCATGTGGTCACCTTATTAAGAGTTTCCGATTAGGTCATTAAAAAAAAAACATTTATTTTATAGTTTTTTAAGTTACATTATTGTTTGCTGCTTTTCTCTATTTTAATTTCATTACAATATATTCTCTTTATTCAACTCAAACAAACAATAGTTCTAAGTTTTTTTGCTTATTTTTATTTTTGTTTAAAATTTTCATTCCAATATTTTTATATTATAAATTTTAAAACATCACACGTCCTAATTAGCTATACATTAAGTTATAAGTAACTATACTTTATTATATTTCACAATCTCCTACTCATGATTACATAATGACACACATGTAGTTTCTATTACCCTATGTTTTCGAGTCCACAAAGTTTAAAGGTACACCTAAATTTTTGTTAAATACCCACAACCCCGCCAATGTCTTGCCTAATACCTCATCTCTGCGTCAACCTGTCGATGACAAATACTCACTTCATTTCTTTGTGTGTTCGGGTAAAGTTGTGTATTTTAGTGGTAAAATAAATTAAAGAAAAAACTGGAATTTAAAACAAAATTAGGAAAATTAAAGAACGAAATATAAAAAATATATGATAATACGAGTAAGTTATCATTTGTTTTAGGTTTAAAATTTTTTATTTGATAATACCGGTATTTTACATGAAGTATTATACACATGTATAATATCTTATGGCCCCAATCACATGATTAACAATTACATCTCGTTTACGTACTGTTTGAACTTTAAATTCTCCCGCGGTACTCGCTGGTTCCAGCGCCAGCGATCGCCGCGCTCCCTCCCCAAAATCACTGCGGTAATAAAAAGAGTTACGCTTACAAGGGGAAAAAATGGATGATGGCCGTTATGTACGCGCCGAGCAGTGGGTTTCAACAATGCTCTGTAAACCCTATTGTTAAATTGTAATTAGTTGTTTTGGTGTATAAAAAATGTGTGAAATCGTTTGTGTTGTTTATTCTAAATAAATAAACAGAAGTGTTCAACCAGTTGAGTTTTATTAATGATGGTTCCCGAACGGGCATGGTGTTAACCCCAACCAAGAAAGAATTCGCGCCTGGTGTAGTACCTAGAGCTTCAAGCTAGGGCTCTCCACGCACAATACACATGTATTGTATTGAAGAGACATTACAACCATTCACACTAGAAATAATTATCTTTATTTATTTATTTACTTGTTGTTGCGAACAGCCAATCTTTCCTTTTATCATTTAACGTTTGATTTTAGAAACGGCACTTTAGAAAGTTTTGCGGTAACATGAATCTTAACCTCACTATCTGTCAGTGTCATCGATTCTAAAGTTTCGATGAAATTTCACAGATGATTTTCATGGCGGTTTCGCCACACAGAAGACGAGAAAATCAAGAAAAGATTCAGCGGAATCCAAGCAAAAACCTATACAAGCAATGTTCTCTTTGTAAACAAAAATAGTTCTTTGTTTTTGATACATATCAAATTTATATTTCTACATGTGCTCTTACAAGTAAAAATCATATTTCAAAGGTTCTTCTAATTATATAGAGGTTCAAACGTAACATCCACTATAGGTTCATATTTAATTCAACAAATGAAATACGTGGATTTTTATATCACGATCTAATAAAAGTGACTAGACGATCATGCAGAGGTTAGAATTCGCGATTTTGCTAAATATATTGGGAAACAATGATTTTAACTTTTAAAAACCATATCAAACTATCTCAAACGTTATGTCGTTGGTAAAGAAACAATTTCAGATAGAAAAGTTTTCGCCATGTATCTACGGCTGCAGGATTTGGATAGAAAATCTATCCGTAAAACTGCAGGTTGGTCAGAAAAATTATTGACTCTTAAGAGGCGCTAATATCATAAGTTATCTTGCCTCTGAAATGGATTTTGGACGAACGCTCCGTTCATATTAATATCTTTAATAACCTAACCTAACCTAACCGAAGCTACGGTTTTGACCAATCGATTCTGTATTTAATTGTCAAGTGCGTGTCGATGGCACTTTTTTTTAATACAAAGCATATTTTTAGTCGCTATACTAGCCGAGGTCTCGTCCGAAAACAACAAATAATTATGTTCTGTGGCGCTCTATCTCGTTCTGCGCAGAAAAAATTGGTATATCTAGAGGGTAGGATTACTTATTAGTAACTGGAAAATACCCAAAAAAACAAGCACATTTTCCAAGCTACCACGAAAGTCACATGGCGTGCGGGCCTCTTAACAAATTTTATAAGCCCACCATCTCTATGAATAATTTTTCCGAAACTGATGCTTAAGAAAAGGCTATTGTCTTTCTAATTGTAAATTTATGCGTTATATTTTTTACAATATACATAATTAATTAATTTGTATTTAATTTGGCACAAAAAAAAAAAAAAAAAAAAAAAAAAAAAAAAAAAAAAAAAAAAAAAAAAAAAAAAAAAAGCTCAAATTCTGACAACATCTACATGTGTGTCATTATGTAATCATGAGGAGGCGAATCTGCGATGTAATTAAAACATTAATCGAAAGGTCGGCCCCATTAGGTATGTGAGCTATTTAGAGGTAGGTATCTTAAAAAATGAAGTGAAAATGATAATATGATAAATAACCTCATTGTTATTATTACGTCTATTATTTGGTTCATTAATCATTTCATTGTAATAGTAAGGTCCTTTGTTATTTCTATTTTGTTTAACGAAGTCATGTGTTTTATATGTATTTTGTCTAGTCATTTTTATCCTTTTAAGTTAGTTACTTAGTTGTTCCATCGTTTTTATGTTTTGTACTGCTATAGTTTCAGAAATTTCTGCCTTATAATGTCTAGAGATGGACAGAACTAACTCTTCCTCTCTTATTTTTGGGTCAAGGTATTTAGAAGTATTAAATAATTGCGCAGAATAATAATTTAAGTTATTCCCTCGAATTTCATTAAACTTTCCAAAGTATAACTTTTCTCGTCCAACTGATTGTGCAAAATTCTTCAAAACTTTAAAATTCTTCTTCTATACTATCAAACCAAATTAAAGCCTGTTTATCTAATCCTTCTCGAATCATTTCCTTCATATTTTCACTATTTTTAACATTTTTCACTTTATTTTTTATGATTTTTATATATCTTTAGGATGAATTTTTCTTATATCACCCTCATGTTCTCCTTTTGTCATCATATAGTTATTAATAATTCTTGTTTCTGTTCCATCAGAATTTTTCTTCTGTACCTTTTTCAACTCTGTGATATATTCCTCTTGTAGAAAACTTAATTTATTTTCTAACATTTGTAATTTCTTGTTATTGTTATTTCCTTTCTATTTTTTTCAATTTTCCCATCCATGTTTTGTTCTCCATTCCTTTGTTTTTCTATTGTTCTATAGTATTTACCTATTTGTTTTCCAATCTTGTCATTCTTTCTTCTGTATCCTGTATTTCGTATTTTACTGTCTCCACTTTTTCTATTTTTTTTATTTTTTTGTTTGTTTGTTCTTATCTATTTTAACCTAGCTTCCGCTTTTCTTTGAACTATGTTTTGGCACTCAGAATTCTTTTTTGTTCTCTTTCTTCTTTTTACTTTTTCCGCTGTTTCTTGTATTCCGTTTTTTTAAATCGTCCCATTCTTTTTTGCATCTAATCATCCATTTTCAGTGTCCCATCTTAATTGTTTATTTCTGAACTTGCAATTCCTTGTTTTTTGTTTTATTTTTGCCTTTGCTATAAAGATCCTACATTCCTAATCGAGGATTGTGTTCTGTTATTTATCAGTATGTGGTCTAAGATTTTGTTTGCTGGTCTGGTGATATCCAAGTTATTTTGTACTTGCTGGGATGTGGAAACTTTGTGCGGCTTATTGTCATATCTGTTCCGGTTGCTATGTTATATAATCACTGTCCGTTATCGTTGGTCCTTTCATTTAATGTATATTTTCCTGCGACGAGTTCTATATATTGTTCTTTTAATATTTCAGCATTTAAATCTCCTATTACCATGATCGTGTCTTCCTTAGGGACTTTTCTATTTCTTCCTTTATATCTTCGTACCATCTGTCTTTTTCTTCTCTGCTCGCATTTTCCGTCGGTGCATATACATTTAGCAATGATAGGTTGGACGATTTTGCTTTTACCCTCCTGTATGCAAGTCTTTCACTTATCGGCCGGAATTCTAGGATATTTTGCTTTGCATCTCAGAATATCATAATGGCTTCTCCATATTGTTCTTGTCTCTCGTTCCCTGAGTGTCTAAGACTGAAATTTTTGCTTTCTATTTCCCGTTTTCCCTTTTATCTAGTTTCTTGTATTGCAGCTATGTTTATTCCGTATTTTCCCAATTCCACTCCTGCCTCTTGAAGAATTTTTCCCGAAGTTAGCATTGATCTGATATTAGTATGTAATCGGACAGTCTCTCTTCAGGTTCTGTCCGGAGGATTTCGTTTCATTTCCCAACTCTCTGAAGATAATTGTTGAAAAGTTGAGGAAAAACCTCCTCTGTTTATCCCAAATAAATTTCTAGGAGTTTTGATCCATGGACAAGATCAGCTGTTGTCCCTTAGGGTCCAGTTTCCAGTCCATCGTCCTACAGTGCTCCGTTTGGTGCACCGGGTTATAAACCTGCTTTCTCCTGTGGAAGCTATTTTCCTCCAAAGCAGAAACCTGGATTCATCTCAGGACCCTGATTGGCTTGAGTCTTTAGAGTTAATGACTTTAAGTTTGGTATCTTGCCATGCGGTCTTGACAATGGTATCCTGTACTCATTCCTTCGAAGATTGGTCGACGCAAGAAGTTGCTAGAATATTGTACCTATATTTAGATTTAGTAAACTTTGGTGCTGGTCCACCTTCCTCTATTTTTCCATCCGCTCTATTGTTAGAAAGCCATTGGCGTAGTCATAGAGTACTGTGGCCACCTCAATGCTTTTTTATTTTATCCGCCATATTTGTCGCGGCAGATGATGGGGTCTGTTTTTTTTCTTTTCCTATTCTGGAGTGCTGGTTTCTGATCGGTTTATCTTCTGTCCACCGACCGGTCCCTGCCCTCCACTATCTGCCCCTGTGGTGGTCCTTATTCCTTTGGGTTTTGGTGTCCACTAATGTTATTGTGCATAACGATAGCACCAGACGGACCCTTCCCTCCAGAGGCTCTGGTTGACTTCACTTGCCCCTCAATCAATAATACCGTACTGAAATCTCGAATACGATTTTTAAATAAGTGAGACCTAAAAAAACATTTATATAAATTGTGAAGAACACAGGGCTAAAAGCTATACATTGCCATATATATTTGTAAGTCCTTTACGTACTGATATTAAAATTAGATATCTGTTTTTAGTCAAATACTAACATTGTTTGATACTGATATATTAAAAATATTAAAGATTTTAAAATGCGATTTATACCTTTCGATAGGTAATATAAAATTCTAAATTTAGAAAATATTTTAGTCTCTTCGAATTTAACATTGTAAATATTAAAACCAAAATAAAAAAAAAATTAAATTTTTGTGTCCTTTTGTTTTATCGAAAATGGTAAAACAAATGAAAAAAGTAAATAGTATATCCGAAAGGAATCAAAAAGTACATTATTTGTGAAATATTTCATAATTTTAGAATATTACTTATAGAAATTATACAAAATTATAAAAAGTTAAAAAAAAATTTTACAAAAAATTAAGTTTTTTTTTTAATTTTTGTAAACTTATTTTATTAATATATTTTGATGCAGACAAATTAAAATAATCCATTCAACAATTAATTTACTAGTAGTGTTCGGAAAGTTGGGTGGGAATACCCCTCATTTTTTAAACAGACGTTATTTAAATCAGAGTAAAAAATGTTCAAAACCCTATTCAATCTTGTAATGGGCACAAGTAATCTTAAACGTAATCTTTTTAGACAACTGAACTTGTCGCACAATCCAATAAAATTTTTGAAAACAACCATTTCATGCAAATTTTAAAACGTTTTTGAAAAAAATATTTTCGTGTTATTTTTCCTGCAAAGATTTCAAAATTACACAAAATTTCGTATTAAAAAAAAACTAAAACGCCTGTTACATAAATATTAGTTATCTTTGTATTGATTATAAATATAAGTTTTAATTCGAACCCACTCTATTTTTGCAAAAATGAATTATTTTCTTATTTTCCTTAATGTTCAACTCTTCAACTTCGCGCTTTTTAGGTGCTTTTTACTTTCCGGGCCCAACAAGGTATAGAAGAAAAGTACTGCATTCACGATTTATTTGCCAAACCCAGATTTTAACGTATCTTTACGTTTTGAGGTCACCTGAATCCATTTCTATAATGTTTAGCATTAAGTCTGTCTGTGTGGGGTCCATACATATTATCAGAATCATATTATATCAAACAATGTGTTTAACAAAATTTACTGTTTCAAACCATCATACCAACGAAATCTTACTTGTCTGGAAGAATATTTATTCGGAATGTAATAAAGTAAAATGGAGACTGTCAAAATGATAAAAAAACAAAATGATAATCCATAAGACTAACATAATGACAAATATCTAATTTATCAGATAAAAATTCAACAAATAGTTATTATAACGAAGGTTTAATAATTCATAATACTATAAAATCAAAATTTAATCACCCGTACTAATAAAACTGCAAATATCTAATAAAGCAGACCAATACAAATATAAAATATTAAACTGACAAACCGCGCATGAAATCAGAGATCTATTCAAAAGAACTTAGTTCGTCGAATACCCAATGAATCAAGGTCGTATAGAATCAAAACCGTAAAATATCAAAATGTAAGGATCTAAGCGCTGCTTGCCATGTTTGAGTCAAAAAAATCTCTCGAGTGAAATGAATTTTGATGAGACATTCTAGCTATACGCGAGTAAGAAATTTACGATATATTTTAGGTTGTTAAGCTAACAACAATTAGATGGCGCTACCTGAAATTTAACAGATATTTTAATTTTTTAACCTTTTTATATAAATGATTTTGCTGTATGTTCGTATGCTCTACCAAGAATTATCTACAGGGTGGGAAAGTCACCGTATGAGTTGCGAAATCAGTTAAATGGGAAAAAAGTTGTCCATTTTCTGGAGTAATTAAATGGTATTCTAAGCTGGATACTATGAGGGACGTTAATTTTAATATTTAAATAAAGAGGGGGTAAACCCACCCAACTTTCCGAGCACTCCTAGTAATTGTTTAATCGATTATATTAGTTTTTCTGCATCAAAAAACATTCAAAAATTTAGTTTTAAAGAATTTTAAAAAATTAAATTATAATTAAATTATTGGCCAATTTTTTTTTACTTTTTATAATTTTGCCTATAACTTTCACACGTATTATTTTAAAATTATGAAATAATTCACACGTAGTGTATTTTTTGATCCCTTTCGGATGTATTATTTACTTTTTTGATTTATTTTATCATTTTTATTAAAACGAAAGGACAAAAAAATTTAAAAAATTCTTTATTTTGGTTTTAATAATTACAATTTTAAATTCGAAGAAACTTAGATATATTTTAAAATAGTTTTATAGACTGGTCAACAAGTGCTTTTTGGTCCAACTTTTTTCTTCACCTCCAAAAAATATGAACAAGGTGTCATTCGATTCGGAATAGCGTGTAGATGATTTTTGAAAAAAATCAAGAGCCGCTTGCAAAAATCGCATAAGTTATAAACAATTAACTGAAAAATAAAAATGGGATTTGGTTTTTTCAAATATCTCAAAAACTATGTAACATCTTTCAAATTTGAAAAAAGATTTAAAAAGAGGAGGTAATTTACCAAAAAAAAACTATACCTCACAGAACTGTAGGACCAATATTTATAATTTTCCCTGAGTGTTGAAAATACAGCCGAAAACGGGGACTTCGGTTTTCGTAAGAAGCCGCGTCCACTTTGGACCTTTAATGAATAAATATTATTTAAACTTATTAAATATGAAAATTAAAAATTGAAAAAATTCAGGCATGTGAATAATAATCCGCGGTCAAAAATTTTTATCGCGTTTTTTGTATAAATTAGTTAACAATTTTTTTCTACTTGGACATTTTTAAATAAGAGAAGAGATTCCCGTTGGAAAAATGCAAAAAAAATTTTTTTTTCATATTACTTTTGATTCGTTTTTTACCATCAGAAGTCACATGAAAATGATTTTTAAATTTTTTTATTTCTTATTTTTTACAAAAATTGTTATAAACAAATGCGTTGTTTATAAGATAAATTAAAATTTCTTTTTTGGAAACATAATCTTTGATGCAAATTATGATTTTTACGAAAAAATCGTTACTTAATTTTTTTTTAATTGCTTAAAAACGTATTTGTTAATTAACATTTTTTTTCTATCACCTGTAAGTATTATTAAGGAACCATTTTTTTAACATAATTTATCCTATTCTTTGATAACTAAAAAAATTGCTTTATTTTAATTTTTATTGTTTATTTAATAAAGAATTTGTTAAGTATAAACAATTAAATTTTTTTTATATATTTTTTTTTCTTTTTCTACATAATGGAACAAAAACAACCAAGTCTTATTTTTTTTAGAAAAATTATTTATATGGTAGAAAAAATTGCTAATTAAGAAATACGTTTTTAATAAAAAAAATGAAAAATAAAATTTTTTAAAAATCATTTTCATGTGACTTCTGATCATAAAAAAACGGATCAAACAGTAATCAAGCTTTTTAATTTTTAACCAAAGTAAATTGTTAATAACAAAGTGAAAAATAACAATTTTTTAATTTTTCTAACAGGAATCTCTTCTGAGACCTTTCAAAAATAGGTCCAAAACAGGAAAAAAAATTATTCAGATTTGTTATTTCACAATTATCGCACTTACAATGTTCATGTTCATGTAGGAAAAAATTGTTAATTAACTAATGCATAATTAATAGAAAAATAGCGATAAAAATTTTTTGGCCACGGTTTCTTGTTCATAAATCTATCCAGTAGATGCCTTAATTTTTTCAATTTTTAATTTTCATATTTAATAAGTTTAAATAGTATTTATTCATTAAAGGTCCAAATAGTCGGAATAAATTTTTAACCGCTCATTTTTCGTGGAATCATGTGGGGGAAGGAAATATAAAAGACTTCTCGTCGCGTGTCAGTTAAAAGCACTGTCAGATGGTTTTTTATTTTAAACAATTTGGATGGAAAATTGGTTTTTTCTACTTTTCGGAAAAACTGCGCATCTTAGAGAAAAGTAATGCACAGGCAAAATATGAACAATCAAAAGACCAATAAAATGATCTCTGAAAGATCAAAATAAGATAATTCGTTTAAAAGTTATTGCAAAAAAACCGCAAAAAACGTGATTTTTTGGCTTTTTTTCAATTGTTTATAGGATTGTTATTAATAATTAAAATGCAATAAGTATGCCCAAAAGTTACGAGTCTTAACATATCCAACAGGTGTGTGCGAGATGAGCGCTGTGCAATAAATAGTTTTTGCAAAATCCTATTTATTTATCCCGTTTTACTAATTATGCAACAACCATTATTGTAAGAAAAGTTATTATTGAAAAAGATTCTACAATAAGTCATTTTAAAGTTGAAGAACTGAATTAGACTTGTACTTTAACAAAATGTTGATATTTTGTCGAAAGCCCTTTTGAATTATGTAAATAAACATGTTGAGGAAAAGAGCTGGTTTTTTTTAATAGAATAAGTTATAAACTATTCATGTCAGCGAAATAAAATTTGCAGGATTCGAATACCAATTACAAAACACTCATTTTGAAACAAAAAAACAGTCCCAAAGCCCTTTTGGAACCAAGTTTTTCCTTCATTTTCAAAAAATCATAGCGCCCTTAATAACAAACCTTAGGAGCTGAAATTTTAATATGTTGTACACTAATAATTTAAATTTATGGTTCAATATTTTTTGTTCATATGAGTCATAAATTCTTTACACAGGAGCCCGTGAAAGTGAAGGTAATCCGAACTTGCTAGTCGGAAGACCGGTGGTGGGGATAGCTTTTGATGGGTTTCGCTCAGGGTTGTTCAATGTAGCACAATTGTGCCAAAAATGGCACTTTCATTTATGGAATGGCACTAGAGCACGCACTATTGATAAATATACAAAAACGAGCACTATTTCGTTCTGTGACATTTTTGGCCTGCAACGAGTTTTGACCTTTATCGATGACAGCACGATGTGAAAGAATTTCTGTAGTTCCGTGTAGAATATCCTTTTATTTATGTTCGAATGAAAAGTTTTATTTCTTTTGGGCTCATTATTGTTTGAAATCGCGCCATCTGTGGGTCGAACAAAAAATTCAAGTTATTACAATCGAATGGAATCTGCTACTTTATGCCATCATAAACCACCCCTCTTTTTTAGCGATGAAAACGTGATCAAGTTGAGTGCAGTGTTGCCAATCTGCGGGTAATTACCAGATTTTTGGGTATTTTCCTGCTTTGTGGGTATTTCAATCTTTCGGGTAAAATTCGGGTATTCCCTTCCATCTTCATCTCATGTCAATTATTCACTGTTTAATGTTTCGTGGGAGTGAGGCCACTTCTAATAAATATAAATATTACCGCTACAGCTACCTTATTTCTCAAAAAATATATAAAAAGAGTAATTGGTTTGCATTGAACGCACTTGGCAACACTGCTACATAATTCAGGTCAGATGTCAAAGTCCAGTAGAAAATAGCCCTGGCAGCTGAGGCATCAAAAAGGAAAAAGAAGAAGATTATTTATTCTCAATTTAAGCTCTTGTTTTTGTTACAATTGCATGTTGCAATTTGTGTTGTAATCTGTTGTATACATTAAAAAAAAAACGTTATAACTAACTAATAAACACTTCAAATTGTAAGTGGGTACTTTGGGGCAAAGTTGCGGATATTTCGATGATTTGTCATTGGTAACACTGGTTGAGTGGCACCATTGAGCACTATTTTGTGACCAACTTCAGCACAATCAAAAGTTCATCGTGAACAACAGTTTCGCTGGAGATAAATTAAACCTCCGAAAGTCGAAATTGTGCGCGCAGTAAAAAATTACAATATCTCAGCTTCTGAAAAACGTAGAACCTTCTTTTTTTTAATCTGAGGTAACTTAAAAAAATAATAACGACTGACTAGTTTTCTTACTTGTAAATAATACTCGAAACTCATGAAATCGACGTTTTGGAAATTAATATTAATTTTTTTTATTTTTTCAGAAATAAATTTTGTAAATTGTTTAAACGATTAAAGAGTGTAATATTTTGCGAACGAAATTGATAAATACAACTTTTTTTATTTGATTGGAAAATAAATAGATTTAAACAAAAACGATACAAAATTAAAAAATACAACAAACGATTACAAACAAATTTTAACAAAATTCTTAATTTTGGCTATAATAATTACAATTTTAAATTCGAAGAAATTAAAATATTTTTCGGCTGTTGTAAATCCCATTTTATTATCTTTAATATTTTAAAAGTTATTCAATTTAGTTTAAAATCGTAATCAAATTTCAAATTTTTTTGTTAAAAATTTCACATTTCTTTAATAAAATTTTGAAAATAAAATCGCAATTATAAAGTTTTTTATTACAAATTTAAGAGTATTTTTTTAATTTTTAATATTAAAATTTATCAAAAAAAT
Organism: Neocrepidodera transversa; assembly: GCA_963243735.1. Classification (NCBI taxonomy): domain Eukaryota; kingdom Metazoa; phylum Arthropoda; class Insecta; order Coleoptera; family Chrysomelidae; genus Neocrepidodera; species Neocrepidodera transversa. Next base: position 34,419,331 of record OY725341.1, read on the forward strand.
TAATTTAATAAGAAAATCTGATGTGGCCAGCACATGACCTCTCGCCATTTTTGAATCAAAAATTTACAGAGTGACACAAAAAAGTATGAAAAAAAATTATATTTTTGTAAATCTGGCAACAATGGCAAAAGTTTCGAAAATTTTAATGAGATGAAAATAAACTATAGGGTATACAAAATATATGTGTAAAACTTTATTGCCGTTTTCTATAATAATGGCGTCATCACCCATAGCAACTGCCACTTCCGGTTGTGCGATTGGCACCAAAATCTAATCAGATCTAATCTAGGGTATCAGAATCCTGTATGCAAAATTTCAAATTTTTTTATTCAGTAGTTTTTGAGTTATCGTTACTACAACATCCATCCAAACACACACACACACACTAACACACACACACACACACTAACACACTAACACACACACACACACACTAACACACACACACTAACACACACACACACACACTAACACACACACACACACACACACACACAGACATCATCGCGAAAATATCAAAATCGTATTCTAGGGACCCCAAAACGTGTTTATCCATTGAAAACTCACTACCCAATTTTTAGCATGATTCCTATACCTCTCTTATCTGAAGGGCGAGAGGTAAAAATAGGCGAAATATCCTACATATGTACTTTTTTCCTCCTCTAGAGGACAAACTATGGGGAATTCGATAAAATTTGATGGTCTACAACTTTGCATAAGAATATTTTTCACTAAAGTGCATTGCTTGTTCTCAAAATCTAGAAAAACTAGGGAAAACCTACATGCACATTTTTTGGAAATTCGATAAAAAAATTGAAATGAATTTTATGCAATAGATCATTTTGCATTAAAGTAAATTATTTGTGCTTAGATTTAAGAAAAGGGAAAAATCTTACATGTTCATTCTATCAATGTCGACCTTCTATTGCACCAATTTAAATCAAAAACTAATGGTCGCATTCACGACACACGACACCAACCCTTCATACCAAATTTAAGCTTTATTAATCAAACGTTTCGGCAGCTGTCGTAGAAAATTACACATAGATACACAGACCGACGCACAGACAGACCTAACTCTGGAATTTTGTTCCTTGACTGTACTTTCCCTTGGATGAGGAACCGGAAAAGTATATCCATAAAGTAGAAAAAAAACGTACTTCTGTACTTTACATTAATTAAAGTTAAAAATGCAAAAGTTTTTCAATGTTAAAATGCGACAAACGGTTTGTGTGGAAATATTAAATAAGTCAATGTTAACTTGCGGTTGCACATGTTACATATTCCATAAAGCGGAGAAAAACAAAGGATATTAGTCCTAGGTGTAGGTTCATAAAATAACGTATGATTACAATTTTTACAAAACACAAAAAGCTACATGCACCACGAAATTTATTGGCGTAACGTAATACTGAAATCATTAGAATTCATTCTTCTTCTAAACATGAAAAGACGATGGGCAAAATAATAATTGAAATCTAACGACTTGAGTTATTAACAACACACATACATCCATCCATCCATCCACCATCGTCATCAAAATACGTGCATTTTTTTTCACTTATTCGTGTTAGGTTAAAAAAAAATTCTTGTCGGTAGGGACGACAGGGGAGGTAGATTTCTATTGCCTAAATTTGAGCACCCTTCCCCAGTCCACGATAAGGTCAGATCGAAAAAAGTTTCAAACAAATAAATTTTATAATAATTACTACATGAAAAATGTCTAATGACCTGTTTCAATATTTTTAAAAATCGCGGAGATATGAATTTTTTGAAATTTCAACCCCCTCCAGTTCCATCCCCTTAGGTCCGATTAAAAAAAGCTTCAGACAAATTAATTTTATAATAATTAGAACATAAAAAAAGTTTTACGAACTGTTACAATATTTTTGAAAATGGCGGAGATATAATTTTTTTGAAATTTCAACCCCTTTCGTTCCATCCCCGTCGATCGGATGAAAAAAAGTTTCAGACAAATAAGTTTTATAATAATTAGAACACAAAAAAAGTCTTGGGACCTGTTTCAATATTTTTGAAAATGACGGAAATATAAATTTTTTGAAATTTCAACCCCCTCCAGGTCCATCCCCTTAGGTCCGATTAAAAAAAAGTTTCAGACACATTAATTTTATAATAATTAGAACATAAAAAAAGTTTTATGAACTGTTTCAATATTTTTGAAAATGGCGGAGATATAAATTTTTTGAAATTTCAACCCCACTCCAGGTCCATCCCCGTGGGTCAGATGAAAAAAAGTTTCAGATAAATTAATTTTATAATAATTAGAACATAAAAAAAGTTTTATGAACTGTTTCAATATTTTTTAAAAAAGCGTAGATATAAATTTTTTGAAGTTTCAACCCCCTCCAGGTCCATCCCCGTGGGTCAGATGAAAAAAAGTTTCACATAAATTAATTTTATAATAATTAAAACATAAAAAAGGTTTTATGAACTGTTTCAATATTTTTTAAAATAGCGGAGATATAAATTTTTTGAAATTTCAACCCCCTCCAGGTCCATCCCCGTGGGTCAGATGAAAAAAAGTTTCAGATACATTAATTTCATAATAATCAGACCATAAAAAAAGTCCAATGGTCTTTTTTAATATTTTCAAAAATGGCGGAGATATGAATTTTTTGAGATTTCAACCCCCTGCAATTCTCACCCCCTTAGAGGTAGAATGCCCATTTGCAACACGCAACGAATTACTGGCCCAAAGAATTTTTTTACCAAATTTGGTATCGATTGGATAAAAATTGCGACCTCTAACGTGCCGGAAGGGAATGTCTACACATACATATATGTAGGTATACATACCGATAATTTTTTGTTTTACTGATTCTTATTCTGAAGGTCACAAACGGCATAGCACCCCTATTCCCAGTTCTAGGTCCCGTCATTGAATCGATTACAGGCGATTCCATTTAAGGAAATCTACCTAAAAATAAAACGTCGGTAATAGTAATTTTACGCAAAAAAAAGTTTTAACATTTTGTAATTTGTATTTTGTTTGGTGCGAGCCGAAGTAAAATAGTTTCAGATTCACTTAATTTGAGAACACCCTATAGGTCGATAGGTTTTTATGAAGAGAATTAAGAATTATATATGCACAAAAATAATTGTAAGGGAACTGCAAGAAATTAGCACTAATTTTCAAAGAATACCGTCAACATTAAAATTATAAGTTTAACAAATTTCAATTTTGTCATTCTGTATGTTTTTTTGTAGTGTGTTGGCACTAGGAATCTCAGTCCTTAGCCACAAAATTAAGTCATCCTATTTAATCCAAGTAGTTTCCTTCTATGCATTCTTTTGTATCTTATTTTTAATAGGAGGCCAACTTCTAACACTTTATAAGAAATTGATTAAATGCTAAACGAAACGTAAATTCATAGCAAGTAGTGCTGATTCATTTCAAAATAAATAAACGCTTTTTTAAGCAAAAAAAAACAATTATAAAAAGTATTTCTTAAAATATCGTTGTAACGAAGTTACTTTATTACCAGGGTTATTTCTATTAGTTAAATAATAGATATTTACGATATAAGTGCGGTATGAACATTATTAATATACGCATGTGAAAATTGCCCAACGAGTGCTGACGCACTCGTTGGGCAATCACATAAGTATATTAATAATGTGTTACCGCACGAATATTGTACAATATTTTATCTACAACTCCGAAAATTCAAAATTATATTGAATAAAATTATGTCGGCATATCGTTAAAATTGACTATTTAAGAATACAAGTAATCTGTGAGTATTTTGTAACAATAGCAACGGAATTAATAATCAACTTCTGTCAAAGTGGCATCTAAAATCTTAAAAATTCTGACTTAATCAATTATAATGTCTTCAAGTGAAGATGATCTTCCACAAGATATTTACAATGCAGCAACCGGCGTTATAGAAAATTTAGTACCACAGATATAACGTGAGAGATATCATTTAACTTATGACAAATATGAGAAATGGTGTAATTAATTTGTACGATTGCAAAGATTGTACTATAAATATCTATAACAAATAATTTTTTAATATTGTTTATTATTAATGTTATATTTGTTCCGTTTTGTTAAATAAATGATTAATTTTGATTAACTATTAGTTCCGCATCATTACCGCACTAGTGCGGTAATAATTTCAGTAACGCACTAGTGCGGTAATATACGTCATTACAAAATTCAAATAAGTGTCAAATCAGTGTCATTACATGACAGTTGTAGATAAAATATTTTATTTAAATTATGTCGCGACGGATCATAAATGGCCGAATTCCCGTAAAACTTAAAATTATGGTGAATGCGACAAATGAGCATCGCGATCTGCCATCGAATATACGGTCGAACGCGATCGATTGTACATCCGCCCGGGAGATAAAGCCGTCACGAACGGACTTCGCCTCCCGACTCGTACCCTACCAACCTCAAGGTATCTCGCGCCTAGAATCAGTCCAGCCAGCCACTCCGAACGATCCGACTTCATCATCCGAGAGTGCTATTTTTGAATTTTGAAGATTTGCACCAAGTCCAGTCCATTACTACCGCGCAGGCTTAAGACTCCCTCCAGACCCGAAGTGGGAGATTAGAGGTTCCGTTCTGTCTAGAGGAGAATAATAATTCAGTACACCGGTGAGGAAAAATAGGTAGTAGTAAGATTAATCATCTTTGAATAGGTAACAAAGTGCTATTTTTATATTGAACGCGATTTAATTTTAATTTGTGCCGTATACAGGGGAAACGCATGATTTAAAAATTACACAGGTTAGATACTCAGATGTCCCAAATTCGTCAAGGTTTGCGCATGACGTCAGCTGGAGTCCAAACGAAATAATTTAACATGGGATTGCATAGGGTTATTGTGTCTTTCGGGTGGTTTTTATTTTTTTACGGCTATATATTTAATAAAAATGTACTGTAAAGTATTGTACACTAAAAAGTGATAACTACTTTAATAAACTTTTTTTACGATTCCGATGTGTTTTGTATTATAAAAACTAATTAATTGCTAGATGTAAAAACCAGAAAATGCCCAATTATGTTATGGCTAATTTTATCGTTAAACTAGTTGTCAAATATGTAACAAATAAAATACTTTAGATTAACTTTAGTGATTTTATAAATGTTTAATCAAAAAATTATTTAAAAAAAGTGATTTCAAATAGCTTATATTATCAGTGAAACTTTTTGATGCACACTGTTATTGCAGGTTTATATTACTTAGGTTTTCATATACCTGGTGCTTAATTTACACTCTAGAACGAATATGGCGAATGTAAATACGAGTATAACTTACATTTACAGTCATACAAGTTGGTATGTAAAATAAACTTTTTCTAAGTTGTGAAGTGCTTTATTGTCATTATTGAATAAAATGCTAACTAATAAATGAAAACGTAACTACTTAAAACTATTACACAATACATCTTACAGAACTTTTTTTGTATTATTTAAAATAAAGTCTAAAAATGTTAACATGTTTATTCATATAAAACTTACTGTTTTTGTAATAAAGAGCACTTCGAAAATCGAAAAAACTTTGTACTGTTTTTAGAGCGAGTATTACTTTTACACCAAACATAGCGCAATACATTTTTAATCAGTTTATAGGTGAAATTAAATATGTCAAAAAAGATAATAACCTCATATAATGACACATTAAAAATTTTTGATGGGCACCAGGTGACGTCACATATCCTGCTCAATGTCTAACCTGATATACTTCAACCATGGGGGAAACGCGATAATAATCAGTTGGTGCCGTGAGAAATCACCGCCTAAAATACCGCGAGTCAATTTTGATTAATAATAACCTTGGCTGCTGTGAGCAATCACCTCCAAGTAAATATTCCGTATACAGGGGGAAACGCGTTTTAATAATAATCAGTTGGTGCAGTGAGAAACCACCGCCTAATAATTTTACCGCGACTCGTTTATGTTTATTTAATAATAAATACATTTGCTGCCGTGAGAAATCATCTCCAATTAAATAATTGCCGTATACAGGGGGAAACGCGTTTAAGACTTAGCTAATAATAAGTAGGTGCCGTGAGCAATCACCGACTTAAAACACCGCGAGTCATTTTGAATAATAATATCAATTGGCTGCTCTGAGCAATCACCTCCAATTAAATTAGTGCCGTTATACAGGGGGAACGCGACCTAAGTTTTGATTTATAATAATAACAGGAGCCGTGAGCAATCACCTCCTAAACATATTTGCACCGTAAAACTAAATTCCAGTTTGGATTAATAATAGCAGTTGGCTGCTGTGAGCAATCACCTCCAATTAAATTTGTACTAGATACCGGGAGGGACCGCTTAAGGGAAGTTACCATATAAAATAGTACTTTGTCCGACCAAGTAGAATCACCGCATACATTTTTCCTCATCTGCACGATTTGCTACATCATCATCACCTGTATCACCGCTTAAACCCACCGCGCTCCGACCATTAACCATTATCACGCATTTTGTTATTTTTCACAAGTTTACTTTACTTTTGGTTTGGCTTCATAAAACGTTACACATCTTTCTCCGCTGGGTCCTTTTTATGTAGATATTAAGCAGTTATTTTCATTTGGTGATTTTTTTTTATTTCTCTAACTGGTTGTGAGTTTATATATTGCAGCGAATACCCAGGACCTCCGCTCAGTAGGGCAAGTAAAGCCCGCCCTTCTGGCTACCAAGGCATTAGTCGAAACTATAACGACCCCTGGGACCGAAGGGCCGTTGCAAATTTGGCGCCCGAGCAGGGACCGTTTTTATGGTGTACCGAGACTGCTGATAACCGAATTTTGATAGAATGTCGATTACGAAGGGAAAATATCCGAAGAAATTAGAGGGCCAAAACCACTGTAGAACGAATCAAAGGATCGAAAAATACGGAAATCCGCCAAAAACCGCTGACCTGTCATTTTGACAGATTGTCCACGTTTGCTCAAAGAGAGCCCGCATCGATCCCAAACACGTTAGAGGAGGAAATACAACGAAACCCGTTGAATTCTACCGATTTGTCACTTTGACAGACTCTAAAATGATATCGAGTGACCCCTCGTTTAATAGGTTTACGAGGACGTAGAATCGATTGCCAATATCCGTTTTCAAATCTAGGAAGCCGTTCTCACGATACAAGGGTCTAAGTCATAATTACGACCTCGAACGAGAAATTACGAGCAATTCCGAGTAATATCGATACAGACATACGTTAGAGTGCGCAGAAGCACCAATCCTTACCAGATTACCGTTGTTAGACACATTTGTCGTGCATTGAGATCAAATTTGGAGAGTTGAAATCCGACACTCGACCGAGCAAGACGTGCAAATTACAAATTTGGTGAAAACAGAAATAACGAAGAAGATTCCGAACAATCAGGGATTACAAGTCACAGTAACCACTGCCGCAGGGTCTGCATTAAACCAGAATACACCAAGTCCCGGCCAAGTGAATGATCCTACCGAACGCCCGGGTAGGATGGGTGTATCTCCTTAAGAAAGATGAGATGGATGCAGATTTAGTAAAGTTCAACCTAGACACAACCGGAAACATGGACTATAAGCGAAAACGGTTGGTAAAATTTTTGAGAGAAGGTCGAACTGCTACCGTCACAGTATCCACCAGCGTAACGACCACAGGCACGACCACTACGACCACAACCTGTCCCACCACGGCACCAACCGTCACCGTAACGGGGGTCCTACAATGACTATTGAGTGGAACGCTAGTTGGAATTCAGATAGCGCATCCACAACCAGGTCCGTCTACGAGTACCTTAATGCCGCCCTTAAGAGTAAAGGACTGGCATGTCACCTTTGATAGAACCAGTGATCCCGCCACGTTTCTAGAAAGACTAGAGGAGATTCGTGAATCTCAGGGGATCACTGCCAACAGAATATTGCAAGCCATGCCAGAATTGTTACAAGGGATGCCCGCCTTGTGGTTTAGAAATAACCGGCGCTTTTGGTCTAACTGGGGAGAATTCTGTGTCGCCTTCCAGGACTTCTTCTTTCCTGTGAATTACCGTATTGATCTGGAGGCCGCCATAAGTCGAAGGACGCACGACCTACAGGAGGATACCGCCTCTTACATTACCGATCTGCAAACGCTTATTCGCCGGCATGGGGGCATTACGCTGTCAAGGAATTGAATTATCTCTACAGGAACCTACACCCAGAATTTCGACGTAAGATCCATAGGACCGACTTCACCGAAGTAAATGAATTTGCTAAGGCTGTCCGTGAATATGAGCTGCTACGCATGGAAGTCGAACTCTCCCAGACACCCGACCTACCTACTCTGCTACCTCAGTTCAGAAATAATCCATCTACCCCGTATCGCAGCCATCCACCTCCACCTTTCCCTTATAGAAACATCCCACTTACTCAACCATCCCAGCAAAGAAATAACCCACTCAGTCCGTCTACCTCATACAGAACCACTCCTACATCACAGCCTTTCCCTTACAGAAACACTCCTTCCCCTTCATCCAGGACCTCTACTGCTGCCCCCGTCACACCGAGAAATGCCGGCGATCGCACCAGGATGAATCAACAATTACCAGCTTTACCGTCCACTAGCAGACCCGTGGAAAGGAATCAGGAATGTTGGCGCTGTGGCCAAACAGGACACTTTAGGAGCCAGTGTAGAGAGGTTCCCAAGATATTTTGCTCCAGATGTAAGAGAGATGGAGTCATGTCCCGCGACTGTCCCTGTCCGCGACCGGAAAACCGATAGGACGCTGCAACGAGAGGCATGTGCAGCAATGTCCCTATGATGCCTCACCCACCGTACCGTATGAAGATTGAAGTTCCCACATATCCGTCAATGTACCTGGTGGCACCAGTCAAGCCCTGATTGATACTGGAGCTGTGATATCCTATGTTGGAGAACGTATTGCTAAACAATGGGAATCACCAGGCGTACCAAAGACTACCGCCACCACCAGTTCTGCCAGATTGGAAAACGGAGAAACCGTGACTGTCTCAGACACGTACCGTATTGAAATCCAGTTGGAAGATCACCAAGGTTCTGCATTGACTTTCAGAAAGTCAATTCTGTCTCCGAGAAGGACGCCTATCCACTACCATTCATCAATGCCGTACTAGACAAACTCCGTCGTACCCGTTACATTTCCAGCATCGACCGGCGCCAAGGTTATTGGCAGGTAGCACTCACGGAGGACAGTGAACCGATCACCGCATTCACCGTTCCGGGTCGAGGCCTCTACCAGTTCCACGTTATGCCGCCCCGGCCACGTTCCAACGATTGATATATAGAGTCATTGGACCGGAGATGGAGCCCTACTGCTTCGCATTTCTAGACGATATCATTGTGCTGGGACGCACCTTCGAAGAGCATTTGGGAGCTTCAGGAAGTATTCCGTCGTCTCCGGGACGCCAACTTGCGCATCAACCCTGAGAAATTCCAATTTGGAAGGAGATCCTTAAAATATCTCGGTCATCTAGTAACATCGGAAAGTATCCGCACCGACCCAGATAAAGTGGCCTCCATCGTAGAATTGATCGCCCCAACTCGTGTATGAAGTCTAAGACGTTTTCTTGCAATGGCCTCGTGGTACCGACGCCATCGTTCCTGCCTTTTCTGAAGTAGCGGCACCGCTACACCGGCTTCTGAAGAAGAACCGTCGCTGGCATTGGGGACCAGAACAGGATGAAGCTTTTCAGAAGCTCAAAACGTGTCTAACTGAGGCACCAGTCCTTGCCTGTCCTGATTTCGACAAACCCTTTACGCTGCAAACGGATGCTTCATATCAAGGCTTAGGGGCAGTATTAACCCAGACGGGTGAAAACGGAGAACACGTGATTGGAATGCCTGGCCATCGTTTAGGGAATCGAGAAACTACGGCCATACCTGGAAGGGTATCATTTCACCGTCATCACCGACCACCAGTCTCTCAAGTGGCTCCATTCCATCAAGAGCCCTGCCGGCCGACTTGCCCGTTGGAGCATGTTCCTACAACAACATGACTTTGAAGTCAAGTATCGCCGCGGTGGACTCAATAAAGTAGCCGATGCTTTATCTCGAGAACCGCAAGGCGAGACCGAGGAACATACTGAAGAACTGGCCGCCATAGTACCGTTTATCGAAGGCCCCTGGTACCAGAAAAAGAAAGAAGAAGTCCGACAAAATCCTGATGCTTTTCCTGACTACTGTATCCGAGACGACCGTTTGTACCGTCATTTCTGGGATTCTACTGATCTGACTGAACCAGATATAGCCGATTCATGGAAGCTGTGTGTCCCAAAGCCAACCTGGCTCTATGTGCTGAAAGAGATGCACGATGCACCGACAGCTGGACACATGGGTATCGCTAAGACGATCGCAAGAATTGCGGCCCGCTACTACTGGCCTGGAATGTTTTGTGACATCTCTAAGTACGTCCGTAGCTGCGATTCATGTCAACGGTTCAAATCATCACAGATGAAACCCGCAGGTAAGATGCAACCCTCCCACAACCGTCTACCTTGGGAGTGTCTCAGCACTGAACTAGTAGGTCCCCTGCCCAGGTCATCAAAAGGAAACACCTTTCTGGTAGTATTCCAGGATCGATTTACCAAGTGGGTACAATGTCCACCAATCCGGAAAGCAACAGCAAATGCCGTTACACAAGCCTTATATGAAGAGATAGTCACCCGTTTCGGATGTCCGAAAGTGGTCCTCAGTGATAATGGAACCCAGTTTACTGGCCATATCTTCGAAGATATGCTGAAAGAGCTTGGAATCACTCATCGCCGAACACCGCCTTATACACCACAGGCTAATCCCGTCGAAAGAGCCAACAAGACATTAAAGACTATGATAGCCCAGTTCTGCGACCAGGACCACCGTAAATGGGACGTGCATCTACCAGAGTTTTCCTTCGCAATTAACACCGCTCGCCAGGAATCCACGGGATTCACGCCAGCGTTTCTCAATTTCGGCCGCGAATTAGAAGTACCACAGGCCGTCTGCCCTACTCCGCCACAACCTGAACCAGAATAAACAGAAGAGAACGAACAAACCGCAACCGTCCAGCATACCGAACGGCTGCATCAGTTGCAGGACACTTTCGAGATGGTCCGAATTAATCTCGCCAGAGCCTTCACCAACCAGAGGAGCCATTACAACCTAAGGCGCCGGGAATGGCAGTGTCACGTCGGTGACCAGGAGATGAAACGGGAACACCACCTATCATCAGCCAAAAAGGGATTCGCCGCGAAACTAGAACCAAAGTAGTATACGACCTCAAAAGCCAAACCGGAAATCGCATTCCAAGAGTACATATTAAAGATCTAAGACCGGTTCATGTAACTGATGCCGCACCTCAATAATCCTGTACTTTTCCAGCTGACAAATAATGTCCCGATGAACTAGCATGTGACCTGCCCAGATTGTGAAACCTAGATACCAGCCAAAGTCAATGAAGATTCCAGCCAAAGTCGACAGCCAAAGCCGACGAAGATACCAGCCAAATTGCGTTACAAATTTGGCGCCCGAAGTCACCGAAGAATTTTTTTTTTATTAGTAGTTATTTTGTAACAGGCGTACCTACCTCGAATATAGGGTTCGACCACTACAGGGTAGGCACCTGATAGGGTTTCTGATCTTATTTTGATTTCTTATTATTATTATTTACAAATTCCAGTGCTATTGTATGTGTAAAAAAAATTTATTATTTTTTTTTTCTCGAAGTAGGAAGGGTGTGTAACGAAGTTACTTTATTACCAGGGTTATTTCTATTAGTTAAATAAAATATTTTTTTTTTAATTATGTCGCGACGGATCATAAATGGCCGAATTCTCGTAAAACTTAAAATTATGGTGAATGCGACAAATGAGCATCGCGATCTGCCATCGAATATACGGTCGAACGCGATCGATTGTACATCCGCCCGGGAGATAAAGCCGTCACGAACGGACTTCGCCTCGCGACTCGTACCCTACCAACCTCAAGGTATCTCGCGCCTAGAATCAGTCCAGCCAGCCACTCCGAACGATCCGACTTCATCATCCGAGAGTGCTATTTTTGAATTTTGAAGATTTGTACTAAGTCCAGTCCATTACTAGCGCGCAGGCTTAAGACTCCCTCCAGACCCGAAGTGGGAGATTAAAGGTTCCGTTCTGTCTAGAGGAGAATAATAATTCAGTTGTACGTGTACCAGCAAGCCGACTACCACGCCTGACCAGCAAGCAGTACACCGGTGAGGAAAAATAGGTAGTAGTAAGATTAATCATCTTTGAATAGGTAACAAAGTGCTATTTTTATATTGAATGCGATTTAATTTTAATTTGTGCCGTATACAGGGAAAACGCGATAATAATCAGTTGGTGCCGTGAGAAATCACCGCCTAAAATACCGCGAGTCATTTTTGTTTATTAATAACCTTGGCTGCTGTGAGCAATCACCTCCAAGTAAATATTCCGTATACAGGGGGAAACGAGTTTTAATAATAATAATCAGTTGGTGCCGTGAGAAATCACCCCCTATAAATTGTACCGCGACTCGTTTATGTTTATTTAACAATAAATACATTGGCTGCCGTGAGAAATCACCTCCAATTAAAAATTACCATATACAGGGAGAAACGCGTTTCAGATTTAGCTAATAATAAGTAGGTGCCGTGAGCAATCACCGCCTTAAAACACCGCTAGTCATTTAGAATATTAATAGCAATTGGCTGCTGTGAGCAATAACCTCCAATTAAATTAGTGCCGTTATACAGGGGGAACGCAACCTAAGTTTTGATTTATAATAATAACCGGAGCCGTGAGCAATCACCTCCTAAACATATTTGCATCGTAAAACGAAATTCCAGTTTGGATTAATAATAGCAATTGGCTGCTGTGAGCAATCACCTCCAATTAAATTTGTACTTGCTACCGGGAGGGACCGCTTAAGGGAAGTTACCACATAAAATACTACTTTGTCCGACCAAGTAGAATCACCGCGTACATTTTTCCTCATCTGCACGATTTGCTACATCATCATCACCTGTATCACCGCTTAAATCCACCGCGCTCCGACCATTAACCATTATCACGCATTTTGTTATTTTTCACAAGTTTATTTTATTTTTGGTTTGGCTTCATAAAACGTTACACATCTTTCTCTGCTGGGTCCTTTTTATGTAGATTTTTGGAATTACAATAGAAGCAGTTATTTTCATTTGTTGTATTTTTTTTATTTCTCTAACTGGTTGTGAGTTTATATATTGCAGCCAATACTTAGGACCTGTGCCTAGTAGGGCAAGTAAAGACCACCCTTCTGGCTACCAAGGCACTAGTCGAAACCATAACGACTCCTGGAGTATTTTTTCTTCCTGACGCTGCCCGGAGCAAGTGGCCTTCACACTCTAAATGGAAGGTGGCGCCCGAGGCAATCCGAAACCTGGACTAAGGCGCCAAAGTGACCCGCAACGACCGAAGGGCCGTTGCATTGTTACTAGCTTTTTTTTATCTTAAATACAAATTATTATATTAAGAGAAAAGTAAATATAAAATGGAAAAAGTAACTAATTTTTACTACACTTAAAATACCTTTTTTCAGAAAATTGTTAAAAAAATGTTTTAGATTTTCTTTATTATACAGCTATAACACATGGAGTAGCAGTTTTTAAAAACTGCTAATTTTTGTTTAACTGTGTCGGCTTTTACTTGATGAAAATCCATTATTAAATTTAAATAAATAAAACAACGTTTTAAGATTTCCACAAAAATAATAACAAAAGTTATTAATTTAATAGTGACTAGTTTCGTTAACTTCATCAGACTAATCAGACTAATTAGTCTGATGAAGTTACTATGTAACGAAACTAGTCACTATTAAATTAATAACTTTTGTTATTATTTTTGACGTTGTTTTATTTATTTAAATTTAAAAATCTGCTAATTTTTGTTTAAAAACAATAAAAAATTGATTCATGGAAAACGAACTTAAATTTTCCAGCGTACACAGAACCATCAAATTTTTTAATAATTTAGCAAGTGACAATATGAAAAAAAATATTTATTCAAAATTCGCATGATTAAAAAATAGCTTAATCGTAGTAAAAATCTGTATCATTTTTTAAAAATATAAAGATATATTCTTTATTTAAAAAAGAAACTTACCGTCTAGCAGCATTTTTTAACTTTTACAAATTTAAAAAGAACTATTAGATACAACCCTTATTCAGAGTATTTATAAGTATTTAAGTACACGTAGCTACGTATTCATATTATCATTGAAGTAGAAGAACAATGTTATTAAAAAAAAAATTGCAACTAACTTTATACTACTTTGTCACTAGTAATTTCCCTAGAACTTGAATTATTACCGGAAATATTTTTCGAGTACACGATTTTTTGAAAATTATCCCGAGTTGCTCCGTACCAAATGTAGAATATAAGCCAGCTGTGCAGAGGCAGGGTTCTTAAAGGACTTTAAAATTTCAATCGAACTAATAAGTCAAAAATACTTGGTAAAAAGATTTAAAAAAGTGAAAAGAAAAATAACCTGACACATGTGTGTTCGACGAAGACAAATAAATTATGAATATCACAAACCGCATATATACTTAGATATATTAACAAATTTTGAAATGCAACGAACAAATTTGTTAATATCAGGGTAACCGACAACGATAGAAAAACAATTTATTAATATATTGGTATTTCTCAGTAAAATATACGTAACAATAAACGTTATCACCAAATTTCAAGTTGATAGGTCATTGGAAAGTTAAAAAATACTTCGGAACAAAATTTTGTAAAAAATACTGACTTTGGCGGCTTCTCAAGCCTACGTTTTGCAATATTTTTTAAAACAATAAATATGGCTTTTATCTACTCAATGAGCTCTATTCAACGATACCTCAATCAATGGGGTAGGCCAAAATTTTTTTTCGGTGTTCCCCTTTAGCTGTATGGGAGCCCCCTTGAAAACATTTAAAAATATTTTTTATAATTTATATGGCTTTGGGTCAACAAGACGCATATACTGTGAAAGTTTGAAGGCTCTAGCTTGAACGGTTTAGCTTCTGGACCGGTGTGACAGACGGACGTACGGACGGACACGCGAGTGAGAGCAATAGGGTTCCGTTTTGACCCTTTGAGGTACGGAACCCTAATAAGCGATTGTCTTTAGGTCAGATCTGTTCATTTAGAGATAAATTTGTATCATTGTGTAAGGAGGAATTAATTTCGAACATTTCAAGCAGATTCAATCTATTACCTTTATTACAATCGTACAGGAGTGTAGTCAGAAATTGAAAATGAATGATTAGTGGAGATGATATGATAAGCAAAAGAAGAGGGTGTGTCGGTAATGTCAGAGTGTTTATATTTGTCCATGTATCTAATGTGTTCCTTTATTTTAGTTTAGAGTCTCCTACTAGATTGGCCGATGTATATTTATTACTCATTACACATTTGAGACATGGATAACCTGAGGAACTTAACTATTTTTTGTTACATATGACTTGAATTTTCTTTAAGCTTGTAGAAAAGTAGTATATATTACTCTGAAAAGAAGGCTTCATTATTTGTGATTAGCTCAGATTAAACTTCTGAGCTCAACAAATAATAAGCGCTTTCTATTCCTAATATAATATACTATTTTAATTTTAAATAACCTGTAAAAACAAATATCAAATTTTGTTTTTCTTTACGAAAAATCAGTTTTTAAAAATTATTAAAATTTTATTTAAAATACAACAAACTACTTCGAAAGTCAAGCAAAGAATGAATACTAGAATATTACATGATTAAAATAAAAAAATGCAATCTACATAATTCTTGGAAAGTATCCGCCGCTTATCTCTCTGCGACTCTTCTTCCTAGATAAGAGGGTGATATAAGTCCTCCCTCCTTAAGGCGGCTCTACCGCAACGTAAATTTTTGTTATTAAAAGTTAGCCTTTAAATTTGATTTTATTAGAAAAATATTTTCAGAAACAAATTCTGAATGAAAATGACTAAAGGCTGATCGTGCTAGATTTTTAAATTTCCCTCTGTTTTTTGAGTAAAAAATTAAAATCGAAAAAATTAAAAAAAAAATCGAAATAAATAAATATTTCGCACGATCAACTTGTTGGACTATTTATTTTTGACTTTTTAATATTTTTTATTTTTTTTTATCTTTATGAATAAATAGGAAAAATTAATAATTGTTTCAATTAATAAAATGTACCGGTAGTAGCGCTCTCTCTGTTGTTGGCTGATGTCATCCGGTGTGTTCATCCATGCCTTGGCGAAATACACGTTAGTCGCCGTACAGTATCGGACGTGCCATTTTAGTTAAGAATTGTTTTTTGGTGATATTATGTGAGATACAGTGTTCTTTTTCTTGTAAAGAGCTTACTCCTGAGGATGGTGTTACAGAATATAAAATTAAATTTTTAGTTAAATTAACCAAAAAAGAATGATAATTTATATTATTAATTTCAAGGTCAGCTTTCTGTCTGGACACCTTATGGTATGGTTGTGGATGTTATAGAACGTGACTTACGATTTTGGTTAGAAATGTGTCATGTCGATTTTTTTCTGCAAATATAAATTGTAATTGTTATTAACAAAAAAAAGCCATTTTATTTTTTGATGATAACTCAAAAACTATACAAGATAGCGGAAATTGCAAAAAAGATCCTTACAGAGCAGGATATTAATAAAAAAAACTTTTAACTCCTGGACCTCTAGCTCTAATATTGAAAAAAGGTCTCCGCGCGACAGTTTCGGAATGAGTACGCCGCCTCTATAGTGAGTACCTCATCTAAAATAATTTTTTTAAAGCACTAAATATTGATTTAAAAATTTGAAAAAATTATAGTGTCATTTCAACACTTGAAGAAAGAAAGACCCGTTGGAAAAAAAATTTTAAATTCATTTTTCTAAAAGCCTAGCTATTGTTAATTAACTATTTTCTGTCATACCGCTATTTTCATTGAAAGCTGGATAACTGTTTAAATAATCACAATAAAAATTTTTCACCCCTTGGAGTATTTTCTATGAGTGTTCTCAATAAGATGACCCTATAAATTTATTTATAATTTGTTTATATTGTTAACAAAAAATGAAAAATCGTAAAATTGTTAAAAAAATCTTTTCTCATATACTATGGTGTAGCTGTTTTTATATTAGAAATAAGGATTATATTATTGTGGGTAAGATTTTTTAACGCTATTTGTTTATACATTACGTATAAACAAATAGTTACTTTAATATGTAAAAAAAAAAAAAAATTTCCATTCAATTGTTTAGGGCCAATGATGATTTTTCAAAAAAAATTTTATTTCTTAAAAAAATTTTCATATTGTTTATAATCTTTTTTTTCATATTTGCATTATTTAATTAATTAGTTAAGAAATAATTTTGTCTTTAACAATCATTATTGATGGCTCATAATAGAATTAAAAAAATTATTTTTTTCAATAATAATTTCATTGTTTATTCAAAATTTGTTATAAACAATATTTGGGTGTCACAATAATTTTTTTCTTGTACTACTAAAAATTACAAAACAACCATATCCAACAATGTAGCGAAAAAAAATTTCTGAATTTTTTTTGAAAATTGAATAAAAAATACATAAATTTTTTTTTTCTCAACTTTGTTGCAAATGGTTGTTTTTATAATTTTTAGTACAATTAGAAAAAAAATATTGTGACGCTCAAATATTGTTTATAACAAATTTTGAACTAAATAAACAGTGAAATTATTAATGAAAAAAAAATTTTAAATTGTATTATGAGCCATCAATAATGATTGTTAAAGGGAAAATTATTTCTTAACTAATCATTTAAATAATGCAAATATGAAAAAAACGATTATAAACAATAAGAAAAATTTTTGAACAAAAAAAAATTTTTTTTAAATCATCATTGTCCCTAAACAATGAAATGGAAAAATTTTTTTTCTAAAATATTAAAGTAAACTATTTGTTTATATACAATTTATAAACAAATGGCGTTAAAAAATCTTACAATAATTTACTCTTTCTAATATAAAAACAGCTATACCATAGTATATGAGAAAAAAAATTTAATAACAATTTTCCGATTTTTCATTTTTCGTTAACTTCGTTATAAACAATATCACCAAATTTTAAATAACTTTATAGCGTCATCTTATTGAGTACACTCATATAAAATACTCCAAGAGGCGAAACTTTTTAGGTTGATTATTTAAACAATTATTCAGCTTTCATTGAAGACAGAGGTATGAAAGAAAATAGATAATTAACAATAGGCTATCTTTTTGAAAAATGAATTTAAAAATATTTTTCCAACGGGACTTTCTTTGTTCAAGTGTTGAAATGATTACATAATTTTTAAATTTTAAATCAATATAGGGTGCTTATTTTAGATGCGGTACTCGCTATATAAGGCGTACTCATCCCGAAACGGTCGCGCGGAGACCCGTTTTCAGCAACAAATTGAAATTATAAATATTAGAGCTAGTTTTTTTTGGAAATTTTCTCCCTCGTTAACGATCTTTTTTGAAATTCCCGTGACATCTGACCCATTTATTTGAAATTTTCTTATCAATAAATATGAAAATATAAATAAGAACAATGAATCCAGCTCACTTATGTTTTTTTGCAAACTAATTTGTTCCTATGTAGGGTTTTCTGTGGTTTTGTTAGCGCTGCTATAAACTAGTATGATGTGGTACTTATCTAGATCTTAATTTAACGCAAAGGTCAGTGAACATGTTATATAGGATTGTAGTAGCCATAGCCATTAGACACCCAAGAAATATTTATTTACTTATGGCGGCTCTACAGCAACGTAAATTTTTGTTATTAAAAGTTAGCCTTTAAATTTGATTTTATTAGAAAAATATTTTCAGAAACAAATTCTGAATGAAAATGACTAAAGGCTGATCGTGCTAGATTTTTAAATTTCCATCTGTTTTTAAGTAAAAAATTAAAATTGAAAAAATTAAAAAAAAAATCGAAATAAATAAATATTTCGCACGATGGACTATTTATTTTTGACTTATTAATATTTTTTAATTATTTTTATCTTTATAAATAAATAGGAAAAATTAATAATTGTTTCAATTAATAAAATGTACCGGTAGTAGCGCTCTCTCTGTTGTCGGCTGATTTCAATGAAGACAGAGGTATGAAAGAAAATAGTTAATTAACAATAGGCTAGCTTTTTGAAAAATGAATTTAAATTTTTTTTTCCAACGGGACTTTCTTTAATCAAGTGTTGAAATGATTACATAATTTTTAAATTTTAAATTATATTTGGTGCTTATTTTAGATGCGGTACTCGCTATAGAAGACGTACTCATCCCGAAACGGTCGCGCGGAGACCTGTTTTCAGCAACAAATTGAAATTATAAATATTAGAGCTAGAGATCTAGGAGTTAGTTTTTTTTTTTGGAATTTTCCTCCCTCTTTAAGGTTCTTTTTTGAAATTCCCGCTATCTTGTATAGTTTTTGAGTTATCATCAAAAATAAAGTGGCTTTTTTTTCATTTTTTGTTAATAACAATTACAATTTATATTTGCAGAAAAAACTCAACATGACATATTTCTCTAAATTGCAATCCGCGTCGAATGAGCCATCGCTCATATTTTTCTTACTCTTCTGACTATTTTTTGCAGAAAGCTCAATTCTCGACTAGACTACGTTGCATTATATACTACCTATTTTGATTTAAAATTATTTATTTTTGCTGTTGAGTTAATGTACGATAAAACAGTTTTCAAAAACTTATTTATTAATTAATAATACTAATAATATTAATAATAACAATAACGCTAGTAATGTTTAAATACAAGAAATAGGTAGGTATCATCAATAACATAAGTACCTAAAATTTTATAATATATCCAAGGATATTTAGTTTATATAGGTATTTTTCATTTGATTTATTTTCAGAAAATATTTTACTTTAGAATGTAAATAAATATTTAAATTAAATCTTGTTATCCATTTATAAAAAAAATACGTCCATAAGATGAACCCCACAAAAAACATTAATTAATAAAACACAGAAAGAAAACAACCATTTTTTCAAAGCGGCTTAATTGTACTAAAAGTAATAAACTAAACTTTCAGAATGAATGTAATATGCAGACAATTTTGGCCGGTCCGTGTGTTCGATACAGATAAACACCGAGAAAGGTAGACGTCCTATTTAACTACGCGGTAAAAGGAGAGAAAACTATTATACGTACAACTGTCTGTATACGAACAAAGTGAGTGTTACGTGTAAGGATATTTTATGAAATGGATGAGGGACCTCTCAACTTTGGTAGAATGAAAAGCGGTAGAGCCGCCTTTTAAGTATCGAAAAGTATGGAATGACTTTTCGAATGGGTTTCCTCTGGATTTTCTTCATTTTTCTTTTTTCGATTTTAAATTTTGGATCGGATTAGAATTGTGACAATCAGAGCGACAGCTAATACTGTCAATGTTATGCCAAATGCTGATAGATAGAAAGGGGTGCTGTAGACTTCTTGAATCGGTTTTAATTTTCTTGAAATATCATTAATTTCGTAGAGCCCATCTAGATCAATCTTCGTGATATTTGATCTTTTATATTGAGTAGATGCTCATATTTTATCTATATTGAATTTTGGTAGAATGAATGGCGTTCCTCGACCAAGTTGAACATAGTTAATGTATTTATTCGTGTTAACCCAAATTTCGCAGGACTGAGGAATTTTTATTAAAGTTGGTGTTGTAATTTCTAGATATTGATTGGTTTTGCATTTCGAAATGATTTTCACTGGTTTGGCTGGTATTATTAGGAGCCTATCCATAGTGACTTGTTGAGTGATTACTTCCTGGATGTCTACTTCTAAAATGTGACAGCCATCAGGGGTATCTCCTTCGAACAGAATTAGGGTACAATTGTCCCGTGGACTGAAATTTTGTTGACAGTAGAAGGTACTTTCTAGTTGTGGACATTCTTCTTTTTAAAACTGAATTTCTTTTTGCTGTCATGCCAAAAAGGGTAAACTAGGAGTATACATTTTATGGTTTTGGATTATTTAAATGATAAAATTGAAATGTTTCGGAATTGAGTATAGGAGCATGTACTGCAAATATTAATTTGGAATTAGATTTTGATCCTGAGAAATTGGTAATGCGTTAAAATATTTTTAAAATTTGGAATTTGGTTTTCATTATATATTTTTCGCAAATGATTTATTATATCAACAATTTCAGAACTTGAAAGTACTGAATTATGTAGAGAATTAAGTTTTGCAAATACAATCGCGTTTTCTATATTGTCAATTGTAACGAAGTTACTTTTCTTCTTTTTTTTGGAACATCCTGTACTAATTAGTGTTAATATGCTTTAAATAATTTTGAATTTATTATTTAGAATAAGTTGGTTAATTTAACATTAATCACAAGTTTACACCCCTCTTAATTTATTTACCTGTATACAAATAATTTATTCTACTTCTTTGGATTTTTAATTTTGTAAATTTTTAAGACAAACCGCACAAATCAGTTCCGTAGACTATCACGCATATATTTCTGCTTTAGTGGGGCCTTTGCTAAGTGGGGCTGGGAAAATTGTTTAAAAGGCCAGGAGCCGCTAAAATCTCTCTCTTTTGTCCGACTCTTTTGCTGCTCTCTTGTGCTACTCTCTTTTGCTGCCTATTTTTAAATGAACAATATTGATAACCGACCGTAAGTGACCGAACTGATTTGTGTGTGTTTCCGAGGTAAGAAATTCTTTTATATAAATTTGAGGAATAATATTGAATATTGAAATTTATTTTAATTCATTTTTTTTATTATTATTTGCATAAATAAATATCACTTGGCTATGTTGATGTTTTAATTAGCAATAAGTCTTCTGCGTATTTATGTCAGATAAAATATTTCATGCATGCTTATATAAATGAGGTTTGGCCTCGACGAAAATCTGAAGAAAATTTAATTTATTTAATTCAAAGTTTTTGAATTAGCGACCCTTGCGTTCGCTGCAACTAAGCAGGAGCACAAACGGCCGTTCTTTCAATGAAACTTGAATTCTGTTCAGGAAATTTAATTTAATTAGTTAAAAAAAATTGTGTTAGACAGTCAAAAACCTTTATCAAAAGATCAGATTTATTCATAAGAATCTAGTTAAGTTAACCTTTTGAGATATTTATTCTATACAAGTTCTAATACCGGTTAATTACTTTTTATTTTATTTAGACATAAATACAAAGGAACACCCCTGAGAATCATGAGTGACTAGTAACGCTTTTCCTGTGTAGATATCATTTTCATCGCTAGTTATGCATTTTACCTTTACTTGCTATTTGTAGAATTGTACACTGGTCATACTGCTTTTAATCACCCTATCGCAGCTTGAAAATTTACTGCTTACATTATATATCAGAAAAAAACCGAATTTAACCTGTAATTAATCTGTGGCATTGGGTTTTATTGCTTAGGCGTTCCGCGTGGTTTAATATAGCTTTCCGTAGTTAGTGGCAAGAGTTAATAATTATAGAAATAAATAGTCACTTGTAATCTTTATTATTTTAACAAAAGCAACCGGTAAATTCAGGTTCGGCACTGTGAACCAATTAAAGCCTGTTTTACACCGTGCACCTCTAAACAGTCTATGACATCAGACCCCTGTAATTACTGTAACCTCCATCTGTTGCTACCCTGGTACTCTTGAGGCAGTAGATCTAGAGTAAGTGGAGTAAACCATCCCAAAAATCTGGCGCCCGAGGCAATCTAGTAGAATACCGAAGCCGGAAAATTTCTTTGGAAGAAAGAAAGCACGTCACGCAATAAAAGTTATTGTTGTCCGGCAATCGAAATTAATCTGAGATAAATCTGCCTGGAAGCTCAAGTAACTTTCCAGAGATTGAATTTTATTAAAAATATATGCTGTGAACCTTTCTAAATCATTAAATTTTTCTTGATTTTTACTTAAAATGGTGATTGTTTTATTATAATGCTCTATAAGTTTTTTAGAAAGTAAAATTTGTATATTGGTTTCGCGAATAATATTTTTTTGATTTTGTTCTAATAAACTAATAGCTTTGTTGTATCTATTTTCATCATCTGAATCAAGATTACCAAAGAGCCATTTATTTAATTTACCAAAACCATTGAATAAACCTCGTCGATTTCGAATACTGCTATGAGGTTGCAGATTATCAAGTATGTTCTGTACAATATTAATTAAATATTCCGTTCTAGTTAACATGTTCTGAGACAGTCCGTGATATAATACGGGATTTGTTATATTAACTTGTGATATACTATTTTTGATTGAAATAAAATGTTTAATTAAACTATTTGTTTGCTTATTAAGTAAGCCAAAATCTAAATAATGTAAAAATGTATGTTTATTATAAACTAATCTAGCATTTCCTAATTAGATAGGAAGTAGGAGGTTTTCTAATTTGGTAATTTGTACGTCTTCTTCACTACAGGTTATTAGATGTACTTTAAGGGCCAGGTAAAATGTCAGGAGATTCATGTTCATAAGTACCCTGTAACAATTTTGTCCGGATATCCTAAAACGGGTTC
The DNA here is from genome assembly GCA_963243735.1 of Neocrepidodera transversa. Taxonomy (NCBI): domain Eukaryota; kingdom Metazoa; phylum Arthropoda; class Insecta; order Coleoptera; family Chrysomelidae; genus Neocrepidodera; species Neocrepidodera transversa. The sequence goes on from OY725341.1 coordinate 34,442,822, forward strand.
GGATATTAAGATGCTTTTACAAATATTGAAAGACTTGACAAATTCTTCCGTATGTTTGACCTTTTTGCCCTTTTTTAAACATATAGTCATGGGTTTCGTTCAGAAATAAATAAAAATAGAGATATCATTGTTTACAAAATTCTGGACGCCAACAACACCTCACAGTCTAAACTACCGAGAGGTATAAAGTCACAATGATCGTTCATTGTTGCCAAACTTATTTTTGATTTTCAGTATTTACTAAAGTATAGTTCAACTGAGAATCAGAAAGACACTTTAAGTTGCTTAAATGATTGTTTTAAATTTATAAAAGTTTAATTTTTAAATTGATGCTACCAGTGACAAATTTAATAATCCGTAACAGTCATGATTTAAAAGTTACACGGGTTAGACACTCAGATGTCCAAAATTCGTCTAAATTTGCGCATGACGTCTGCTGGAGTCCAAGCAAAATAATTTAATGTTGGATTGCATAGGATTATTGTGTCTTTTGGGTGGTTTTCATTTTTTTACGGCTATATATTTACTAAAAATGTATTGTAAAGTATTGTACACTTAAAAGTGATAACTACTTTAAAAAAGGGATAAACTTTATTTAAGGTTCTGATATGCTTTATATTATAAAAACTGTGTTATTACTAGATGTTAAAACCAAAAAATGCGCGATTACATTATAGCTACTTTTATCATTAAACTAATTGTCAAATATGTAGTAAATACAATACTTTATATTAAGTTTAGAGTGATTTTTATTCATTTTTAAATTTCCACTCAAAAAAAAACATTTTTTTATAAAAAACTTATTTGCAATAGCTTATTATCAGTAGAACTTTTTGGTGAATATTATTACTGTAGGTTTATGTTACGGCTTTTATATAACTAATTAACATTTTATTGAACGAGTATTAGTCCGAGAACGAGCAGTCTCTAAGATGCACTTCCTTTAACACTCGCGAACAACCACCTAAAAAAAATTGATTCTTATGTAAATCGACCTGGCGGATCCGATTTTGGAGTTCGCCAGACAATTTGGAATTCCAAAATGATAGATAGTCACGCCATCTATCTGGTGTCACATAAAAATAGTTGGGGTATATAGAATAAATTTTTGCATTCCGACAAAGTGCCACTGAAGATTCCTATAAGGATGAAACATGTATGGTAATGGTCGGAATGTATAGTTTCGAAAACTTATTCTATTTGTTTTTGATTTTCAATTTGGAATTGCCAAATTGGCCAAAATCGACAATTTCCAAAAAATCTCATATTTTAGGGAATTTTTGAAAATTTTTTTTATCATCCTATATCTCTCTTAGTTTAAGTCCGATTGAATTGAAATTTTTAGGAGAACCAATTTAGACCCTTGTTATCACGACTTATATGACAGAAATGCAAAAAAAATTACGTGTCACAAGTAATTTATTTTTAAAATGTTGGTGACAAGAAATTTTGTAAAAATGCAGCAACAAATACTCGATCGAGAAAACTCTTTTGTTTTTAAAGATAGATGTATAGAGTAAGCGACAAATTTTATAGCCAAAGAATTAAAGAAACTTTTTTATTTCGGTGATTTTTTTGATAACTTACTTACCTTTCTAGAAAACGGTGCTGCAATATATAGGACCGCCGCGTCACGGCCCAAGTTAAAAAGTTAGGTTGGTCCGACGTACGGGAATAAAATAATGGGTAGTTGTGAATATTGCTTTATGTAACGTTTAGTTATATTTTAATAAATGAACGGGAATAGTTATAGTCTGTGTGGTTTTTGATGCTTATTATTATTGAAAATTGATGAGTTTCAGCTTTAATAATAATAATTATTGCTTTATAGATAATAAGTGCATATTAAAGTAACGAAGTCTCTTTTCCAGTCATATTAAACTAGATTAATATTTAATTAGAACAATGAACACATTTGAAGAAATTTTTTTCTCCAGTAGTTTTGTGCGCGTTTTTAACTTTTGACTATGACTTCCTAGTTAAACCTAGAGTTTAACTTTTTAAAATACATGTTTTGCCAACAAAATAATGAATAAACTGTACTTACAGAATGTTACAGAAGAAGCACTGGACTATGTATTTAAGCAGTTACCATAAAGTCGGATGATAGAAATATTATACCGCAAAAATGGATTTATTTTTGTCAATATGTCATGTCTATCATGCAATATGCAGAAGAAATTACACCCGAAAAGCTTATAAATAAAAAGCAGAAAGCACAGATGTGGCTAATACTGGTGAAAAAAGAAGTAAGACCGTTGAAAGCCCAAAATGTTGTACTATTTGCGATAAAATTACAGATACTAAATGTTCTTGAAAAATAACAACATTTAATATGCAAAATAAAATTTGGACGAAAGCCAAGGAAACAAATGAACTTTAATATTAAATGAAATTTTTCTAAAAGTGTTGACAAGGGTGGAACATGCATTGCTTATAACCAACATTCAAGCAGCAAAACCTTTGCTTTAAAAATGCATGTTGACAAATTAGAAATTAAGAGAATTATAAAACAAAAAGTTAATCTCTTCCTACAGGAAAGCAAAGAATTTGTGAATATTTATCCTGGTGGATTTATTTTTAAAATATTTTAATTTAATATTAAATTTAAAACCTAAAAATTTACATTTTATTGTGCGTGCGTCAGAGATTGTTTTATGATTTTGAAAACAGCTTAAATCCACCTATTAATTATGAAGTTCAAGATGATTTTAAGATCCCGTATTGGAAAAAAATTATTGCAAACCCTAACAATAAGAAAAAGCTGTTGGCATATTTTGTGAAGAAATTCCTAAATGACCATCACACCTTACCAGAAGGTGTAAATGTATAATTAGCTGGCATGTCAAAAGAAACAGCAAAACAATTATATGCTTCAAATTTGATACTAATGTGGCCACAGAATTAGAATTTACAGAACATGAGGAATCTGAATCTGATACTAGAATGCTATTATTGACCATTTTAAAAACCAGTTTAAACGTTTTTTATCTATGCTGCAGATACAGACATGTTTGTATTATCAATGTACTACTCTTATTCAATTCAATCACTAGCAAATATCTATCAGAACAAAGCTAATAACTTGGCTGGAATTTTATTAGCAGTATATTGCTTAAGTGGGTGCGATTCGGTTAGTTTCACATTCCGAAAGCGCAAAAGAAAAGCTTTAAAAATTGCTATTTTTAATGAAGCACGTTCATACCTGACTTATTTTGTATCTTCAAGTATGAATGGGTACCAAGTATCGGAATCTCTATGGACAAGTTTTAGAGCATTTTTTAAACATTTGTTCGGCCCGCAAAATTTTATGAGAAATATGGACGAATTATGAGCGTATATATTCCCAAATTGTAAAACTGACATTAGGTGAGTAACACTAATTTCCATGTTTCTCTATGTTCTATAGATATATTAAATTTGAAACTTCTTGATCACGGAAGTACATTCTTCATTATAATCGTTGGAATTGCATTTTAGAGATTTGTCTCCAACATGTTCTTGTACCAAATATGACACTAAAAGAAACAAAGCCAAGCTTTTTAGAAATTACAGCCAACTGTAAGTGCAAGTTTTTACTTGTACAAATAAATGTAAATGCCTTAAAGCGAATGTGCCTTGTAACATTTGTTGTTCGTGCTAAGGGAAATGTGGAACTCGAACTCAATAGTATTAGATAAGAACTTTATAAATATAAAGTATCATCATCCCTTTTTACAAATGTGTTAACTATCTCTTAGATATTGTTGCTTCTATACGAGTAGAAGTTAAAAAATGTGAAAATGAAATGAGTACTAAATTGCCTATTTTAAAATTGAAATCTTTTTTTTATATATTTTTCTCCTTTTTGAAAATTAAAATTTAATGAAATTCGAAATAAACTCACGAATCGTAAATTGGTTTTAATTAATTCAATACAAAACCTGGCGCTTTCAAGCTATAGATTGTCCAACAACTCAAATTTTTAACCAAGCGGTCGGTTTAGTAGTTGGACGTATGGCGATACCTTGTAAAGTACGGACCGTCCGCGACCGGCAGAGATTTTTCTATATTGCCACATTGTGACACCGTTATATTAAAAATCAAGCTAGTTATCAAAAAAATCACCAAAATATAAAAGTTTCTTTGATTCTTTGGCTACAACTTTGTCGCTTACTATATACATTTATCTTTAAAAACAAAAAAGTTTTCTCGATCGAGTATTTGTTGCTGCATTTTTACCAAATTTCTTGTCACCAACATTTTAAAAATAAATTACTTGTGATACGTAATTTTTTTGCATTTCTGTCATGCAAGTAGTGATAAGAAAGGTCTAAATTGGTTCTCCTAAAAATTTCAATTCAATCGGACTTAAACTAAGAGAGATATAGGATGATAATTAAAAATTTTAAAAATTCCCTAAAATATGAGATTTTTTGGAAATTGTCGATTTTGGCCAATTTGGCAATTCCAAATTATCTGGCGAACTCCAAAATCGGATCCGTCAGGTCGATTTACATAGGACTCAATTTTTTTTAGGTGGTTATAGAGGGTCCTTAAAATGCATCTTAGAGATCCCTCGTTCTCCTACTATATGGCATATGTAAATACGAGAATAACTTAAGTTTACAATAATACAAATTCGTATGTAAAATACATGTTATAAAAATGTTGTGAAGTGCTTTATTGTTATTATTTATTATTATTGAATAAAATACTAAAATTAATAAATGAATATGTAACTACTTAAAGCTTTTACACAATTCTTACAGTACTTCTTTTGTATTATTTAAAATAAAGTCCAAAAATATTAACGAACATGTTTATTCATATAATAACCTACTTTTTTTAATCAAGGACACTTCGGAAATCGAAAAAACTTTGTACTGTTTTAGAGCAAGTATTACTTTTACAACACAAATACTGCACAATCCATTTTGAATCAGTTTATAGGTGAAAATAAATAAAAATCTATAAAAAACAAAATAACCTCATATAATGACACATTAAAAATTTTTGATGGGCGCTAGGTGACGTCATATTTCCTGCGCAATATCTAACCTGATATATTTCAACCATGCGTAACAGTCATGGTTGAAGTATATCAGGTTAGACATTGCGCAGGATATGTGACGTCACCTGGTGCCCATCAAAAATTTTTAATGTGTTATTATGTGAGGTTATTGTCTTTTTGACGTATTTTTTTTTAAATTTCACCTAATAACTGATTAAAAATATATTGCCCTGTGTTTGGTGTAAAATTAATACACGCCTTAAAAAGAGTACAAAGTTTTTTCGATTTCCGAAATGCCATTTATTACAAAAACAGTAGGTTTTTATATGAATAAATATGTTTAACATTTTTAGACTTTATTTTAAATAATACAAAAAAAGGTCGGTAAGATGTATTTTGTCATAGCTTTAACTAGTTACGTATTAATTTATTATTAATAAAGCACTGCACAACTTATGAAAAAGTTTATAACATTTATTTTACATACCAACTAATATGACTGTAAATCTAAGTTATACTCGTATTTACACTTGCCACATTCGTTCTTTGAGTGTAAATTAAGCAATTAGTCCACGATGTAGCGAAATTTCATGACGTAAATTTGATACAGGATGAAAAGTATACTAAGTTGTAGGCAGAGATAAAACTAGCATGCCTATATACTTTTACACACGAAAAAAACTTTCATAAACAAATTAGGAAGGTCCAAAGTTAGTGAAAACATGTTTTTCGCTTCTACAAGCAACGATACTGATTTTAGCGAATTAAGTATTTAATACTTTTTTTTTCGACATTAACTATACCTTTAATTTGATCCATTCCGTGATTTATTTCGTCAATTAGTTTATTAGGAAATAGCGAAGAACCATCAAAAATGTCTTTTTCTTGCAATGATAACAATTAGTACAAAAAAAGTTTTTTTCATATTATTCTTGCTTTAAAAGGAAGGTTTTTTGATTCTGAATCAAACAAGCCATTTCAAGACTGATTTGGTTAATTTGTTGCTGAGATATTTGATATTGTTTATCCCAACACCGTAAATGTTTATTGCTCTAACTTTTTTTTCTATGAACATTTTAACTTCTATAAGGGCTCATTCTTTTCATTGAGACTTATATTTTTAAGATTTTTATGAACCAAATAAAAAAAGTAACATTTAACCCTTCGTTTATTGCTTTAAAAAGAGGGTACTTTTTTTGTTATAAACAATTAGAGTTGGTGTGCCCCCCTGTACATCGTATCATTTTTTAACTTACAAATACCAAAAGGTGATTTCAAAACGAAAAATTTGAAAAGAAAAAGAATACCCCACAACCAATAGGGACCGAGTTAACAATTTTTTAAAAAAAAATCAAAGCTACATTGTTTATAAATAACTATTAAGAAATAAATTGTACGGCATTCGATAGTCAAGTACTTATATTTTTTGAAGTGTATATTTAAAATTTAAAAAAATTGTTTTTAATTATTAAAAACATTGTGTAGATTCATCGATTTTCTCGGACGGTAGTTAAAAACTGATCTCGAGAACTCACATCGGCGAAGTGCGGAGAAAATAGCAATATCTCGGAACCTTTATATCGAATTTTGGTCTTTTTTTTAATCTGGGGTAATACGGAAAGTTATCAACAATGGCATTATTTTTTTCAATGATAATAAAAAATATAAAAAATTATTAAGTGTGAAATTTACTATTTTTTATCTCAGTAAATAGGCATTTTAATGGAAATTGACAAGAGTACAAAAAGTCTTTTTTTTGGTCGAAAAATAACTGAATTTTTTCAAATCGATCAGAAGAAATTTTTTTCATTTTACTTTCCCGACCTACCTCCGAGTATTGAAAAGTGAACGTGCAAAAAAAATTTCGAGATGAAAACGGAAATATCCATTTTCAGGTCCCCTGAGACGATTAAGACCATTTCTAGAAGTCTGCCTATCTATCTGCCTGTCTGTCTGTCTGTGTGTATTCTTCCACGATAGAAGCTACATGCTTAATTTAATTCAGCTAAAATATGGGTTTCGTTTATCCATCGGAAGAACCCATTAGTTTTTGTACGACATCTGTCAAACGGAAGTGTCACTGGCAAAAAATGACACAAGCAATATGTCACGGAATTTAACTTGCAATATGTCATTCGAAAGCCTTTGGAAAACTCTATTTAGAACAGTCAAAATTTTTTCTTCAACTGTCAGCTGTCAAAAATAAAAAAGTAGCAAAATTTGAAACTTTTACATTAAATATGTGAAAAAGTATTAGTCTCTGGATTCTTGTCGGGAAAGTTTTGGGGCGACACAACCGAATATCTTTTTTTTGAAAAAATAATATTTTTTAATTTTATAGCATTTTGAAATTGCAAGTTATCCAATATTCTCCGTTGCGATTGTTTTCACTATCCGATTAGTGCGCTTGCCTAAAATCTTTTTGTGCCTTTTACCGATCTTCAAACGAACGTTGAAGATTTATTATGTTATTGTTCATTAAGTAAAACTGCAAAGAGACAAAAACTGGCCAAAAAATAAAAAAAATTTTCTCCGATCGATTTGAAAAAATTGAGTTATTTTTGGTCAAGCGCACTAATTCGACAGGAAAAAAATCGCAACGGAGAAAATATTGGATTACCTGCAATTTCAAAATGCATATAAAATTATAAAACATCATTTTATAAAAGAAAATGAAAAAAATTTTTTTCGATCGATTTGAAAAAATTCAGTTATTTTTCGATAAAAAACTTTTTGTACTACTGCCAATTTCCCTTAAAATGCTTACTTACTGAAATAAAAAATTGTAAAATTCGCACTTAATAATTTTTTTATAATTTTTATAACTTTTATTATCAGTTAAAAACATAATACCATTGTTCATAACTTTCCGTGTTGCCCCAGATTAAAAAAAAATTCCTGTCGGTAGGGTCGACAGGGGAGGTAGATTTCTATTGTCTAAATTTGAGCATCCTTCCCCAATCCACGGTATGGTCAGATCGAAAAAAGTTTCAAACAAATAAATTTTATAATAATTAGGACATTAAAAAAGTCTAATGACCTGTTTTAATATTTTTAAAAATAGCAGAGATATGAATTTTTTGAAATTTCAACCCCCTCCAGTTCCATCCCCTTAGGTCCGATTAAAAAAGTTTCAGACAAATTAATTTTATAATAATTAGAACATAAAAAAAGTTTTATCAACTGTTTCAATATTTTTGAGAGTAGCGGAGATATAAATTTTTTGAAATTTCAACCTCCTTCAGTTCCATCCCCGTGGGTCGGATGAAAAAAAGTTTCAGGCAAATTAATTTTATAATAATTAGAACACAAAAAAAGTCTTGTGACTTGTTTCAATATTTTTGAAAATGGCGGAGATATAAATTTTTTGAAATTTCAACCCCCTCCAGGTCCATCCCCTTATGTCCGATTAAAAAAAGTTTCAGACAACTTAATTTTATAATAATTGGAACATTAAAAAAGTCTAATGGTCTTTTTTAATATTTCCAGAGGTAGAATGCCCATTTGCAATACGCAACGAATTACTACACCAAAGAATTTTTGTACCAAATTTGTTGTCGATTGGACCAAAATTGCGACCTCTTTCGTGCCGGAACGGAATGTCTACACATACATACATACATACATATATATACATATATACAGGGTGTTTCATTGGTAAACGGACATACGTCAAGGGTGGATAAAGGTCATCGAGGTGATTCTAAATAACATATATGTAATGGGTCTTGCAATCTTTATAACGGAGATACAGGGCGTTTTATGAATTTTACCCAATTATTCAATGGGCCATAAGTTACAAACCACCCGGTATATTTTTTTATATTCGGAACACATTTTAAGGGTCATTTGACAAATGGATCAACACATTAACCGTTGAATAAATCCAGGTCCGGCTTCACGAAAAATTAACAATTACTTGTACCCACAAAACAACACCCTGTATATCAAAAATTTTTAAAATTTGTTTATAGATTTAAAAAGGCAATAAAAAATGGAGTCAATCTGTATAGTTTTTAAAGTTGCGCATTTAATTCTACTTAGAAAATTTTTTAAGGAAACGTTTAGGTTTTTAATAATTTGAGGATTTCCTTTAATAATAATACGTATTTTTTCTACGGGTATAATACAAAACTGCTCTTTCTTAACTGTTCTTGATAAATCAATGAGGTACTTTGTATGTCTCCAATTTTATTTCCGTATCTGATAACACAATAATTTATTGTGTAATTATTTCAATAAATCAGGTCTTTCATGGAATGTCAATTTCAAGTAATGACAGTTCTATTTTCGTATATTTATATAGCTAAACGTTTAAAATCAGGCATGTTAAAGTTTAATTCCAGAATTATCTAAGGAAAAATATGAAAAGTCCTACAAATCATTTTTCAAGACTTCTCATTTATACTAAGTGTAATTGATATTTTAATTGTACCTAAATAGAAATTTTGAATGACGTTAAATTTGAAATTCATGATATTTGTTAAATCATTTCGCTATTATCTATTACAGCCGTAGAAAAAGTATAGTGTTTAACTCGCATGGAATGCTAATTTCCCACTCGTATGATTTGCAGCATTCGCCTGCGGCTCATGCTGCAAACTTTATACTCGTGGGGTGGGAAATAACTATCATTCCTTGCTCGTTAAACAATATACCATTTCAATAAGGGTTTTGTTTTTTTTTCATGTATTTCTAACATGATGGCGCCCCACCTCATTTTAGAGCAATAGTAACACAATTTTTAAATTACAATTTCCAAAATTTGTGGATAGGCAGGGGTGGACCTCCAAGGTCACCAGATTTTAATCTTTGTAATTACCACATTTGGAGATATTTAAAATCCGTAGTATATTCGAGTGAAAAAAATTCTAGAGAAGAACTTCTTCAAAAGATTGAAGCTGCCTGTGAAGAAGTTAGAAATAATCCAGAGATGATAAGAAGATCAATAAGTGACATTATAAAACGAGGATGAAAATTCATCGCCATTTTAAGCAATTTTTATAATTTTGTTTTGTTTGTAAATAATTTATTTCATTATGTTCAATCTTTTGTTTAGATAAAAATTACCTTGTATAATAAACAACATTGTAGCTTTTGTTTGTAACGAAATAAAGTCTAGTCTTAATTATTCATCAGGCGAATAATTAATTAACAGGTGAAGAGTGAAAACGAGTACATCCCTCTTCAATTGATATATAGTGTGTACACCATCCTCAGTCACTTAATTAATTAACAGTTTTAAATTTTGATATACAATACGAAAGATTTATAAAGTCACTCTTTTGTTCTAAGTACGACTCTGTAATTATACTTTTAATTCTTTTGATAACAAAATATGATTATTTTTAAGGTTTCAACAATTTAAATCAAATGAAAACAAATGAAAACAAATGAAAACAAATGAAAACAAATGAAAACAAATGAAAACAAATGAAAACAAATGAAAACAAATGAAAACAAATGAAAACAAATGAAAACAAATGAAAACAAATGAAAACAAATGAAAACAAATGAAAACAAATGAAAACAAATGAAAACAAATGAAAACAAATGAAAACAAATGAAAACAAATGAAAACAAATGAAAACAAATGAAAACAAATGAAAACAAATGAAAACAAATGAAAACAAATGAAAACAAATGAAAACAAATGAAAACAAATGAAAACAAATGAAAACAAATGAAAACAAATGAAAACAAATGAAAACAAATGAAAACAAATGAAAACAAATGAAAACAAATGAAAACAAATGAAAACAAATGAAAACAAATGAAAACAAATGAAAACAAATGAAAACAAATGAAAACAAATGAAAACAAATGAAAACAAATGAAAACAAATGAAAACAAATGAAAACAAATGAAAACAAATGAAAACAAATGAAAACAAATGAAAACAAATGAAAACAAATGAAAACAAATGAAAACAAATGAAAACAAATGAAAACAAATGAAAACAAATGAAAACAAATGAAAACAAATGAAAACAAATGAAAACAAATGAAAACAAATGAAAACAAATGAAAACAAATGAAAACAAATGAAAACAAATGAAAACAAATGAAAACAAATGAAAACAAATGAAAACAAATGAAAACAAATGAAAACAAATGAAAACAAATGAAAACAAATGAAAACAAATGAAAACAAATGAAAACAAATGAAAACAAATGAAAACAAATGAAAACAAATGAAAACAAATGAAAACAAATGAAAACAAATGAAAACAAATGAAAACAAATGAAAACAAATGAAAACAAATGAAGATAAACGAAAACAACTGAAAGCAACTGAAAGCAAACTTGACTTTTTCCGCTCTTTTCGAATATACTATCCAATTTTTAAAATTCTGTTCATTCTGATATCCTGTTGTTCATCGTGAAAATAATTTTGCTATTTTTTTTTGAAGCCGAACCTGGATTTTTATTTTGCTTACTATGTCAGTGTAATGTACTAATAGACTCAAACAAGCTTGCTAAATATGAAATAAATATACAGGGTGGTTCCGAAGAAACGAGGGTTAGAAGAAATAAGTAATTTTGACAAAACACCCTGTAACTAACTTATGAGGCGGGTTAAACCCATCAAATATTAGTTTTTTGGAATCACCTCAGCGTCCTCTTTTTGCAGTTAACGTATATCGGTTTACCTACGAAACACCCTGTATATAAATTGAAATCAACTAAATGTTCAAAAAAAATCGAAAAAAATGAAATTTGATTTCTTTCAAATTGATTTTCAATAAATATTCATCTTTTGAATAAAAACACACATACTAGTTTTTACTTTCCGAACAACAGAGTTGTATAGAAGGAAAGTATTGCGATCATGATATTTTGACCATACCCAGATTTTAACGAATCTTTACGTTTTGAGGTCACCTGAATCCATTTATACCATTTTTAGCATGATGTCTGTCTGTGTGTGTGTCTGTGTGTGTGTCTGTGTGTGTGTCTGTGTGTGTGTGAACACGATAGCGTCTAAACGGCTGAACCGATTTAGATGAAATTTTATATACATATTTAGGGTAACAAGGAGACGACCTGTATAGATTTTGGAGTTAATCGGACAACCGGAAGTGACAGTTGCTATAAGTGATGACGTCATTACCTAACAAGATGACAATAAAGTTTTACACATATATTTTTTATACGTTATAATTTAATTTCGAATGTTTAAAATTTTCAAAAACTTTTGCCATTGTTGCCAGATTTATGAAAAAGTAATTTTTTTTCATATTTTTCTTAAATAACCAAAATAATGCATTTTTATGAAAAATTACAGGATATAAAAGATGTACAACATAAAATTTTCTACACATTTTGTCATTACCGTTTTTTTGAATTCCTCAGAGTTTCGTCGTTAGAGGGCGTGAAAAATAATGTATATAGACATTTGCGACTTTTTTTAGATTTTGAGACAAAATTATGGATTTTTATGAAAATTTACAAAAAATGGAAATTGTAGAACATAAAATTTTCTACAAATTTTGTCTTTAATTTTTTTTCGAGTTCCGCCGCTAGTTTTTTTTTTAATTTTTAAAAATCCTTATTAAATTATTATTTTTAGTTAAATTTTAATATTAAAAATTAAAAAAAAATATCTTTAAATTTGTAATAATTAATTTTATTATTTTATTTTTTTTTCAAAATTATATTACAAAAATTGTGAATTTTTTTAAAAATTAGCTAAGAAACATTTAAAATTATATTATGATTTTAAACTAAATTGAATAACTTCTACAATATTAAAGTTATTAAACTGGGATTTGCGCCATTCTAAAGACAAAATAAAACTCTAAATTTAAAATGTATTTTAGTTTCTTAGAATTTAGAATTGTAATATTTATAACCAATATAAAGAATTTTTTATAAATTTTTTGTAATTTCGTTTTATCAATAAGTATAAAATAAATGAAAAAATTAAATAGCATATCCGAAAAGAATCCAAAAGTACTATGTGTGTAAATTATTTCATAATTTTAACATAGTATTTGTAAAAGTTATAGCAAAAAATGAAAAAAGTTAAAACAATTCAATGGTAGGTACCCATGAATTTTTGACAAAAAAAATTTTTTTTTTAGTTTTTTAAACTAACTTTATTAATGCATTTTGATCCAAAAAACCTAAAAAAAGGTCTGTTTCCCATTTTGAATAAAATTGAATGAGATATTAATTATTTATTGATTTTAAAATTATTCAAAAAAGGTTTTATTTCTTTTTAAGATTAATATTAATATTACAAATTTAAAAAAATACCACTAAATTGATAGTAAAAAACTCTATAGTTGTGATTTTTTTCAAAATTTTATTCAAAAAATTGTAGAATTCATAATTTTTTTTTTGAAATTTAATATAAGTTAAAAAAAATTGAATAACTTTAAAAATATTAAAGATATTAAAATGGGATTTATACCATTCGATAGGTAATATAAAACTCTAAATTTGAAAAAAATTGAGTCTCTTCAAATTTTGGAGTTAATCGAACAACCGGAAGTGACAGTTGCTGTAAGTGATGACGTCATTACTAAACAAGATGATAATAAAGTTTTACACATATATTTTTTATACGTTATAGTTTAATTTCGGATGATTAAAATTTTCAAAAACTTTTGGCATTGTTGCCAGATTTATCAAAAAGTAAATTTTTTTCATATATTTTTTTAAAATTGACAAATTTATGCATTTTTAGGAAAAATTACAGGATATAAAGGTAGAACATAAAATTTTCTACATATTTTGTCATTATCGTTTTTTCGAGTTCCTCATAGTTTCGCCGCTAGAGGGCGTGAAAAAAAATATATATAGACATTTGCGACTTTTTTTAGATTTTAAGCCAAAATTATGGATTTTTATGAAAAATTACAGGAAATCAAAATTGTAGAACATACAATTTTCTACAAATTTTGTCTTTACTTTTTTTTCGAGTTCCGTATAGTTTAGCCGCTGGTTTTAGGTAGATTTCCATATATGGAATCTACCTATTGTAATCGATTCAATGACGGGGCCCAGAACCGGGAATAGGGGCGCTACGCCGATTATGACCTTCTGAATAAGAATCAGTAAAAAAAAAATTATCGGTATATACCTATATATATGTATGTGTAGACATTCGGTTCCGGCACGATAGAGGTCGCAATTTTTGTCCAATCGACATCAAATTTGGTACAAGAATTCTTTGGGGAAGTAAGTCGTTGTGTATTGCAAATGGGCATTCTACCTCCAAGGGGGTGATAATTGCAGGGGGTTGAAATCTCAAAAAATTCAGATCTCCGCCATTTTTGAAAATATTAAAAAACACCATTAGACTTTTTTATGCTCTGATTATTATAAAATTAATTTATCTGAAACTTTTTTTCATCCGACCCACGGGAATGGACCTGGAGGGGGTTGAAATTTAAAAAAATTATCTCCGCTATTTTGAAAAATATTGAAACAGTTTATAAGTAAGACTTTTTTTATGTTCTAATTATTATAAAATTAATTTGTCTGAAACCTTTTTTAATCGGACCCAAGGGGATGGAACTGGAGGGGGTTGAAATTTCAAAAAAATCGTATCTCCACTATTTTTGAAAATATTGAAACAAGGCATTAGACTTTTTTCATGTTTTAATTATTATAAAATTTATTCGTTTGAAACTTTTTTCGATCTGACCATATTGTGGGGTGGGTAAGGGTGAAAGTCAAATTTAAACAAATCTACCTCCCCTATCTACTATACCGATTGGATTCTTTGAATAATTTTAATATCATTTCATTCAAAAAGGGAAATAGTCCTTAGGTTTTCTGAATTATAAGATGAATTAATAAAGTTCGTTCAAAAAAATTAATTTTTAACCAAAAATTCAATGAAATTACAAAACAACTTCTTTATTTTTGATATAATGACAATTCTAAATATGAAGAAACTATAATACATTGTAATAAATATAGTTTTATATTACCTTTCGAGTGATACAATTCCCACTTTAATATCTTTAATATTCTTAAAGGTATTCAATTTAGTTTAAAATCGTAATAAAATTTCAAATTTTTTTTGAGCCGTTTTTTAAAATTCTACAATTTTTGTAATAAAATTTTGAAAAAAATCAGAATTATAGAGTTTTTTATTACAAATTTAAGTTATTTTATTAAATTTTTAATATTAAAATTTAACTAAAACGAATAAATTTAATAAGAAAATTAAAATAAAAACATAGTTTGGCTATGCGAAATTCTGGAAAAAAGTAAAGACAAAATTTTTATTTTATGTTGTACAATTTTGATTTCCGATAATTTTTCATAAAAATTCATACTTTTGGTTAAAACAACAAAAAGGTGCAAAAATCTATATATAATTCTTTCACGCCTTCCAGCGGCTAAACTATGCGGATTTCGAAAAAATAGTAGAGACAAAATGTGTAGAACATTTTATGTTCTACAAATTTGGTATCGCGTAATTTTTCAAAAAAATGCATAATTTTGGCAATTTCAAAAAATATGTGAAAAATTAACTTTTTGATAAATCTGGCAACAATGGCAAAAGATTTTAAAAACTTTATTCATTCGAAATTGAACTATAACGTATAAAAAATATACGTGTAAAACTTTATTGCAATCTTTAGTAATGACGTCATCACTTATAGTAACTGTCACTTCTGGTTATTTGATTAATACCAAAATCTACACAGGTCGTCTCCTTGGTACATTAAATATGTGTATAAAATTTCATCTAAATCGGTTCAGCCGTTTAGACGCTATCGTGTTCACACCCACAGAGACAGACATCATGCTAAAAATGGATTCAAGTGACCTCAAAAGCCTAAAGATCCGTTAAAATCTGGATATCCTTCTATACAACTTTTGTGGAGTTCGGAAAATAAGAACAACTAAAAGTAGAGATTTCCTTAACAAGTGTTTATTAATCTAAACAATTAAAAAAAAAATAAGAAAAAAACTAGAACATGCTATATAAAACAGTATATTAAATTATTTTGTTCCTGATTAAAAAAAATATGGTCACTAAGTGAAATGATTTTACAGGAGTTATATAAAGTACTTCTACTATTTTAACAGCTAATTAAACAAAATGTAATCAAAACTATTAATCAAATAAAACGAGCTTAACACAATAACTTAAAAAAATGAAACATTTAAAAATAACTTCTTTCCAAAATGTAGAGGCACACATAGTATCTTTTAAAGACTCATTATCAAATTCAACTTCAATAATTTTGACTTCATTATTTACTTTCTATGCAGGTGAAGCGACACAAAACGAAACTTTTTGTTTATTTGAAAAATACATTTTTCTACGGATCGTGCAAATACTACTTTTTGCACTATCTGCTGTGCCAATAAACTTTTTACACTAGTGCAAAAAGCATATTTGTTGCACTCAGCACACTTCATGTATCATTCAACAAAAATACACATTTTGCACTAATTACACAAATAACCATTGAAGTTGAATTTGATAATAAAATTTGTTTTTTATTTTGCCATTTTCAGTATAATTTTTTATTGTGTCTGCTTTTGATGGACTCTTAACTTCAATTACATACTCAGTTGTATACCATCAGGAGGCTTCAAAAATTCAATTTTTCTTTTCAATAGTGATCCAGAGTACTTAATCTTGATAATTTTTTAAATCTCTATTTCTTTAATCAAATTATTTTCAACTACCTTTTCTCTTAATGTAGCAGCTGTTCCAAATGGGTATTTACGGCTTTTGATTATGCTGAGAGCTTTTCCAACAATACTGAGTGGAGGTTACAGAATGTTCCTGGCTTCTTCTATGAAGCCCAAGTAAAAAAGTAACCACATTTTTACAGTAACCTAAAAAAAATAAATAAAAGTATTAAATACATTTAGTTAGAAAAAAGTTGTTTTATTTGTTTTTTAATTTATTTTTATTGGTCCATTATTCCATTATTTGTATCCTACAGTTTCATAATTAATTGGATATAGAATAGATTAGAAAAAATAACCAATAGGTAGCCTTAGAAATGGAAAATAAATGTTGTGTATAAAAAACCATATTTACCATTTTTTATAATAAATAAAGTATTTATTATAAAAATTATACTTAAAGTACAGATTTGACTGTCTGTAAAACAATTTTCCCATCAAATAAAATGGCAAACCCTATACTTAAATTGTCATCTCATTGTAAGAGTTAGTTCATTTCTGGAATAAAATCATATTCATACTTTATGGTGTTCGGGTAATATAGAAAAAAAATTTCATCAAAATTGGAGCAACTCTCCACTAAACCGAAATTGTACCGATATCCCTCGAAAACTTATTTACTCTTATCCTGACATAAAAAATACCAACCTTAAGATTAATCCTAAACATTGACAACTGTCACTACATCATAGGGTTTTTCCTGATTGTGTTTTATAATATCATATAAAAAATCACTTCCCCCCTAGTAATGGACTGCATTTCTTTTTACCTCTCGCCCTTCAGATAAGATACGTTTTGTGTTAACCTGTAAATTTTTGATTAAAAAATGGCGAGAGGTCATGTGCTGGCCACATCAGATTTTTTTACTATTGTGGAAAGATCAGATTTTTGATTTTTTCCAATCCAAAGGCATTCACATTTTAATATTTCTTTCTTATTCTCATCAATTCTGGTCACCATATTGTAATACTTCCTATGGATCCTATATTCTGGAGTTATTTTCCCCATATACTATGGCCCTACCTCCATAACTAGGCTTTGTAGATCTACAAAAGAAAAGATTGCTCGCCGTTTATTTGAATTCAATAATTATTTCTATTATTATAATAAAAAACAATATTATCTTACCGTTCGATTTTTACATGTTTGATGTCTGCCCTGCAATTCATTTTCACATAAAATTCAACAATCATTCCGAAATCCACATGAAGACCCTCTTATAAAACCGTCCATGTTATTGTTTATATTACTTTTTGTCCTTGTCTTTATATGGGCTACGTATGGGTATTATATGACTTGTTTATAGTTTCTATTATTTATTACCACAGTATATAGTATTGAAGCACTCTTATGTATAGTGGGTTATTATTATCACAGTAAAATGATTATATATAATCATTTTACTGTGTTATTATTACTCATTATTAGATTATAATTGGAGGTTAGTAGGCTGATGTCAGTTGTCAGAAATACCCTTCAATAAAAAATCGATAAAGTATCGATTTATTGATTAATTTCTTACTAGCGATTGTTTGTATCAACTAATAAAACATATCATCACGGAAATACTTATTGAGGATGATTTCATAGTTGTTTTCATTGCACTCTATTTTATTAAATATGATTTTTTTCAATATTATCGATGTTTAACGATCATTATAGATTGTCCAACAACTAAAACGACACCTCCAGCGTCCCCACTTCTCTAATTTTCCCTTTGTTGGTTCGTTCCCCACTTCTCAAATTTTTAACCAAGCGGTCGGTTTAGTAGTTGGACAAAGTTTAACAAAATTTACTTTTGTTGAACTAGCGAATGTTTATTCTGTAACTTTTCCATCCGACGAGTTTTAACTTATTAAATATTTCCCTTTTTTAATATTTTTATCCAATATTTAATGATACAATTTTCAAAATAAAAAGTGTTTTATTTTTCTGTAAAATAAAATGTAATTGCTAAAAATTGTCAGAAATAAAATCAAGGCTTTTCAGTATTATATATTGACCCGTGATCGCTTGGCAACACTGATTTTCAATAATTCTCATGATATATTCCCGCTATATAATTTGATTGGTTCATTATTTTTGGCACTCTATATATTAGTTTGTTATTGGCCGAATTATCACGTGTCAAAACTTACAAACCATTTATTGGACAATGAATACCTGTCATCTGTCATATACAACCATTTCTGTTTCTTTCTTGGCAGACGAGAGTGATTTTCAATTTTAAGCCAAGCCACATTGTTTTAAGAGAAAAAATCTGTGCCTTGTTTTACATTTGTTTTTATTTTGTGAGTTATAAAAAATATAATAAAATTTGTGTTGGTTATAAACTGAAAATTTTAAAAGTGCCTTCACAATTTTTTATATCTAAAAGTAGAAACATTAATAGAAGCCTTCAATTTAAAGGTAAATGGTAAATTTTTTTCTTAACAGAATTTCTATAACATTTGTAAGAAATTTTTAATTTATTTTCCAATATATATTCTCCAAATGATTTAATCTTGTTGAGTAAATTAATATTATATGTAAATCATTCCCGCTCAAACGTTCTAGCTTTTAAGAGGGAATTAAAAAAACAATTGAGAATTAAATCACTTTATTATTTCATTTACCTAAATCTCTTTATTATTTTAATAAGTTTATAGTGCATCATATTCTCAGTTATTTTCACTTTTATTGCTTTTAAAAGTTAGACATATATAAGCATTACCTTCTTCATTGGTTAATTTTCTTACACATTGTTTCGTTTACAATTGTACCAGTCTTGAAGGTGCTATGGGATTAACCGTAGTTTCAATTTAAATGATAGTCAGAATCTGATAAAAAATTGTTACTTATTAATTAGCTACAAAAATTCTTTAAATTTTTTTCTCTTAATTCATAAAAGAGTTTTATGATTGTAGAATTCAAATAAATTTTATTTAACATGTTGACTGAAATTAATGAATGATCACTTTGCCACATAGTGAACTTCAGTTAGTAAGACAAAATTGCATAATTTAATCATCAACGAAGTATACTAGAACAAGTGTCTTAATTAATTAAACTAGATCTAGTGTTTTGCAATTGTTCGGGTTACACTAAATAATAATATTATTAAGGATATTGTGGGTTGGTGTAGCAGAATTCTATTAACCTAATTTTTATGGCCAATAAAACGATTTGTTATTGTATATAATATCAAACTTCTATATCAGGATATGCTACTAGTTTTTTTTTGTAAATTCCATGTTTATCTACAATAGTAAGTACCTATATTGTTAATATATTTGATGGTTTTCGAACTATTACCTTTATTATATAAGTTCTTGCAATCATTTTTTAATTTAAAATTTTAATCATTTTTGTCACTATTTAAATTTTTAAGAACTGAAACGACATATTTATTTTTCAAGAGCACTTTAATTGACAGGTGTTTATTCAAAAGAACTTAATCAACTGTGAATATTGTTGTTATTGGTGTTAAAAGTTAAAATTAGTACATTTTGCAGGTTAAAAATATTCTTGTTTTCTTAATAATGCATTGATAGCCTGTGACTCGTTTAGATTAGATATTGTGATATTAGATTATTTCTATTGACATATAGTTGGGTCTCTATTGCTTTGCGTAATTTCTTTAATTAAATTAAATAAAACAAAATCATGTACCTTCTACACTATGTATTGATTCAAACAATTTTTGAAATTTGGCAACTACTTTTGGCTGAAAAGCCATCTTCAGGCCTATAAATATCTACAATGCTCTTAAGATACAAGGGTAAAAAGTGGCATAATAGCTTTATACGTTAGGTATTTTTCCAGATTCAAACTTAATGGTCCTCATGTTTCTATAGTTTTAACAAGATGTAAAGATTTTCTCTGGTTCTTTACATTTGACTGGAAATTTATCAACTTTCAAAGATTTTTCTTAAACGTAATATTAAGTAGCTTTCAAGACCAATAATTACATTCATTACCTTCTTGGTTTATACCAGAGATATTCATCAACTCCATAAAATGGATATTTATAAACTTTGTTGCTCAGATTGCAATGCAGTCTATATTAGATACATGGACAAACATCTAAACACTGTTGTTAACAAAATACCTCATCCTTCTTTGCTAATCACATCATTACACATAACAACTCCTTTTCTATGTTGGATGGTGTTCTCTTACACGACTGCCACAAATTCTTAACCCATTAGAAATGTTAGAGATTCACTCATGTTTAAAGAATAATTATTATATTTGCTTTAACGAACAACTTGGATCGAAAGAGAACCATCTTTTCCTTTCTGATCAATTTGTCCCTTTTCTCTTCTAACATTCTCATTTCTCCTCGTTCCGCTCTATTTCAATTTTCGCTACTCCTCTCATCTCTTGGTGGTTTTTTCTTGATTTTGTCACCCTTCTTTTATTAATATTCTACCTTTGTGTTTTCCTTACCCCTTGTCATACCTTATAATATTATTTTGTTTTGATTTAATATAACCTCTTTTTCCTTTTCTTCTTTTTTCCTTCCGTTTGACATTATTTCAGATGTAATACGAGTCGATGGACAGCCCAGTTAATACCTACGTTGCCAAGTGTATAAAATACATTTTTGGCGTCAAATTCAAAATTACAATAGGAATTGCTTTTTATCTGTGGTTTTTATATTTTTTGTTTCTTTTTTAAATAATAAAAATTTAAATGAAAAATGCTGGTAATGCAACACATGTAATAGTCTTTTTTAAGATAGTTGTTAGGATCCATCTTGTGATCAAAATTGTTTTGAATAAATAATACATAAAAATATAAACTTGGAGACATTTTTTAATATAAAATCTACAATTTTCAAAATGGGTTTATGATTTTTTGTATATTAAAAGTGTATTTTCTGGTAAATAAATATGAACCAAAAATTTTACATTATTCAGAAAACAATTTAAAACAGATGAGTTTGCAATTCTTAATTTAAGCATTGCGCAGTTATTGTTAAATGATTTTTTTTTTATTTTTTAAATAATACATATATATTTCTATAGTTTGTATTTGTTACAAATATTTATCAAAAATTAAAGCAAATTTCTTTAAAATTAGGCTTCTCCCGTTATAAATTTTATATTTATATTGAAAACTAATTAAAAAATAAAAAAAAATTCAATGCGAATTCGTGTGCTATCAATCATCTACATTCTGTTTCAAATTTTTCTAATTGGACTTTTTCACATGTACAACACAATACCGGCATTTATGTTTAAATTTTAATATATCAAAGATGAAACCCAATGTCGAAAATTCCTTAAGGAAAAGAGTCAAATTTAAATCCGTAGATATTATCTGCGAGATAATTTTAACTTCTCAAAGCTAACCGATCCTATACTTAACTAAATTCGATGAAAAAATAAAACAAATGTATTGATTTCAACAAAACATAAATAAATAATTGGTCGGTTAGTTTTGAGAAATTAAAAAAGTTTGACAGATGTGGGATTCGATACCCACCCCTCCGAGGATATTCGTGTTTAAAACATTGCGTATATGCCAGAGGAGGCGATAACTAGAGGGAAAATCCGTCGTCTGCGCATGTGCTCAAACATATTATCCAGGAGACAATTCTAACTTCTCAAACTAACCGACCCCATTGTTAACTAAATTCGATTATTTAATTTTTCATCGAATTTAGTTAACTATAGGGTCGGTTAGCTTTGAGAAGTTAAAATTGTCTCGCGGATAATGTTTGAGCACATGCGCAGACGACGGATTTTCCCTCTAATTATCGCCTCCTATATGCCATCATGTCAGTCATAATAAGTGGTTGTATCTCCTAAATTAATGATTTGATAATGGATTAATTAAAAGTAATAAAAATTTCCAAATTAATGTAAAAATTCAGAATTGGTTCGATTAATTCAATTTTATAAAATAGAATTATGAAGGAGTCAAAAGATTTAAAACATTTATAAGAATTTAAAGGAATTGAAATTATTTTATTTCTTTCATACCAAAATATTAGTCACTAATTAGTAAACTTCGGATTTTTTCAGAGTTAAGAGCTATTACCCCGGTGAGTCTATAGAAATAATATCGAAAACGTAAACTTGACATTTTTTAATATAAAATTCACAAGACCATATAATTAATTAATTAGTTAATTATATATTTATTTGAAACCAACTTATAAATTAAAGTTTAAATTAATTACCTTATAATATAAATATGTATAATATAATATTAATTACAATTATCATCACCATAATTATTTTTCTTTCATTGTATTTGCTACAAAATGTTTATAGTCAAAAATTATGTTTCGCACTAAAAGGAGGTGGTAAATCTAACAAACAATCTTCTCGAAAACGAAGTGAAGCCCGTAAACAATTGATGAAAAATATCCGAGAAAATGAAGAATATAGAAAAAATGAAAATTTAAAAAAGAAAGAATATGCCAAAATTAAACGAGCTGATGAGGAATATAGAGAAAATGAAAATTTAAAAAAGAAGGAATATGCTCAAATTAAAAGAACTGATGAAGAATTTAAACAAATTGAAAATATTAAAGAAAAAGAACGTAAACAGACTAAAAGGACAGAAGAGGAATATAGGGAAAATGAAAATTTAAAAAAGAAAGAATATGCCAAAATTAAACGAGCTGATGAGGAATATAGAGAAAATGAAAATTTAAAAAAGAAGGAATATGCTCAAATTAAAAGAACTGATGAAGAATTTAAACAAATTGAAAATATTAAAGAAAAAGAACGTAAACAGACTAAAAGGACAGATGAGGAATATAGGGAAAATGAAAATTTAAAAAAGAAAGAATATGCCAAAATTAAACGAACTGAAGAGGAATATAGAGAAAATGAAAATTTAAAAAAGAAGGAATATGCTCAAATTAAAAGAACCGATGAAGAATGTAGAGAAATTGAAAACATTAAAGAAAGAGAACGTAAACAAAGAAAAAGGTTAGACGAAAATGCCAGAACTGTTGAAAAAGAAAAAAATACGGTGTATAAGGAAATTCGTAGAGAAAATGAAATTTTAAAATTTAGAGACGTTTATTATAATCGTCTCATAAGAATAAATAATAATAGCGCTAAACTAAAATTAGCATTCATCAAAGAACGTTCTTCATTGCCAGAATATATTTGTTGTTGTTGTGAAGGGTTGTATTTTTTCCATTCTGTTCAATTATTAAATATAGAAAAGCTAAAATTAAATTCTGAAATCATTAATTTAAAAATAGTCAATTTCAAATCTCAATATATTTGTAAGACATGTTATGCTAGTGCATTAAAAGGTAAAGTTCATAAATTGGCTACTAGTAATAATTTAAAATTTCCTGAAATTCCTCAATGCCTTGCCATATTATCTCCTTTGGAAGAACGTATGGTTTCTCCAATTATACCATTTATGCAAATCGTACCATTAAAGGCGTTTTTTTTAAATCCACAATTGGGCATGAAAGGAAGTGTCGTCAATATTCCTATAGATGTGAATGATGTAGTGACAGTTTTACCGCGGAAATTTGACAATATGGCGACTATTCAGATAAAACTGAAAAGACATATCGAACACAGGTCAAATTATATGTTCGAAACCATTCGACCAAGTATAATATGTGAAGCATTACGGTATTTGGTAAATACAGAATTGTATATAAAACATGATGTCAAGATTGATTTATCATTTTTTGAAAGATATGAAAATATTTATGAAACAATTGAGTTCGTTGTTGATCCAGCAGATTCAACAGATATTTTTGAACAATCACATATCGAAGATTTTGATGAAGTTGACGAAGAATTGGCTGACGATGTATTAGTCGTGGATCACAACAAACAAACAACAGATAATGTTAAAATTATTGCTCCTGGTCAGGGTAAAACACCATTACCATGGCATCTCATTGATAATTTAGAGGAACTATGTTTTCCAACAATATTTGCCGGTTGTGAAATGAAAATTCCTTCTATAATTTCGTATAGTGACCGTGTAAAATCCGAAGCTCGTAGACATGATCGGCGTAGTTGTGTACCATCGAGAATCCTTTTTATGGCCAAAAAGAAGCTTGAAAAGGCATGTCTATCTAACATTACCATGTGTTTAAGAAAAGGTAAAAATAAAAACACTGAAAAGCACAGTGCTAAAAATATGTTAAATATTGATTACGTTGATAATTTACTAAAATTTGACGACGGATATAAATGTTTGAAAAATGTTCGTTCTTCGCCTCCATATTGGGAGACGAAAAAAAAAGACTTAATGGCCATGTTGCGACAATTGGGGAAGCCAACATTTTTTTTGACATTATCAGCAGCAGAAACAAAATGGCCAGAATTAATCAAATTATTGGTTAAATTAAAATCAAACAAAAATATTTCTTTAAAAGATGCTCTTGAATTGGATCAATTTGAAAAAACTGAACTGCTCAGAAATGATCCAGTAACTTGTGCACGATATTTTGATTTTAAAGTCCGGAAAATGATGTGGTTGTTACAGCAAAATGATTCCATTTTCGAAATGCATCCCGTTATCGACAGTTATTTACGTGTAGAATTTCAAATTCGAGGATCACCACATGTGCATATTTTTCTTTGGTTAAAAAATGCACCTTCGATAAATTCATCTGTACCAGAAAGTCAGGAAGAATGTGTCAAATTTATTGATAGATTTATTACATGTAAATTTGTTGAAGATAATCCATTCATAACTTTCATAAGGCATGCTCATTCACACACTTGTTTTAAAGGTAATAAAGATAAAACCAAATGTCGCTTCAATTATCCATTACCGGTTATGCCGCAAACAATGATTCTATTTCCAATGAAACCGGAGGATATAACGGTCGAAATAAAAAATAATTTTATGGAAATTTCAAAATTAATGTATTACTTTTTTAAGAAACGTAATGAATTAATGGATTTTGGTGACATTTTAAAAAAATTGGAAATGGATCAATCCCAGTACATATTAGCCATTCGTAGTTCATTGAAACGTGCTCAGGTTTTTCTGAAAAGAAATAGTTTAGAAGTTTCTATTAATTATTACAATCCAGACATTTTAAATCTGTTTGAGGCAAATATAGATTTACAATTTATATGCGACGAATATGGCTTGGCTTCATATATTATAAACTACGTAGGCAAAACTGAAGCAGGATTATCAAAATTACTGAGAGATGCTGCATCAGATATTAATAATGGTAATAAATCAATTAAGGAAAAATTGCGTAAATGTACTAATGCTTTTTTAAATAGCAATTTAATGTCTGCCCAAGAGGCAGCATATCACGTACTATCATTACCATTAAGTAAAAGTAGTAGGCAAACGATTTTTATTAATACAAATCAAATTTCCGAACGAGTATTAATGTTAAAGAAAAATAGGGATTTGCGGTTATTAGATGGAAATTCCACTGATATTTATATGCCAAATATTATTGACAAATATGTTAAACGCGATAAGTTTATGGAAAATGTCTGTTTAGCAGATTTCGTTGCTTTTTACAAGACAAAGAAGCAAATCGTAGAAAGTGACGATGATGGTTATAATGTCGATAATAATATTGAAGAAATTCAAAAGAAAAAAATTTCTATTATACGATTCGTACGATATAAATTAGTTCAAGATCCATATAACTACTATAGGGAACAAATACTTTTATTTTTACCATTCAGAAATGAAGTGACTGAGGTTGAAATAATCGATACCGATATAAAGCACATGTGAATATTATTGAAGAGAACCGTAAAAAATATGAAATTTTCAGTGATGAACTTTTAAATGAAGTCATCAACAATATGCAAAACGACATAGATGACGTTAATGGAAAATATCATAAAATGAGTAATTCATCCGATAGTTATCCTCAAGTAGATATTCTTACTCAAGGTGGGATGGATACAAATAAAAAGGACACTAACCTAAATCGTTTTGTTACTCCACAACGAATATCAAAAACCGATTTATTTGAAAAATTGTTAAAACTAAATAACGAACAACGTGAATTTGTTATGTATGTTTTGAAACAAATAAAAGAAGAACCAAAATCTTTACGCGTTTTTCTTAGTGGTTCTGCGGGTGTTGGTAAAAGTATGGTAATTAATTGTGTATATCAGTTGGTAACACATTATTTTGACAATCAACCAGGCATTGAAAAGGACAGTATTATAGTACTGCTATGTGCGCCATCAGGAAAAGCAGCATTTCTCATAGGAGGTGTCACTTTACATACAGCATTTGCTTTACCAGTTTCTCAATTTGGTGGTATTATGCCAGAATTATCTGCGGATGTAGCGAATACGATTCGTTCAAAACTTATTAAATTAAAATTATTAATTATTGATGAAATATCAATGGTGGGCAGTACACTTTTTACTCGCGTTGATGAACGTTTACGGCAAATTATGGGTATAAATAAGTCTTTTGGTGGAATATCCGTAATTGTAGTCGGTGATTTAAATCAACTTCCGCCGGTAATGGATTCGCCAATTTATAAACCATCAAAAAGTAAGGAATTCGCGATACTAATAGAACGAAATACACTATGGGATGAGTTTGAAATGTACGAATTAACGCAGATCATGCGCCAAAAAGACGATTTAAATTTTATTGTTGCTTTAAATAATTTAGCTGTAAATAAAATGACCAACACTGACATTAATTTGATTAATACCAGGATAGTGAAGGAAGAAAATATTCCATCAAATGCATTACGACTTTTCGCAGAAAATGCACATGTCGAACATTATAATAATGAAAAAATGAATAGTGTTCCTGGTGAATAATATATTTCTGAAGCTAAAGATTTCGTTTTGGGAAAAGTGAATGAAAGTACCAATTCTAGAATATTAGATTCCATAAAGAAGAAAAAATTAAATGAAGTTAATGGCTTGCCACACAGTCTTATATTGAAAGTTGGTATTAAATATATGATAACCACTAATATTGACGTTGAAGATGGATTAGTAAATGGTGCTAGTGGCGTCTTAAGATTAATTACATTTAAGCCTAATACAAATGAAGCCAACAAAATGTGGATTGAATTTGATTTACCTTTTGTCGGTCAGAAACAGAGACTTTCATTTTTAAATATTATTAATTTAAAAAGTATTCCAAACAATTTGACACCAATTGAAAAGAGTTGTATTTCTTTGAATATGTCAAAGAGAATGCAGTTTCAAGTAATGAGGAAACAATTTCCTTTGATTCCAGCGGAAGCAATAACAGTACATAAGAGTCAAGGACAAACATATCAACAAATATGTATTGATTTGATAAAATCTAATAGAATGTCACGAAATATGCTTTACGTTGCTCTTAGTCGAGTTACAAGTTTGGCAGGATTACATATAATAGGGAAATTTAAAATGCCATCTACAAATAAAAAGGAAAATACAATATTAGACGAAATGAAATACTTAAGATCTGAAAAATCTATTAAACCATCATTTAAACAAATTGATATTGACGGAGTAAAAATAATTTATCAAAATGTTTGTTCAATACGTTTAAATTTACAACATATTATAGCCGATCAATGGTACCAATATGGGGACGTTTTAATATTTTCCGAAACGTTAACAAAAGATTCAAATGTTTCAATAAATATACCAAATTTCAAAATTTTCTTCAAATCGAACATTCAGGAAAATTCGAGAGGAATTTTATGTTATGTTAAATGTTCTCAAAACATCTCTAATCTTCAACATAAATTAAAAACTTCTTTGAAAAATCATATAGAATTAATTATGTTTCGTATAAATAATTATTACATTATTAGTGGTTATAAGTCACCAAGTTTGTCAAATTTATTTTTTACACATCATTTGCATCAATTTTTTAAAGATTATCTTAATAACGAAAAAAATTTTATATTAATTGGAGATTTTAACGTTAATATGTTTAATGATAATTCAAACAACTTTTTGGCAAAAGCATTACAAAATTATAACATGAAAAGTTTACTTCCAAAATATATTTCAACAACTAATTTTAATACACAAATTGATATCATTTTTTCATCAGTTTCAAATGCAATAGGAGACGTTTACGAAACATATTTTTCCGATCATAAGCCCGTTTATGTTGTTTTAAAGAATACAGTTGACTTAAACAAAACTGTATCACCAAATTTACATTTTAAAACATCAAATGAAAAATTATCACCCATTATTAGTAAAGACTTCACAAATTTTAAAATAATTTCTAAAAATTTGCACACTAAATTACATACAGAAAAATTATCAAAGATTCCTTTATCAAATATTCCTTTTTGTTTATCAAATCAATTATCAAATAATGAAAAAGCTTTAAATATATTGAAAAAACTTTTCTATATTACAAATAATCATTTAGAAAATTATCAACAAATTTTACAAAATTATAATCAACAAATACATGAATGGATAATACTTGTTAGAAATTCAGAACCTAAAATTTTTTCATCACCTATGCAAGTAAGTTTAACTAAACAAATATATAAGCCATTTTGTTCATCTTATACAATTTGCGAAGCTACCGCAGACGGCAACTGCGGTTATCATTCATATTCAATTGCACTATTTGGAAATGAATCTTTTTCTAACGTATTTCGGGTTTTATCAATATGGCATATAGTAAATAATCCAGTATTTTATGAACAACCAATAATACGTAATTATATAAGTTCTCCTATTGAAGCAATTAAAAATACTTGCATTTCAAATTTAACATCTATTTCAGAAAGACAATGGATTGACATGTATAATCACGTTTCTTTGGCAATTGTGTTAGAACGGCCAATCATTACTCATTTAAAAGTACTGCACAATTTGACTATTAAATGGAATAATATGTCTATTAATGAATTGTCAAACATTTTGCGTTCACATCAAAGTACATTATTTTATTCCACATTAAAACCAGAATGTGATGAAAAAGTTCCAATTCGATTGTATTTATCAAATGATCATTATGAACCAATAATTAAAAAAACAGATCAAAGTATTTTATATTCTGAAGATTTTGTAGCAAATAATAAAATTTCATATCATTTAATAGAATGATTTTTATTAAATAAGGTACATATTGCTTCAGTTATCTTATCATATCATAACGTACGGAAAACTTCTGGGAAGCATATATGAAGCAGAGACCAAACTGCCTATAGGCAGACGTGTCTACAGAAACTGCTAGATAGACATATTAGGGACGGTATATTTTCTGAAAGACCTCTACACCAAGATCAATATACCCACAGAGCATGGGTGTATATACGGAAACTGCTAGACAGACATATTAGGGACGGCGTATTGGCTGAAAGACCTCTTCAGCGAAACCAATATACCTACAGGGGTGTCTACAGAAACTGTTAGACAGAGATATTAGGGACGGCGTATTGATTAGGTTAGGTTAGGTAAAGTGCTGCAGGTAGATAGAGTGCATTCTACGGAACAGGCTAATATGTACATCTTTGACAAAAAGACGGGCGATAACGCAATAAGCCGACATGACTGCAGTCAATCCGGTTAATAAAGAACGGTCCCGGGAAAAATTATTACTAGTAGCCCTTGTAATATTATAGAAATACTTCTTAATTAGTCGTTGTTAATGTTAATATCATGGATTATTTTTTTCTTTTTAACCTTTTAACGTCTTAAAATAAATATTATCTACTATAAGCTCCTTATACAGGTATTTCTTAGATCAAAACTGGCCTGGATCAGTCTACAAATCCCTCTTGTTTTAGCATACCAATGTGTTTAAAAAATAAATCAAATTCAAGGATCTTACTCCATGTGAAAGTTTGTGTTAGTTTGTAATAGTTTGTGTTATTTTGTATTACTTTGTGGTAGTTTGTGTTGGATTGTTTTAGTTTGTGAAAGTTTGTGTTAGTTTGTATTAGTGTATAATGTGTTGGATGACGACCAACTCTTTGAAATGAAAATAATTTGCGCTGACTGACTTTCAATACAACGAGAAAATCTTTAATACTTTAATAAAATTACTAAAGTCGACATTTTGTATAAACAAATTTTCAAACAAAATTAAATTCTTAAACGAAAAATGATGGTGATAATAATTGTGGTTTTTTACCTCTTTTTATAATTTCTGTTTATTCTTTTATTATTATTGTGGTCAACATATAACTTTTTCGATATTTACGTATCAAATAATGCATACCTACTATGTCACTATTGACAAAAAAACGTTGTTTCAGACAACAAACACATTTTTAACCACACCAGTTTTTTTTTTAACTGCCAGTCCTAAGTCTGGGAAAAGTGGGAAGGAGAATGTTTGGCTGTTTGTTGTATGTATTAAAAGTAAAGATTAAATTTCTGATTTTTAACTTTTTCTATAGTGAGCTTCATTGGTAAACGCACAAACGGGGCAACTGTGCCAAGAATCTAAAGATGATTCAATATCTGGAAACACCAAACAAAAGATAATTTACTTAATTCCAAATCATCAAAAAAAAAGAAGAATTATAAGTAAATCTATCAAATTTAGAATTGTTTAATTAAGTAATTTTACTCAAATTGTAGTGACTAACAGATAGATAGACAGACAATCTCGTATCTCAAGTTTGGTTAAATTTACAAGTTTGAAATATATTTTAGAGAATGAAATGAACTTAATAAAATTACAAAATTTGAAATTAATCAAATAATTTTAGAAAAATCCTGTTGGTTTATAAAAAACCGACAAATAAAGACCTTTTGACCTTCTATATCTATAATTTGAATATATTTATAGATTTGAAATATATACACGATGGTGTCTAAAAGGCTGAATCGATTTAGATGAAATTTTACACACGTATTTCGGGTAAAAAGGACTCGAGTATTTCGGGTAAAAAGGACTCGATATGTATAGATTCTGGTTTCATTCAGACAACCGGAAGTAACAGTTGCTATAAAACCAAAGACCATCTACCTTTGTATAAAACTATAAAACTTTTGACATTGTTGCCAGATATTCCAAAAGTAATTTTTTATATTTTAAATCGAAATTATGCATTTTTATGAACGTATACAAAGGGTCAAAATTGTAGAATATAACATTTTCATCCGATTCCTCATACTGAAATTTTATTCTTGATTCTTTAAAATTTCAAATTTATTTCCCATTTCGATTTTAAATCTCCATATGTTCTACTGGTCCAGGTCCTCTATTGGCTTACCATTTCTTCTTCATGAGATTAACATAATAATGATTTTTATTTATAAAATTTTGTTTGTCTGTACTATTTTTTGGTATACAAATTAGACCACCTTATTAATCAACATTCAAAATTCCGTTTCATAAAATATAATTACAACATTGACAATTCTTTTCTCAAAATTCTTATGACTTTTCCATATTTTTTTGTATTAAATATTTTCCTATGTCTCATTTATGATTATTGCTACAATTGTACCTATTTACTTACTATTTTTCTTAAGAGTCGCCAATATCATATGCTATCTTGTCCGAAATCGGATTTGGACGGGCGCTCTGTTAATACTACACATAGGAAGCTACGGTTTTTCCAATATTTTGTATTTAAGTATTAAGCGCGCGTCTGTGGCACTTTTTTTTAAATCATTTTTTGTAAAAGTGATACGAAAATCAACTTTTTTCTCTAAATAAATTTGAAAAAAAGTAGCACAGACGCGCTCTTCTAATAAATATTTTAAATATCATGGAAAAAACCGCATATTTTTAGTTGCTATATTAGGCGAGATCTCTGCCAAAAACGAATAATTATGTTTTGTGGCGAGTAGGATTTGTTAACATTAACCGGAAAATATTAAAAAAATAATTTTTATACGTTACTTCGCAGAATAAAAGCACATTTTCCTCTAAGCAGCAACTAGGAAAATCACGTGCGGTGTGCGGGCCTCTTAACATATCAAATTTTATTACTTTTATTACTTTTAAGAATAATTGATTAAACAATTACGTTACTACTAGTGTTCGGAAAGTTGGGTGGGATTACCCCCTCATTTTTTAATTGGTGGCTGCAAATACGCTGTATTTTGAAAAATTTATGACACTTAAGTACTCACCTCATTTTTCTAAACTCATGTTTAGTGTCTACATCATTTCCAAAATTTTTATTATTCTACTTATGTTAAGATTTTAATATTTTTGAGTTAGTAAAAATATACAATTAATAATTATGAT
The DNA here is from genome assembly GCA_963243735.1 of Neocrepidodera transversa. Classification (NCBI taxonomy): domain Eukaryota; kingdom Metazoa; phylum Arthropoda; class Insecta; order Coleoptera; family Chrysomelidae; genus Neocrepidodera; species Neocrepidodera transversa. The sequence goes on from OY725341.1 coordinate 34,475,609, forward strand.
TTTATTTTCTTTATTTAATTTTTCCATGGCTGCTACGCCATATTTTAAATACTGCATTCTTCAGGCTTTAAACGAACAAGCTTCTTTGAATATTCAAATACATCTTTGCAAAATTCAAGATTATAAACTTGATATGGCATTAAAAATTTACAACAATCCATAAAAAATTTTCCAGTGACATTGTTTAATGTTTTCTCAGTAGAGAGATATATGGCGGTTTGTGCTCCTCCCTCAGTACTCTGTAAAAAAACATAGTATAATAGTTATTTACTTAACAAATTCCAAAAGTGATATTTTACGGGACAAGTTATTCATTTTTTCATATATTTACTTTATACTCACTTCAATATTTTGAAAAAGAGGAAATAATTAAAGGTAAAGCCGGCTCCACACATACGTACACCAACATTTGTTATATATACGAATATTTGTAGACGAATGATTTATACGAATGTTTTATACGAATGTTTTATCAAAATACCCTTCCACACATTTCACCCTAGTATAGCGAATCCCTGATCGACAAACGTTCGCAACGATGGATAATAATATAGTGGCTGCTGCGGGATATCTTCTAATGTGTTATAATTATTTTCAATTGCAAAAAAAGAAACCTCACAAAAGAATTTTAATTCACATACCTTAACCGTAAACAATAAAAGCCCCAACCAATGATATTTGTCCAGTAGTGTGGATGACAACACGAACTACCTTTTAACGAATATTTGGGTACTTTGATGTGTGTTTATTTACCGCCTCTCGATCGATAGTCTTCGGCTTCGCTTCCGAATACCAAACATTTGTTACTGAATGCCAAACTTCGTATCTACATATTCAGTATATACTGCGAACGTCGAATATTCGTACACAAATAACGCATGTATGGAGCAGGCTTAAGATTGGGCTGAAAATAAATGAAATTAAACAAAAAAAAAATAAGTGCCATGGGACCGAAGTTCCTTTCGCTATATACCCATTATTTATTAAATAACAGTGTACCGAAGTTACTTTTAAATTCCGTAATAATTAAAATATTTAAATAAAATGGCGCACGGTACTGGACCAGAATTAAATTCGAATATAAGGTCAGTCGTGACAGTTCTAACCCCCGACGAAAGTACTTGTTTGGCATACCCAACCGACCTTATGGTATATCACAACCGGAGACGATCGAGTCAGTTGCTGTGGCAGACCAAATTGGAATAGTAGTGGTAGTCGGAGTTTCAGTGGTAGTCCCTCGACATTTAGGGCCGGTTGTTCAATGGAAGTTTAATTCGTTGATTAAGTGAACCGGGTTCAATATTTAACTATGGATTAGAGCATCATGCATTTTTCAATCGAATGTTAATCAAGGATCACTTAATTCATTGTTTTCATATGTTGGCAATACCTTTTTAATTCAATATAAATTTTGAATTCTGATATTCTTCGTGAAATGGGGCCCTCTCTAAATAAAAAAAGAACTGATAAGTGAGATAAAACCATAAAGTTAATAGAACCATTTTTTCTGGTGCCAGGGAATCATTACTAAAAAAACATTCAAGTCTGTATGAAAAATTAAAAACAGAATAAATATTACTGATTTGTCTGGTTACCAATATCTTTGTCTATTAAATCTAGAATATTACAGGTGATTTCTTTTTACAACGGAAAACGATATAAAAATTTGTTTCTGACCATTATTCCAAATGGTTTCGACGTCGTCTGAACACTGGTCTCTTTCTTGTTGGGGTAATCATCAATCATTTCCAAAAAACTTCATGAGCTATATCTTCGATAATTTATGTAGTACCTAAGTAATAAAAAAGTTTATAATATTCCGATATCAAAATGTTCCACAATAACATAATGTTTATCAAACAATGTCATAGAAGAATTTATAGGTTGGAATCAGTCAATTATCTCTTTTAAACTACCGAATTCCTGAGATTAGTTTAAACCACGGTTAAACTAGGTTTATCTAATAAACCTTTATTGAAAAACTGAATTAGAATTGTTGAACTTGGTTCAGTCAATATCGCTGGATCATCTCCGATTGAACAACCGGCCCTTAGAGATACGCCGAACCAAACTGAAGGAATTGGAGCAATTTTAATTGTACCGGAGATCAGAACCGTTAATCTGACCGCCGCACAGACTGATATTTGAACAATCTGGGCGGCCATAAATCAATTTTGAATATTTTATCAAAAGTCAAGCTCTCTTAGGCACCTGCTACATCATGTCCGAGTTTCGTCGTGTGGATTAATTTCACTGGAATATTATCCAAAACATACAAAATAATTCATATTTCTTTTAAAATTAATAATACTAATCTTTCAGTTTATACTAATGTCTATTATTGTATATTTTAATATTTTATAATCTAAAAATAGATTTAAAATCAACACAATATTATTCCGTCTGTCTCTCAGACTTTTTTCTGTCTACTTGAAAAATAAAGTTAACAAAAACAAAATACAGAAGCAACTGTTGCCATGAAAGCTAATCTTTCTCTCATATTAACCAACTCTACTCTCCGTTAGAACTCAGAGCATAATCTCTCTCGCATACCGACTGCGAACAGATGCAGTCGCATTCAATAGAGCAAAAAAGTTTCTTCACATAAATAAAATGGTGGGTAAGTAACCGCAACCAAAAAGTTTTCTGAGTTTTCATAATAAAAAATGAAAATAGTTTTTACAGTGAGTGAAGTGATTAAGTACAATTTAAATATACATGTTTCGGTTTCATATTTTAAATTAACGTGCCGCTTTATGTTTTTTGCTGTTCATGTTTCATACTTGGAAAAATCTGATGTGGCCAGCACATGACCTCTTGCCATTTTTGAATTAAAAATTTACAGGTTAGCACAAAAAAGTATGAAAAAAAATTACTTTTTTGTAAATTTGGCAACAATGGTAAAAGTTTTGAAAATTTTAATGATATGAAAATAAACTATAGTGTATACAAAATAAATGTGTAAAACTTTATTGCCGTTTTGTATAGTAATGACGTCAACACTCATAGCAATTGCCACTTCCGGTTGTCCGATTATATTTTGTCTAACTTAAAAAAAATCAATTTCAATTCAAAATGAAATTCGAAAGAACGTGTCGTCAATTTTTTTATAATTTTTTTTATGAATTGTATAAAAGACCATCTTTTTTCAGATTGTCTAGAAAAAAATATCTTTTCTTGATACAGGGTAGTCAACTTAGAGAAAACTATTTTGTCACATATCTATTTTAGTTCTCCTTCCACAATGACTAAACTTTTCAATTTTGCTAATAAACAAAATAACAAATACATTGCCAATATACAGATTGTTTTTTATTTGGCATTAAAAATAATAACATTCGTTTATTTGTTCAGCTCATATTTTCAACACTGCTAAAATTAGGGTGCACCCCTGTATTTATGTATTTACGGAATATTTTTAACTGAGGTTGGAATTAATTGTGAAATGCCTGCTAATTTACCTCGTGGCCAAACGCAATTAACAACCGAGGAGGCCAACAAATCACGATTGGTTACAAAGACCAGGTGGATTATTGAATCTCGCAACGGCCATCTGAAAACAATTTTTAAATTTTTTGACAAGAATATTGAAAGTGCTTACATTTACCATCTTAAAAGTTTCTTGTTGATCGCTGGAGATATTATAAACAAATACTATGAACCCATCGAAATTGTTTAAGCGAATGAACAAAAAGCCAGACGATTGCTTCAAAAAGCTCAAGAGGTTAACGTTGTTCAAGCTCGGGTTGAAGCTGAGCTCCTTACTCGTAGAGATGGTAGATGGGAGAGGATAAATAGTCAAAAGGTATTGAATTTTTCACGTCTTAGTAATTGTACTTCCAAATGAGCTGCAAGAACATTGGGATCGTGTGGTCACGTAGCCAGTATCTTATGGTTCTTTGGTTATGCTCGACACTAGCAAGATATCCATTTTCCTGAAAAACTGGTCTGGGGACAGTATTAGCTCCGGCTGCACTTAATTCTTGTTTCATTTAATTTTGGATATTTAAATGTTGATAGGTAAAGGTATAGAAAACAAACGAATCTAAAATAAAAAATTCTATGTTCAAAATAAGTTTAAAGAATACGTGTATTTTATTTTAATATTGTAATAGTAACAAAAATATTTCGTAAATACATAAATAAAGGGGTGCGAGCCTGGTGTGGAGTTACATACCACAGGGCTGGTCGATTGCTAGGGTCGTATATATACGGAAAGCGGGGAAGGTAAATAATTCCCTGCCTAAATCCTTTAGACCGATCAGCCTTACCTCGTTCGTACTAAAAACTCTAGAGAGAATTCTAGATAGGCATATTAGAGACGGGAACTGCAGGGAAATTCCCCTCAACCCCAGACAATATGCCTACCAGGTTGGCAAATCTACAGATTTGGCGCTAAATAACCTCGTAGGAAAGATAACCCACTCTTTAAAGCATAAAGAGATTGCGCTGACAGCTTTCCTCGACATTGAAGGGGCGTTCAACAATGCCCTGCCTCAATCCCTTTACGCTGCACTTCTGCGAAGGGGAATAAGCAGACTAATCTGCAATTGGATTAAATGCATGCTTGAAAATCGTTTTGTCACATCATCACTGCAGGAGGAGACTGTCAGATTTAGGGCGGCGAAGGGGTGTCCTCAAGGCGGAGTGCTGTCTCCACTTCTTTGGTCACTCTTGGTCGACCCCCTACTAGACAGGCTCTCCCAGCTGGGGGTGGATTTTCAATGCTATGCCGATGACCTTTTAATAATGGTTAGAGGCTTATTTGAAGAGATTATTTCTAATATCCTTCAGGAAGCTCTTAATATCGTATACAGATGGTGTGAGGAGGAACAGATGTCTGTGAACCCCCACAAAACGGTAGTAGTTCCTTTTACAAAAAGGAGGAAGCTTGATAAGCTACGTCATCCAATTCTGGAAGGCGTAACCATTCCATTTGCGGAGGAGGTAAAATATCTGGGGATTATCCTTGATAGAAAACTTACCTGGAACTCCCATCTGGAAAGAACAATCAATAAAGCCAGGGCATCGCTCTGGAATATCAGAAGGGTATGCGGCAAGTCGTGGGGAATGAACCCTAAACAGATTTACTGGATTTATCAAACGGTGATAAAACCAATGGTCACATATGGCGCAATGGCCTGGTGGACGAAGGGGCTCCAGTCTATTGCGGCGGCTAAATTATCTGGACTACAGAGATTAGCATGTGTGGCTATTACAGGCGCCATGTCATCTACCCCGACAGCGGCAATGGAAAGATTTCTGGGTCTTACTCCTCTCCATATATTACTGGAGCAGGAGGCCAGAATGACCTCCTATAGGGCCATGTCGGTGGCAGGTCAAATCGAGGGGGAGAGGCTATGGGACCACTCTGGACTGCTGCGAGAGATGAGTACTCACCACACTCTCGGAATGGTTTCGGATGTGCTCTCTCCCAGAACTCACATACAGAAGTCCTTCAACGTCCTTCTTCCGAGAAGAGACGAATGGGAAAGGGGGGAGATCCTCTTTCCAGGGACGGCTTATGTACTGTACACAGATGGTTCAAAGACCCCAAGTGGTGTTGGAGCCGGAGTGTACAGCAGAAAACCGAGAGTTGACATCACAGTAAGCCTTGGCAAGTATGCTACCATCTTTCAGGCGGAGGTTTTCGCTATAGAATTGTGTGCAAGAGAGTTGGTAAACCATCATCTTGTCAACAAAAGTATTTATATTTTATCAGACAGCCAGGCAGCTTTAAAAGCACTGAGCTCCAGCCGGCTGGACTCGAAGCTGGTATGGAACTGCATCGAATCCCTGGATCGCATTGCTACCAGTAACAGAGTAACCTTACTCTGGGTACCTGGGCATGAAGGGGTGGAGGGCAATGAGAAAGCCGACACCCTTGCGAAAAGAGGTGCAGAATCCGAGTTCATTGGACCGGAACCATTCTTTGGCATAGCCAAAAGCAGTGCTAACGACACTATCTGGAAATGGGCCGAGAGGAAAACTCTCCAGCACTGGAAAGATATGCCTGGGTTAGCTCACTCTAAGGCGTTTATAGTCAAACCCTCAGGTAGCACCCTATCGCAGATCCTAGAATGGAGTAGAAGTGATCTACGCATCCTAATCGGACTGCTGACAGGGCACTGTCGTCTGCAGTACCATCTGAAGAAGCTAGGTCTGAGTCAAACATCGGACTGTCGCTTCTGCAGTGTGGAAGACGAAACGGCGGAGCATATTTTATGCTCCTGCCCTGCCCTGGAAATGAATAGGCTTCGTACGTTTGGTTTTGTACAGCTGGAGCCTACCGACTTCAAGGAAGCTTCACCTAAATCAACCATAGACTTCGTAAGAAGGTGTGGATTGTATGGTGAATTATAGCCCATAGGGGTGAGCCACAATAGGCCTCTGTTGGCCGCAGTGGAGGGGCGAGCAAACGCTCCACTCACATTGAACCTAACCTAACCTAACCTAACCTAAATAAAGGGGTGCACCCTAATTTTAGAAGTGTTGAAAAATGAGCTGAACAATTAAACAAATGTTTCACACACACACGCACACACACACATACACGCTTAATAATAATTGTGGAGACCGTGCATGGAACGTAATTGTGGTGTCAACTAAAATATTGAAAGATGTAAATAGATATTTGAAAAACAAAAATTTGAATTTGATTCATTTAGTTTTACACTCCAAAATAAAAAAGATATTAAAATTTTTTTATTGTGGCTACCGTCGTCATAAATATAGAAATTCCTTTCTTTTACACTCGATTACCAGTATTATTATTTTACCGACCATTTACCCACGTACTCCATTATTATTGATGTATAATATTTTACACACGTATGCCATTAATATTAAATTATAGTATTTTACACATGTACGCCATTATTATTAATGTATAAATACTTTACCCATGTATGCCTGTATTATCAATTTTAAAATATTTTACACAGTTATGTTATTATTATTATTGTATATTTACATATAGTTATTACTCAGAATAACAGTCAGATTTGATTTAAAATATGTATATTTTTAATTGTGTAAAATTATTTTTTTCTTTTTTTCTTTGAAACTTGAAAGTCAATTAAATTTACTGGCTACGTTTGATTAATTTTATATGCGGTTAATGCGACTTTCAACGTAATTTAATCAATATCAATATCAATATATAAAAATTTTACACACTAACTGTCAGTAGATAGAACGTCCTTTAACTTTAAAGATTCAATAACTAAAGGCGATGACGTTTAGAATAAAATTTAACGAGTTGATTTCTTGTACAATTGTCACAATCTAAACGTCATTGCCGTTAGTTATAGAACCGTTAAAGTTAAAGGACGTTCTATCTACTGACAGTAAGAATTTTTCAATACTAATAGGACATTACTGAAATAAAACAAAATCTATAAATAAACCAACAAATTCATTCATTATTAATGATGACCTTAAATTTTAATGTTGCGGTTAATTAAAGAGTTACATGATCGCTGATTTTAAGAGAAAAAAATGTAAAATATTCACCAAAAATTACAACTTATACATTTTAAAAATATTTAGTTTTTAAGCAGTATATTCTATTAAAGGTCACAGGAAACGATTTTCCAAGTTTCAAGAGTGCACATTTTATAAATAAAATGGCCGATTTCCGGTTCTACCAAAAATTCTACTAAATTTCATTTTTTAATGGGCCACCCTGTATATTTTGTTTTTTGAATCTCCGGTTCAAATTACACATGACAACTAGTAGCTATGGACACTTCTACGATGGCGTGAGTATTATGAAAGTGGGCTGTGCGAACATATAAATGGCATAGCGTGTGGTTTGTGAACAAGTTAATGGATCCATCACTTCTTTTGTAAAAAATGTCTTTTGGTCAATTTTTTTTAAATTTTACTATTTTGTCCATCTTAACGCTATGATTAAATGTATCCATGGACTCAACTCAATCCTGCTACCAGTTTAAGAGATATTGGTGGCCAAAGTTGGATAATTGTTTATATAGGTCATTATGTTTTAATTTTAATTTCTTGAATTTTAAAGAAAATTTATCAGAGTATATTGAATTTGTTTTGTCATAAAATTGGTATTTAAAAAAGTAAGTTAATTGTATACAGGGTGTTGAAAATTTCAATGTATACTATTGGGATTTCGTTTACCGTTATAGATACAAAGTTGGTTAAATAGGATAAAAGTTGCACATTATCAAGGAAAATTTACTGGAATTTGAAAACTTTTAGTATCTGGTCCGGTTTCCGAGATATTTGCTTAAAGTCAAAATTGACGATTTTCGTTTTATTTAATTATCACGTTTATTTTGTATCCAACCATACCAAAATACAATCAAAACCGTTTAAGAACAAAGTGCTTTTCACCGAAAGTAAAATAAACGGCACACTGCTTTTTTTACAGATATGGATTATACTTCCAATATTAATACAACTAAGTACTAATTTTACTAATTTTAAGTAAAACAAAACGCTTTTGGAAACCGTCTCTGATTTTATTAATTTTAAAACGTCACTAAAGTCTTAAAAATATGCAACTTTTGTCTCATTTAAACGTCCTCGTACCTATCTCTTTGTTGTTGTAATTATAGATTTGTGTAGGTATGCATTTTTGTGATTAAATTGTGCTTTTTCCTAGAGGCTAACTTTAAAAAAAAGCTAAGTTATTCAAGACGGCTTAAATATATTCTGGAATAAAATGAACATTACCGTAATTACAAAATTTCCCAAAGTACAGTCCATTGCCGAAATTTAATTAAAAAAAATTAAGTGTAATACATGGTTGGGTAGAGAACAAAATGGATATTTCAATAAAATAAAAAGGACAGGTCCGTATTTAAAAAAAAATTAAACGGTATTTGGTCTTCAACAAAAAAGATTCATAAAGTTTTCTTTCAAATTTAAAAATAAAGGTGATAATTAAATAAAACTAAAATCGTCAATTTTGGATTTTATCTAATATCTCGGAAACCGGACCTGATATTAAAATTTTTCAAAATCCAGTAAATTTGTTTTGGTAATATGCAACTTTTTTTCCCATTTAACCAACTTTGTATCTATAACGGTTAACGAAATCCCAATAGTGTATTTCTATAGCCTGAGTTTTGATAAATTCCTAATAACCTTAAAACAAACGGCCAGATTTATTAAAAAAAAGTATACCGGGTCATTCAGTTGGTCGGGACAAGTTCATATCTTCAGAGCAAATAAACGGATTATTTTAAAATTTTGGTTGGTCAGTTTAGATTTTATTTAGAATTAAGTGACATAAAAATCCAAAATGGCGGACTTCCGGATTCTTTGAAATTGGCGTAAAACTGAATTTTTACATATTTGGATTCTACAAGTCGACTTACGTATTATTCATATTGAATTGGAAATTTGGAACGTTTGGTTTTCAACAATGTTGAATAATATCGATACCACTAACCAAAACTAGTTGATCAACTCCTGATGATGCTAACATAGTTAGCGAAACGTACGTAGAGTGTTTTAAAAAATGAAGTTTTGGTAAGTGGTGACGATATCCTTCAACATTGTTGAAAAGTGAAAAATATTTTTGGCTGTCAAAAGTAAAAATTATTTTTAACCGAGGAGGTTGCGACTTAGTCTCAATCTCTTAAAAGGTAACCGCAGATGTTACTAAAAAATATTATTTTTGCATACATTTAAATATTTTTTATTTTCTTATTGTTTTAATTACTTCACAGCCTTTTTTGATGAAAAACTCAATTTTTTAAATGGGAAACACGGTGGGCCATTTGGTCATTATATTGGCGGTTTAATTATAAATCAAATGATATATGAATAATGTCGGAATTGTTTTTAAAAAACATTGTGAAATTAAAAACTAAATAAAAATTTCAAACATAAATGGATAAACGACTGAATGTAACTATTTTTATTCAAGTCTTACCAGATCAGGCCATGAATATTGTGTTATTTTATTTTATTCTGACAGTTTTCTCACTAGAAAAATACAACAATAAACTTAGGGATTTAATTAAATCAACATACAAAAAGAAATGTTTGACACGATGACATTACAATTTAATTACAATATTATGAATAAAATGCATACAAAAAAATAAAAATTATAACAAGGTCCTCTCAAACAATTTAACTCTACGTACATTGTAGTACCTCCCTTAAATCATTTCTAGGAATTTTGCATATCGCTTCTAATACTCTATCTCTTAAATCATGCAAAGTTGTAGGAGGTCGTGAATATACTTGATATTTAATGTGGCCCCCACAAATAAAAATCAATAAAGAATCAAATTGGGAGTACAACTGGTACCTATCCAATTTGGCCCAAATTTATTTTGTAAAAAAATTGTGACAATAGCTGCTTTGTGTGGTCCTGCTCCATCTTGTTGGAAAAACATATCTATTTTATTTTCAGCAGGTAAATGGCTGATCTAATCTTGAATCTCATTCTCTAAAAAATGTGAATATCGCTGACCTCTTAAAGACCCATCAAACAAAATCGGTCATATTATTTCGGTTCCTAAAATCCCCACCCAAACATTAAAACCTAAACGTTCTTGAAAAGCTCCTTGTCGAAGTAGATGCGAATTTTATCTTGCTCAATATTTTAAATTATTGCCGTTGAATATTTCGTTATTGGTAAACCTGGACTCGTCAGAGAATAGAACTTTGTTAACAAAATTATTGTTTAATTGTTGTTGGGTTAAAAACCAATTGCAGTACTATAATCTGCGGTGCTAGTCATTTTCATATAAGTGTTGGTGTAGTTTTTGTACTTAAATGAACGTATTTGTGTTTATGCAGAATTCGCCTGGCGCTTTCCTTATCTACATTTACTTGACTTCGAATTTCCCTGAGAGATTTACTAATATTAAATGCTACGCATGCCAATATATTAATATCTGTTTCCTCGCTTATAATTAATTCCTTTCCATTTTTTTCAAGATCTTTGCCAAATTTTAGCTCTATTTTTCTAAAATAAGTTGAAAATTATTGTCACTGATGATGATGGTTATTTCAGGATTAAACGTCGTTTAAATGACAAGTATGATATATCACTAAATTTCGATTTGAACGGTTTATTAATATTTGTAATAAAATATACTCTATTAAAAAAATTTAAGGTGGCCGTTAGGACACGAAACGTCGAATCCAAGATTTATTAGCACAGTATAATTTACATACAATAAAACGTTCCATTTTTTGAAAATAAAATAAAAATTTTATGCAGAAGAAAACAAAAATGGAATATTTTGTTTTCCCTGTAAAATATGAGAAAAGTGAGAGACCCTGTAGATTTTTACAATCAGTGTAATCATCTCCAAAATATAAAATATTTTGTCTATTCTTCGTATCTCTTACGGTTTGGAAAATAGCAATGTCAAGACATGATAAAAGAAACGGACCGTAAATCCCGCGGGTATCTAATGTTTGAAAGACCCTGTAGACATATAAAAAATAATGCTTCTCAGACACAATATCTTTTACATCAAATTATAATAGTCAATGCGTTACTATTTTTAATTACAAGTTTGTTACAACTACTGTTAAAGCATCATATTTTAGGCGATTTTGAACAAAAAATAGATTTGGAAAGCCAGTTTTCGGTCTGTCGGTAAGTTTTTAAAACTAACTTAATGCAGTTTTTCTTTGAATAATGACCTGTAAAGCATATAATTTTTTTTATAAAATCTGACGGAGAATATAAACTCAGCACTAAATCATTTTATGACATGTAATCTGAGAACCATTTGAAACAGGGATTAATAATCCGACATGTAAACTGAGAACCAAATAAAAACAGGTAAAAATTACGAAATTTCCCAATATTAGAAATTTCTTGAAATTATTATAACATTTTAATAGTATAAAGGGTTTTTAGGCTTACCTTATGTTTGCAAACATAATGAATTTAGTATATTACGAAAAATTACGAAATTTCCCAATATTTCAAATTTCTTGAAATTATTTTATGTCAATGGGTATAAACAGAGTATTTAGAATATAAAATGAGTGAATTTGAGATTATAACAAGCTGCAAATTATTACTTTTAAATTGGTATACATATTCAAAAAAAAAGTTATGAAAAGTGATGAAACATTTTTTACTTGCACAAATAGTAAATGCAGTGCGAAGATTTTAGAAGCACTACCTATACATTTTTTATCATTGTACACGAAATATTTTTTCTTGAATTTTATTATTTTTTAAATAACTCTGTATAAGTAATATGCTGTGGTGATAAAAATGAAAAAATAAATAAATGGTCAGTCTTTTTCTTAAATAAATCTGAATTTTGGTCCTCAGATTACATGCACCCAAATCTGACCGTTTGTTTTACAGTTATTCGGAATTTATCAAAACTCAGGTTTAATGGTTATAGTAATTTTAAATATAAATTAACTCCACTGACTTTTTGTTAAACCCTGCATAATTAATATATATTTTTAAATATCTAATTTATGACTAAATTCTTCCATAAATAAATTCACGACGAAGACGAAACTAAATTTTTAGTTTTACACTGACTTAAAGGCAAAAGGTTCAAACCAAAGACAAAGATCGAATCAGTTTCCTAGGGATGAAGCGATGTTGCCGCCTTTAAATTAAAATAAATAGTACAAAAGCTATATGTAATATATGCAGTTTTTCTCACTCGCAATTAACGTACTTTCTTGTAATACTTATTTCAGACTCATATTTTTTATTTATTATAGTTTATTTATTTAATAAAGAAAATTTTTGTAATATTTTAAATACCTAAGGTCAGACCGACTCTAGGTATCTTCAATTCAATCATTTACAGGGCTGCAGCATATGACAACACTGCTTAAATTATCATTTTAAAACCGATCAATGGGATTTTTAAGTCGAAATGTTTAATTTACCTGCTCCTTTGGGCTTATGGTCAGTCTTTTTCATAAATAAAAAACGAAGCAACCAGACTTTAAAAAATATATTTTTTTTGCTATAAAACCTTAGATATTTTTAATCACAGGAATAAAAATTTAATATAAGAGAAAATAAATAAAAAAATATGTGACAATCTGTAATTCTATATGCTGTTAATTTTTTTTATCTATAAGTCCCTCTTTAGTTAAGAGTTTTCTTAAGAGGCGCCAATACCATAGGTTATCTTGCCAGAAATCGTTTTTGGACGAGCGCTCCGTTAATATTAAAGACTAAAAATATGCGGGTTTTTCTCATGATATTTAAAATGTTTATTAGAAGAGCGCACCTGTGCTACTTTTTTAAATTTATTTAGAGAAAAAAGTTGATAGTCGTATCACTTTTCCTAAAAAAAAATTTAAAAAAGCCACATACGCGCTCTTAACAATTAAATACAGAAATTATTAGTGAAAACCGCAGCTTCCTATCTATAATATTAAGGGACTGCTCGTCCAAAAACCATTACAGGCAAGATAACATTTTATATTGGCATCTCTTAAGAGAGAAAAAATAACTTTATGAATTATTTTAAGTTGGGTGGATAATTAATTTTTTAAAAGGTAGCATTTTGGCAAAAAGAAAGTTATGAAAACTTCATAAAGGTGCATGCCATTAGAGATGGTACCGACAACATTTACCACTCTAATTTTTTTGACCCATAAAAAAATTAATGGAAGTGCCAAAATGAATGATTTTGCAATTAAATGATTGTTTTCTTAACCATTCGTTAAATTAATTAAAATTCATTTATGGTAACGCTTTTAGTTTAAATCAGAAAACAGTGCAAATATTTAAATAAAATAGTACAATGATTGAAAAACGTCTGAAAATTAATTTTTATCTAATGTAAAAAGTTTAAGAATCTAAGTTTTTAAAAATAAATATGCGCGTTATATGGGGATACAACATATATACTCTCTAAAACATTTGTTTAAAAACTTAGCAGCTCTAGCAATAGAACAGATGTGTACTTAATTTATTTCAATAAATTAAATAAAGAAATAATTGTATTTGACTTATTACAATGGTTAATGTTGGTATTCAAAAATAGTACACCATCCAAAAAAAAATATAAAATAAAAATACAACAAATCCCTATGAAGCTCATTTCCCATTAAATTTATTATTTGTAAGATATTTTTATCGAAAGAGAAACTAATTTTAATTGATTTTCCAACATTAAAATATTTTTTAAATTTTGAATCTGTAGCGAACTGTAATTTCAAATCCCATAAATTATTTTTAATTATTAATTTTGTTTTGCTAAAATATTTCTCCAGATAATTTCCAATTAATTGCAATTGAGAAAGAAGGTTAAGAAAACAAGCAGATAATTTGAATCTAAACAAATTTAAAAAATTTGTAGACTTGTTCAAAGGCAATATCTTCTAACTTGGCTATTAAAGGTATACTTGTTAATATGGTTGGAGAAACAATAATAATAATAATACTCGCCCTACTTTTCACCCCCTTGCTAGTGAACCCCAGAGCCAATGGATTGGACGGGGAAGGGACGGCTAGTATTATTATTTGTCGTGGGGCTCCGGAGCGACTTACTGAGGATTGATGGCGCCATTTGACTATAGGTGTAGGAAAACCCGGAAAACCTCACCACCATCATCGGCACAGTGACACAGGGGGAAAGAAAATCTACGCTCCGCATTGGACATTTATTAAATTAATATTCAATGCGGTTTACATATTCGAGCAAAGTAGCTAACACTGTAACTTTTTAAATTAAAATTTCATTATCAGATACGAGGCACGAACCCACTTTGGCTCTAGCAGACAAACCGCCATAATATAACCGAAAGCCAACGATCTGTGTTACCGACACTTTTAAAAAAGGTACCGCACGACATACATTTCCATTAAAAAAATCATCGGTAACGTTATGACGCTTACGTATAAAAAATATCTCACAAATCGCGTGTTTAAATATAAAAAACAACGTGTTTCAGGATTATCCTCCACAGTTATCGATTCACAAAATAAAAAATCTGACATACTGTGATATGCCAATCTAATATTTTTATATAATTTGTTCACATTGTTACCATAATTATTAGTTGTGACACCCTGTAACTATTTATTAACAAGCAATGGGACGCCTATGTGGGACATGCGAACGTGGGCTTTGCGAAAATAACCTGTTACGTGGGGCTTGCGAACACGCGTACCTGCTTTAATCTAAGGGCTGACCATCGGTGGAACTTGTAAACAAGACCAAAATAATAACTATAAAACTATTATTATATGATATTTCTAAATTATTATTTGAAAATGTTAAAAGACCAAATGATAAATATTAATAATTGATTGAATGGCTAAAATGGCAATAAGTAAAATGATTTTTTATTTACCTAAATGATTCACAAACTTTACAACAAATGTGATTGAAATAAAATTTTTACAATCTTAACAGCTGTACCCGATAAATATAATTTATCATTGAAATAATAAGAACATAATCAAATTCAAAGAAAGATTAAAATTTCTTCATTATGTTTACATATAAGAAAATAGGAAATAAATGAATATATTCAAATTAATTAACACATGACAGTTAATCTTTGAAATTGTTGCTGCTTTAATAAAATATTAAAATAAAGCGCACATAAACTTATTAAAAAAAAATTACTTGCAGTGTTCCAAACCCCATGGTTCCATAAATTAACCGATGGTATATCAGGTACATGTTAAAACCTTAACTTAACCTCTGAAAAGGTCACCTAGCTCCGCATTTTTCCTCTTTTCCTTTTTTCCGATATTTCCCTATTTTTCCCTAGTTTTCCTTACTTTTTCTATTTTTTAGAGTTTTTCCTGTTTTTTCTCAATTTTCCCTATTTTGTGATTTATTGTTAGGCCTGGTTTAGCTTTCATGGCGCATACACAAGTTAACAGAGGTATTGTATAAGGAGCATAAATCATTGTTTAAAAGCAATAAATAGGTCATAATATCTAATAGTACATAATAAGAATTTAGTTTTGACTTAAATATAACATCAAATTTAAAATGATCTGTTTAATTTTTGCAACGATATCAACTTGGTCCATACAAATGCATCCCAATCCGATAATAATAAAACAGCTTTACCTGAAACCACATACCTCCTACGACAAAAGTATTTTATACAGCTACGCTGACGACCGAAAACATCCGAAAAATAATAATGTTACCACAGTTACTAACATTCCAGAAAATTTACACAGTTTACCACAAATATTAAGCGCTGAAAATTATACACACATTGTAGAGGGCGCTCAACGCAGCAAAAGTGTAAGTAACCACAAATATACATTTAGAGGTAACATGCTAAAAACAATATTTATGGAGCCTTACACACCAAAAAGTAAAAGTAGGTACCATTCGAATCAGCTCGAAGTGAAGATAACGAAAAACTATGAAAGAAATTGTGGTATACGTGTGTATGTATGCCACAATTCGTAAGCTATCCACAATTACTGTCTGTGCACACACAAGTATCCACAAATATGTACGCTCCTACACACACACACACACACCACACACACCACACACACCACACACACCACATACACCACATACACTTACACACACATACACATACAGACATCATCGGGAAAGTATCAAAATCGTTTTCTAGGGACCCCAAAACGTGTTTATCCATTGAAAACTCAGTACCCAATTTTTAGCATGATTACTAAACCTCTCTTATCTGAAGTGCGAGAGGTAACAAATGGAATAAAAATCACATTCCTATTTCAAATACTACATTTATTTTAACATTAATATTGGTTTAACTTCTACCTAAGAATTTTGGTCCTTCGATGTCTTCGAAAAAATCTCCTTTTATAGTCGGGAGCTCGTGGATTATTAACTGATACAAGTTTTATTTTAATAAGATGTTATATGGGCGCGATACAAACTTATATTGGTGTTATATACAGATATATGTATATATGTGAAATTATGTATAAGTTGTGAAACAGTATATTAAATATTAAAATAAAGTGGTTATGTAGTGATGAGATACATATACAATTGTATTTCTTATTTCAAGATAAATATAAATATGCCACTTGGTAAATCAGGGTTTATAATTAAATATCACTGTTCTGTAGTTACTTAAGTTATAGTGATGGTGATAAAATGTATATCATACCAAATAAGAAAGTAAACTCATGTTCAATTACCTGATGTCGTAACGTTACGTATTCAAGTTTACGTATGTGAAACTGTAGTAAGTAATTAAATATACCTTAAAATATTCTGAGTAACTCTGTCATTTAAACATCTGACTATATGCACATTAAACGATAAAAATAAAATGAAAAGTAAAATATTAAAATTCTTAAAAGTTACTGACTTCAAGATGGTGGCAAAAACGTCTAACTTGTAAACTTCATTTATCTTGGGTGTCGTGTTCACAAATAGTTGTAGGTGATATTTGCCTTATACTGGTTAGTAGCTTTTCAATAGTTTGAATCACGAAACTGAACACTGGAAGACTGCTAGAATCCGCAAAGCCGGGAACCACAATCCATGATGTCCAAAATGCCGGACTAAATAAAAAATGAGGGGGTAATCCCACCCAACTTTCCGAACACTCCTAGTAAAGTAATTGTTTAATCGATTATTTTAGTTTTTCTGCATCAAAATACATTAATTATATTACCTATCGAATGGTATAAATCCCATTTTAATATCTTTAATATTTTTAAAGTTATTCAATTTTTTTTAAACTTTTATTAAATTTAAAAAAAAAAATATGAATTCTACAGTTTTTTTAATAAAATTCTGAAAAAAATCACAATTATAGAGTTTTTTACTACAAATTTAAGGGTAATTTTTTTAAAATTTTTAATGTTAATTTGAACCTTAAAACAAATAAAACCTATTTTTGAATAATTTTAAAATCAATAAATAATTAATATCTCATTCAATTTTATTCAAAATGGGAAACAGACCATTTTTTTAAGTTTTTGGATCAAAATGCATTAATAAAGTTAGTTTAAAAAACTAAAAAAAAATCAAGTTTTTTTTCAAAAATTCATGGGTATATCCATTGAATTGTTTTAACTTTTTTCATTTTTTGCTATAACTTTTACAAATACTATGTTAAAATTATGAAATAATTTACACACATAGTACTTTTGGATCCTTTTCGGATATGCTATTTAATTTTTTCATTTATTTTGTACTTATTGACAAAACGAAATTACAAAAAAATTTTAAAAAATTCTTAATTTTGGCTGTAATAATTACAATTCTAAATTTTAAGAAACTAAAATACATTTAAAATTTAGAGTTTTATATTATCTTTCGAATGGTGAAAATCACATTTCAATAACTTTAATATTTTTGAAGTTATTCAATTTAGTTTAAAATCGTAATATAATCTTAAATTTCTTAGCCAATTTTTTAAAAATTCCAAAATTTTTGTAATAAAATTTTGAAAAAAATTACAATTATAAAATTAATTATTACAAATTTAAAGATATTTTTTTTAAGTTTTTAATATAAAAATTTAACTGAAAAATAATAATTTAATAAAGATAAAAATTAAAATAAAAACTAGCGGCGAAACTATGCGCAACTTGAAAAAATAGTTAAGACAAAATTTATAGAAAATTTTATGTTCTACAATTTTGATCCCATGTAATTTTTCATAAAAATCCATAATTTTGTCTTAAAATCTAAAAAAGTCACAAAAATGTCTATATAAATTTTTTTCACGCCCTCTAGCGGCGAAACTATGAGGAATTCAAAAAACCGGTAATGACAAAATGTGTAGAAAATTTTATGTTCTACAACTTTCGTATCTTGTAATTTTTCATAAAAATGCATTATTTTGGTTATTTAAGAAAAATATGAAAAAAAATTACTTTTTCATAAATCTGGCAACAATGGCAAAAGTTTTTGAAAATTTTAAACATTCGAAATGAAACTATAACGTATAAACAATATATGTGTAAAACTTTATTGTCATCTTGTTAAGTAATGACGTCATCACTTATAGCAACTGTCACTTCCGGTTGTCCGATTAACTCCAAAATCTATACAGGTCGTCTCCTTGTTACCCTAAATATGTATATAAAATTTCATCTAAATCGGTTCAGCCGTTTAGACGCTATCGTGTTCACACACACACACACACACACACAGACACACACACACACAGACACACAGACACACAGACACACAGACACACACACAGACAGACATCATGCTAAAAATGGTATAAATGGATTCAGGTGACCTCAAAACGTAAAGATCCGTTAAAATCTGGGTATGGTCAAAATATCATGATCGCAATACTTTCCTTCTATACAACTCTGTTGTTCGGAAAGTAAAAAGGGTCTCACCGCCTTTTGAAAACCAGTTCTCTCACCGATCAAGAATGAGTTATGGATCCTATTCTTCAAAGCACTAGCTCGTATCAGGAGGAACAACCCTAAATGGAAAAATCCAATAGCTTCAAGAAACTACGCCATGCGTTCATAAAAAATTGTCGTTAAGACGATAAAGAATTACTCACCTTTTTACAAAAGGGCTTTCACATCTGTTTTACAATCAATCAAACAAAGTTGCTACAGACTCGCGAGAAGAAATCCTCTGCCTTGATCAACCAACAAATCGACTTATGGCGTTGCTAAAATCTAACTTAAAATCCCATTTTAAATGGTAGCGAGTAGACTCAACGGGCATTCACCAACAAGTGACCTCTGACAGTCAAGACGGAAAAAGGAAATACGCGCATCTGCTGCCTCATTTCTCAGAGCCAATCAACACAACAGAAAATGATTTGCTACGAAAGGAAAAAAAGAAATATTTGTATGTATTTATTAAGGGTTAATGGTACGGTAACTTCTCTCCCCTTAGAATGTTGCTTCCCCTGGAAGTTGGATTTTTCTTTCTTCTGGGTTATTTCCATTCTTCTGATTCTTCTGTTTTTGATTGTGAATTTTTTGTTGACGTTTAAATATGAGATATCCTAAGATTACAGCTATTCCAATATACAGAGTGATTGTCCATATACTTGGTATGTGATAGTTGAATTTTTCCTCAATAATTGATGAAATTTGGTTCTGCGGGATTTCTTTCAAATTAAGTGTTTTTAAATTAATTTTCATTTTTGGTAGATTTATTTTTTCTAATGAAAAATGTGGTTTATTTATAACTAGTGGTTTTCCCTATGTTTTCTCTTGAAATTCTAATTCTTGTTTCTTAAAAATTATTTTACAATAATTATTTTCAATTAGGAAGATTCCAATGAGTGGCAAATGGCAGTTGTGTTTTATAATGGTTTGAAAGTTTTGTAAGTTCTAAATATAAATCTTTGGATTTTATAATACTTGGGTGTAAGGTTTTTAGTTTGCAAAAGGTTAGTGAATTTTCGACTTCTTATATAATATTTAGCAATGAGTTATAAATAATTATCAGTTGGTTAAGCACATCCTTTAAAAATAAAACGTTTTCGAATTTTGCTTGAAAATCGGAAATGTTTTTTATTTCCAAAATTTTTGTTTTTAGTGTTATTTCGTTTTGTTGAATATCTTGTATGGTTTTGTTAAAGTTATTAATTATGTCGTGACTTACAGAGTATTGCATTTTAATTGATTTTGTCAATTATTTTGGTTTTCTTTAAGGTGTTCTAAAATTGAGTTTATTCGGTCCCCGTCTTCAGCATCTAAATTTCCGGTAAGCGCCTTTAGGATTGTACCGAAACCATTTATTATACCTCTTTTATTTCTATTTAATTCTGTATGAGTATTGAAATTTTCAAATTTTTCATTTTTAGTTTTCATAATAAACAAAATTATATTATTGTAATTTTCTACTTCATTCTGAAAAAATGTATTATTATTAAAAGTTGACTTTAAATATTCATATTGCTTATTTAAATTATTATACTCGCTTAATAGTGGGTTTAAATCGTAAAAATGTAGAAAGGTGTGAAAGCTTTTCTGTAATTTTGCTGGGCCTAAATTTATAGGTAGGATGCCTAAATTTTGAGTGACGTTCTTTATTTCTATTCCTTGTCCAACTGCGAGGAATCTGGAATAAAAACATATGGTAGACACTGGATAGACCGCGATTGGAATGCCGGCTATTGGATTTTCCAAATTAGAATGGGCCGTGTCGTCATCATCATCTGATAGATCATTTTCGGGATTTTCAAAATAACCTGATTCGACAATTAGTGAATCTGTTCTATATTGCTTATATAAACTTGTATTAAAGTCTTTCATATAATCGAATATACCTGTCGATGTATTCGGTTGATTTTTATCAGTTTCATTTAAGTTTAATTGAATTCTTGAAAGTGCATCACAATTTTTATTCAGTGTGCCCTTCTTGTACACTATTTGGTAGTCATATTCAGAAAGTTTTAAACGCCACCTAACTAACTTAGAATTTGGTTCTTTCAATGAAACGAGCCATTGGAGTGGTTTATGGTCGGAAAAAATCGTAAATTTTCTACCAAACAAATATGGTCAAAAGTACTTTACTGCCCATACAATGGCGAGTATTTCCTTTTCGATTGTAGAATATGAAGTTTCCGACGTATTTAATGTTCTGCTGGTATAAGATACAGGTAAATGAGCCTATTTTTCCTTGGCTTAGAACAGCCCCTATAGCAAAGTTACTTGCGTCCGTGCTAAGAATAAACGGTTGCGTAAAATCGGGGTACTGCAGAATGGGTTCATTAGTTAGTAATGTTTTACATAATTCGAAACATTCTACATAGTCGGGATCTTTAATGTTTATTTCAACACCTTTTTTTAATCGTTTTGTTAAGGGTATCTTAATTTTGGAAAAGTTTTCTACAAACTTCCTATAGTAGCCCAAAAGGCCAAGAAAACCTTTAATTTGGGTTGTATTTTTTGGGATCGGGTAATTTTTAATTGCTTTTATTTTTTCAGGATTAGGTTTTACCCCTTCAGGAGTAACAACGTGACCAAGATATGTTACTTCTTTTCTTTGGAATTCTGACTTATCTAACTGCAATTTTAAATTTGCATTTCTAAGTCTATCAAACACTTCCCTTAAACGGATAACGTGTTCTTGTAAGCTGGTAGAAAAAATTATTATGTCATCGAGGTATACAGCGCATATTTCGTTTTGTATACCACGTAAAATTTGGTCCATTATTCTCTGAAATGTTGCTGGCGCATTTCTGAGTCCGAAGGGCATTCGTAAAAACTCATAGTGGCCATTTTCAGTATTAAATGCGGTTTTTGGAATGTCCTTTTCCGCTATTTGTATTTGGTGAAATCCTGACGCTAGGTCAAGTGTTAAAAAATATTGACAACGCCCTAATTTGTCAAGGAGGGTTGTAATATTTGGTAGAGGATATTTGTCCCCTATTGTTTTTTAGTTGAACTTTCTGTAATTAACCACGATACGCCACTGTTTTTGCCCTACATAATTAGGCTTCTTACTTACCACCCAAATACTTGAACAATATAGGGAGGTGGAAGGCCTTATTATTTTTTGGTCCAGCATGCTCTGGATTTGAGTTTGGACTTCTTTACGATGAACTTCAGGATATATGTACGATCTCGTGTAGATCGGTAGTTCATCGGTGGTGTTTATTTCATATTTAATTTTGCTGGTAAATGTCAGTTGATTACCGTCTATATGAAAAATATCAGAGAATTCCTGAATTAAATTAAGGATTGTCTCACGTTCTTCTGAGTTCATATGCTTAGTATGAACTTTATTAATGTCAAATTTAATTTTTGACACATTAAAACTATTAAAGTTTGGCGAAGAATTTTGTTCTTATTCGTCGAACAATTCTCCTTCTATAGGGTTAGTTAAATCTACAGATTTTTCAATTTCTGATTTATTTAAAATGGTGCAAAGAGCTTCATTATTTTTTACCTTTGTTTTACATTGTGGAATTTCTAATTCTGAAATCTTTGTATAAGGTATAAGAATCTCACCATTTTTTATAGTTTTCACATTTATTTTTATTATTTGTTCAGATCTCGGAGGTACTACTATAGAATTCGTACACTGAGGAACCTTGTAATAATTAATTTATATTTTACTAGTAGGAGTGATAATCAAATTTTTATTTAGGTCAATAGTTATATTTAATTTCCTTAAATTATCCAGTCCCAATAGACACTGGAATTTATCATGAAATTTAAATAAACAATATTTCAATAAAACCGGTTTTTTAAAATTGAATATACGTGACGAGGGAATTACAGTACAGAAATTTTCCTGCGTATTGCCATGGGCAGTAGAAATTTGAAAGGGCTCAAACTGAATTAAATTTTTTAAATATTTTTCTGCAATTTCTGGAAGTATAAATGATTTTGTACTCCCTGTATCAATTAGAACTTTTAAATTAAATTCGGAAAAAATTATGTAAGGCAACTCGCTCTCGTTATTTGTTAGATTAAGTAATTCGACCTTATTTATTCTGTTTTTTTCGAGGCCCCTTTCTCTAAAAAAGAGTCTCCGGTATATATGGGATGTTCAACTATTGGCTGCTCTCCCATATTATGTAATTCTTCAAAAACAAAATTTTGTTGATTTGAATTTTGATTTTGTTTAAAATAATTTTGATTTTGGTGATATTGATTAGGTCTGAATGTATTTCTTGTAGATATGCTCATTGGAGTTGGTTTTGAAAAATTCTGATTTTGGTTTGACTTAAAAACATTTGGTTTTTTTTCAAAATTAGAATTCGTTATTACTTTACTGGTACTTGGTTGAAATTGATTGTTAAAAAAGTTTTGTTTAGGTCTTGGCTGAAAATTATGAGAATAATTTGTAATAGCTAATGGTTTACTTGTATTTTTATTTTCATTACTTATTTCTAGACACGAATCTACCCCTAGGAGCATTTAAAAATTCGACATGTCTGAAAGTCATTTGTTAACAAATTTAACGCAGAATTTAAATCTGGAGGATTTTTTGTACGCATAAGCGAACCTAGCGGTTCCTTTAAACCACGCAGCAATACTCTGAGAGCCAACATACGAAATATGTTGATTAATTGATTTTTTCTTGTTCACTAGCATAAGAATTTAAATGAGAAATTTGTAGATGTAATAAGTGCTGTATTTTATTGTAAAAATCAAAGGGTGACTCGTTACCCTGTTTTAACTGTACTATTTCTATATTAAGTGTGTAAATATCTCTTTTATCAGAGTATGTATTTAATAAAGCACTTTTTAAATCTGCCCAAACATTTATTAAACAAGAGGAAATATTCACTGCATCTTCGCCTTTTATTTTTGACAAAATGCTTGACATAAGATATTCGTTCTGAAAATCGCTAACATCTGTAGTATTATAAAATTTTTTGACTAATTTTTCGCAAATATCCAAAAATCTAGCTAATAATTGGGTATCTCCGTGAAAATCGGGTACCATATCTAAATATTCTTTCTTTAAAACTGGTAGTGACATTTTTAACTTGTGATTATTTTGTAAAAGTTTTTGTATATTAATTTTTTATGAGTTTTGTGGAAATTCTGAGTCAGAGTTATAGCTATTAGAATCTTCAGAACAATCTGAAAGGTAATTAACCGAACCTCTATATGACATAAAGTACTTACAGCAAAATCAACGTTAGTTCCATGTGAAAAATCCAACAGAAAGCTTCCAATATTCACTTGAAGTATTCTTTCTGCTTACTGAAGTCTCGAATGTCCTTTCGATGTCTTCTCGTTAGGCTACTCAGTTCACCTAACTGAAATTTTTCTAACACACGGTATATTATTCGAATAGTCAATAAATCGTTAAAACGAACCGGATTTTATATTCTTTAACGCCCGTTTGACAATCCTACTGACTGCGCCACTTAAATTGCAAATTGCCGTAAGGTTCTTTTTAAAAAAAAAATTATTTTTTCAAAAAGACAAAAGTTCAAAAATTACAAGTTTACTATATGAATGCAGAATCTAGACTAACTAAAATAAAATTATAATACAATGAACTGTGTTAGATAACATGCAACTAATGCATATTAGAAATGTGTGAAATGTCCACTCAGCGCTATCAAAGGTGAGCTGAGTTCAACTCAGTGCTTATTAAGGGTTAATGGTACGGTAACTTGTATAAATAAGCTGCTTTATGAAACCAATTAAACATATATGTTAGTAATTAATTAAGCTTCTAAGTTTGAATATAAATATGTGAGTATCACCTGTATAGGTACCTTTATATTGTATCGCTCTGCCAATACGGCCTCCATCTGTTGTCAACAACTAATGAGAATAAATGTAAGAAATGCTATCAAATAAATTCAACAAGTTATTTAGTGTTCTAATTGAAATAAGCAAAAATACCACAAACATCAAACGCTCAGTGTCAGTGAACAAAGCAAATTGCAAGTAACCGATATGAGTAGCCAACCATCCACTAGTGCCGTAGACACCGTTGGAGCAAGTTCAACAAAACAAATGAGCACATTTTCTAAAAATAATAAATTTAGTAATAATTTCAAAAATAATGGTTTTTATAATAAAAACAATAACCATCAAAAAACTGAAAATGATATAAAGATAAATAAAAAATTTTTATGAATAAAATGTAAAATTAAACATAGATATGGACAGTGTTCAGCATTCGGCAATTATTGCAAAATATGTAAAAAACATAACCACTTCGAGTAATGTTGTGAAAGTAAATATAAAAAACATACATTTAAAAAGTTTCATGGCAAAAAATTTGTAAACACTATCGAAAATGAAAAAGATTCCTTAGATTCTGAATTTTTTATTGATCGTTTACAGATACAATCGATAAATTCTTCAGAAAATAAAATATACAGGGAACAGAAAAATATTACGATTGAAATTATAGAAAATATTTCCATTAATAATAATGTAATTCATTTTAAGGTTGATACTGTACAATTACTATATTAAAAATGTATTATTAAAAAAAAAGAATTCGAGCAATCTGCATATTCATCTTTCCGTAATATAATGCAAAAAACAAATTAAATATTCAATTCGACATGAGCTTCTAATCATTAAAATACTAGATATCGTTCTGTTCCTAAAATAATTATAAACAAGGCAAATATTATCCCTACTACTTAATTTGCAATTCTTTCGTTAGCCGACGTTCGTAGAGTCTCGGTTTCGATCGGTTTGTCGGGGACGTTATTTAAAGAACAGAGTCGGACTCCAGTTAAATTAAATATTTTAATTCAAACTAAACGAAGTAATTTTTACCTCTCGCCCTTCAGATAAGAGAGGTATAGGAATCATGCTAAAAATTGGGTAGTGAGTTTTCAATGGATAAACACGTTTTGGGGTCCCTAGAATACGATTTTAATATTTTCGCGATGATGTCTGTGTGTGTGTGTGTGTTAGTGTTTGTGTGTGTTAGTGTGTGTGTGTGTGTGTGTTAGTGTGTGTGTGTGTGTTAGTGTGTGTGTGTGTTTGGATGGATGTTGTAGTAACGATAACTCAAAAACTACTGAATAAAAAAATTTGAAATTTTGCATACAGGATTCTGATACCCTAGATTAGATCTGATTAGATTTTGGTGCCAATCGCACAACCGGAAGTGGCAGTTGCTATGGGTGATGACGCCATTATTATAGAAAACGGCAATAAAGTTTTACACATATATTTTGTATACCCTACAGTTTATTTTCATCTCATTAAAATTTTCTAAACTTTTGCCATTGTTGCCAGATTTACAAAAATATAATTTTTTTTCATTTTCATACTTTTTTGTGTCAACCTGTAAATTTTTGATTCAAAAATGGCGAGAGGTCATGTGCTGGCCACATCAGATTTTTAGAATTAGTTTGAAATTTTGAAATGTATACAGTGTGTCCCAAAAATAAAATTATTGTAAGATGTATACGGTATGTCTCAAGCCGGTTTTTTTAGGAATACATTTTCTAAATAGTTGGTATATAATATTTGTCTTTAAACAATTTTTTGTTTTCAGAAAATCTCTTAGTTTATACCAGTAAATGTCAAAAAAAAACTTCTTGTAAGATATATAGAGTATGTCCCAAAAATGAAAATTCTTCAAAGTTGTATACAGTATGCCACAAATATGAAAATTCTTATAACAGCATGTCAAAAAAAACAGGTTCTTGTAAAATGTATCTAGTATGTCCCAAAAACGAAAATTCTTATAACAGCATGTACCAAAAACAGAAATTTTTGTAAGATGTATACAATATGTCCCAAAAATAAATATTCTTGTAAGATATATACAGTATGTCCCAAAAATTAAAATTCTTATAACAGCTTGTTCCAAAAATAAGAATTTTTGTAAGATGCGTGCAGTATGTCCCAAAAATGAAGATTCTTGTAAGTTGTATACAGTATGCCACAAAAATGAAAATTCTTATAACAGCATGTCCCAAAAATAACAATTTTTGTAAGATGCGTACAGTATGTCCCAAAAATGAAAATTATTGTAATTTGTATACAGTATGCCACAAAAATGAAAATTCTTATAACAGCATGTACCAAAAATAACAATTTTTGTAAGATGCGTACAGTATGTCCCAAAAATGAAAATTATTGTAATTTGTATGCAGTATGCCACAAAAATGAAAATTCTTATAACAGCATGTCCCAAAAATAACAATTTTTGTAAAATGCATACAGTATGTCCCAAAAATAAAAATTCTTGTAAGTTGTATACAGTATGTCCCAAAAATTAAAATTCTTATAACAGCTTGTCCCAAAAATAAGAATTTTTGTAAGATGCGTGCAGTATGTCCCAAAAATGAAGATTCTTGTAAGTTGTATACAGTATGCCACAAAAATGAAAATTCCCAAACAGCATGTCCCAAAAATAAAAATTAGTGTATGATGTATACAGCATGTCCCAAAAATGAAAATTATTGTAAGTTGTATACAGTATGCCACAAAAATGAAAATTCTTATAACAGCATGTCCCAAAAATAACAGTTTTTGTAAGATGCGTACAATATGTCCCAAAAATGAAAATTATTGTAATTTGTATACAGTATGCCACAAAAATGAAAATTCTTATAACAGCATGTCCCAAAAATAACAATTTTTGTAAGATGCGTACAGTATGTCCCAAAAATGAAAATTATTGTAATTTGTATGCAGTATGCCACAAAAATAAAAATTCTTATAACAGCATGTCCCAAAAATAACAATTTTTGTGAAATGCATACAGTATGTCCCAAAAATAAAAATTCTTGTAAGTTGTATACAGTATGCCACAAAAATAAAAATTCTTATAACAGCGTGTCCTAAAAATAAAAATTCTTGTAAGATATATACTGTAGCATTTAAATTTCCAGAACATATCTTTCTGTTTAATTTAGCACACCGGTTTCTAGTTTGTAGTGTAAACGTTGTCTCTCTGTTATCACTTACGTTCTTTCTCCAAGTGATCAAGATACGTTGTCGACTATTTAGTCACATATTTCTTCTTTTCCTGTGGTCTTAAGTTTCGTAGTAACTGATTTCTGTTGTTATGATTGGCTCTGAGAAATGACGCACCAGATACGCGTATTTCCTTTTTCCGTTTGGACTGTCTAAAGGCCACTTGTTGGTGAATGCTCGTTGAGTCTACACGCTACCATTTGAAGGTGGGATTATTAAGTAGATTTTCGCAGCGCCATGCCACAAGTCGTTTTATTTGTTGAGCAAGGCAGAGGATTTCATCTCGCGAGCCTGTAGCAATTTTGGTTGATTATGAAACAGATGTAAATGCCCTTTTTGTAAAAAGGGTCGTTCCTCTTCGTTCCTCTTTGTACGAACTGGAGTTTTGCAGAATAGAATCTATAACTCGTTCTTAGTCGTTAAAAGGAACTCTTATGGTTATCAAAAGACGGTGAACCACTTTTTCTTTCGTCCGGCATTTTGGATTAGTTTGTATCTTGTCATCATGGATTATGGTTCCCGGCTCTGAGGATTCTAGCAGTCTTCTACTATCCAGTTTCGTTATTAAGATTTTTTGGGAAATTACTACCTAGCACTAGCAACAATTACCTAGGACCACTTGTGATCACGACACCCAAGATACATGAAATTTACAAGTTAGACGTTTTCGCCACCATCTTGAAGTCGGTAACTTTTTAAGATTTTTTTTATAATTCTCGTTTCCTTGTAACGGTTCAATTTCCGCACTAAGACTCCTGCGCTTACCTTGAGTTTAGTGTAGACATTTTCGATATTTTCACTAGGGTTGTATTCAAAATGTTTGTGTCTGGTAGTCCTGCCTTTTAGTTCCATATTGTATTCGTTCTTGTCAGCCCAAGGTCCGACCTTGCCATTATCTGCCGGTGAAATAATGCAGGCTGTAACCTTCTTTCGAACATCTAGACATCGTTTTGTCAGCCCAGGATTTTTTTTGGTGACAATCCTGCCATTGCCCTCTGGCGAAGCATTGCTAGCTGTAACCACCTTTTCGGTCGAATATCGAGACGTTATAGTTTTTTTTTGTTGTTGTCACCGATTCTAAAATCATATAAGGTTATTTTTAGAGTCTATTCTGGTTTTTTTTTTTTTTTTTGCCTAGGTTTAGCTTACACTAGGATCACTAGCTATGGCAGCAGTGGTTCATCAATTTTCAGTCTCTTGAAGCTAGATCTATGTTTTTTTTCTTTTAGTATATTTTTCCGTTTTAGCTTGGCTGATGCTAGAATCAGCTAGGGTACATTTTTCGTATGTCTCCTTGGAGCAGAATCCTAAAACATTTTAGTGCGGTGAGTACTATAACTCACTGGGATATATTTGTGGGGAATAAATAACCTCTTAAGGTTGTGAATTATGAAGTGATTTTGGGTTTAATGTAGGTTTTTAGTGCTTTTCAGGGTCAGTAAATGTCTCATGAGGTTTCTTACTTGTTTTCGTTGGTTTTCCTTTTCATCTGGGGCATAATCGTTCTCTTATTTCCATTCATCACCATATTTTTGATTAATTAACGATTTGTATACATATTTGTCAGTAACGGGATTTTATTCTTCTTCTTTTATTTTTGTCTCTGACACTATCGGTCGTGCCAGGCAAATCGACGCGGAGAGTGTTCGTTTAGCTCGTTCATGGGTCTGTTGCCATGTTCGGAGTCGGCTGTGAGAACTTTGCGATCGGAGCGCGCTATGCCGTAGGTTGTGTTTTCGCGACATCAACTTTGGTGGTTCCTGATGACGTCAGCTCTAGACCCGTATTTGGGTCCGAAGACAAGGGTTTGTCGCTTCTAAAATTTTAGGAATGTTGAGCGGAAAGAACGTCTAAATTGACTTGCGGGTCGTGGTATATCCGTCTGAGGTTGAGTTGTGGATTCTGACATCCTGTGTTGTAGAGGGCGCCGTAAGCGCGTTTGTCGCGTGCTGCTCTATTAGGGTACTAATCTCTTGTGTCTTTTTGTCTGTGTTTGACATTTCTCTGGGTAGGATATCCGGTTTTCGGCTGTCATCTGCCATCTTGCCGGGAAGTACTTTGCTTGTCTGATGGAAGAAGGTGAATTTTAAGTTTTGGAACGAATCTGTAAGATTTAATGGCCTGTTGAGTCATCCAATTGTGGGATTATCTAAATTCGAGTCCATGTATGTCGAAGTGACAGGTTTTGGTGATATTTACTGCCAATTGTGATTTGGTGCGGTATTTGTGGAGTTACCTGTATTCGACGCCGTCTGTATCGGGATTATAACTTAATTAGCTTCTTTCTGTCGGTAAGTTCTTTTTTCATCTTTATGGCTATTCAGAGAGTAATTTCCCATTTTTGAATTTAGTTGTTCGATGAAGTCCTACTAGGAGTCCAAGGGGGAAAACAAACCAAAGTTGAAGGGAGATTCTCTGTGTTGCATTTTACACCCTCGAAGGAGGTATGTCTTTTTTATGTATAAAGTGTATAAACATTATTCATCTATTGGGTGGCCTCTTATAATATTTTAAATGGGGGGATACAGTGAATTCTTTTTAATATAAGTAATATTATTTTTTTCTTGTCATACGGTTGTTTAGCATCTGTTTTAATTAGTAAGATTTGATCGGGGGGTTAACTTGCATATTATTGATGGTAAATGCCTTGTTTGATAAATATTTTTCTAGTTATTTGGTTCAGGGTTGCGAAAAATTTAACGAAGGGGCCACAGGGATTTAAATTAATTAGAGTTACATTAAATTGGG
Source organism: Neocrepidodera transversa (assembly GCA_963243735.1). Lineage (NCBI taxonomy): Eukaryota > Metazoa > Arthropoda > Insecta > Coleoptera > Chrysomelidae > Neocrepidodera > Neocrepidodera transversa. The sequence continues at coordinate 34,506,651 of OY725341.1, forward strand.
GTTCTTTTACTTATTTTAAGGGTTCTCTGGTGGGAGGCCCAGGAGCTTCTTCTCTGGTGAGGAAACTAAGGACTTATGTTCATGCGAGGGTCTCGAAGGCCTATATTGGAGTGATTGGCCTACGAAGGATGATGGAAAAACCTACATTTCAGAGAAGTTCTTCTGGTTTTGGTGAAGTTAAATCTGTTATTTCTTTTGAATATGACCATTTTTAAGTTTTAAGAAAAGCTGTGATGACAGTAATTTTGCGGAGTTATATATCTCTACTCTCTTACTTAGTTTAAGATATTTTCAAAATTTAGTACTTTTTTTATTTAATATTTACAAATGTTTTTGGGGTTAATGTGTACGGGTTTGAAAACATGATTTTATTCGGGGTATTATGAATTTACTTCTTATCTGAAAGTTGTCGTGTAGGTTGGTACCAAACTATAAGCGGCTTGAACGTATAACATTTAGTTCAAATAACGGTTTGATTTTTTTTACTGTTTTCTTACCCAATTATTTTCTTAATCTATATAGGTAACTGTAATTACCTGGGAGGGGAAAAGTTAAATATAATTTTTTTTATGAATTTGAAATAAATTTAGTATAATGTGAGACTTTGGTAACGTCTAGTTAAGATCTAGCTTAGATATACCTACTTGAGTTCTGGTTAAGGACATTGTGATCCTGTATAAATAATTGTTTTTTTTGTTACGGTCAGTTTTTTTCGAACTAAGGAATAAATGTGAATATTTTTGAGGTCTGTCTTTTATTCTATGCTTTCTATCCATGCTAGGTTGGGGTAGAAACTACGGAGAAGGCCTGAGGGGTATATTAACTTAGCTGGCGCCCATAATTATAATAACAGTATCCTGGATTTATTTTTTTTCTTAAGTTTGATCCACACCCGTCTCCACTCGAGTCGTAGCCGAGGACCGGAAAGGTTGAGACCAGGACAACCGAAGACACTTTTCCTCTTTCGCTGGAAGAGCGGTTATATCCTTTTATTTTTATGTTTATGTATAAATAATCAGATCTTTATGTGACAGACTTACTCCTGTTTATTTTAAAGTACATTTATTAATTTGATACAGTTTTACATATGTAAACTTGAATACGTAACGTTACGACATCAGGTAATTGAACATAAGTTCACTCCTTTATTTGGTATGATCTGTAGGTACACCTTATTACCATCACTTTAATTTAAATAATTACAAATAATGAGATTTAATTATAAACTCTGATTTAAATAGGTGACCTGTTTTAACATAAAATACTATCGCATATGTACTTCATCACTACTTAACCACCCTATTTTATTTTTTATTTACTGTTTTATAATTATTTACAATTTCATATATTTACATATTTCTGTACATAGAATCAATATAAGTATCGATCAAGTTTATTTCGTTTCATTTGTGAGACTGTTGAATTAAGAACTTTAATTTAATTAACTATTTCAAAGGTTTTACAAACTTCCTAAGACGAAGATAAATATCTGAAAAGTTTGTATGGCGCCCATTATAACATCTTATAAAGATAAAACTTGTACCAGTTAATAACCCACGGGCTCCCGACTATAAAAGCCAGCCGTTCGCAAGTGAAACATCAACCGATCCTTTAGGAGAAGTTGACGTTACAATACAGTCTGTCCCAAAAATGAACACTCTTATAACAGCATGTCCCAAAAATAAAAATTCTTGTATGATGTATACAGCATGTCACAAAAATGAAAATTTTTATAACAGCATGTCCTAAATATAAAAATTCTTGTAAGATATATACAGTCTGTCCCAAAAATGAAAATTCTTATAACAGCATGTCATAAAAATAAAAATTCTTGTATGATGTATACAGCATGTCCCAAAAATGAAAATTATTGTAAGTTGTATACAGTATGCCACAAAAATGAAAATTCTTATAACAGCATGTCATAAAAATAACAATTTTTGTAAAATGTATACAGTATGTCCCAAAAATAAAAATTCTTGTAAGTTGTATACAGTATGCCACAAAAATGAAAATTCTTATAACAGCATGTCCTAAAAATAAAAATTCTTGTAAGATATATACAGTCTGTCCCAAAAATGAACATTCTTATAACAGCATGTCCCAAAAATAAAAATTCTTGTATGATGTATACAGCATGTCACAAAAATGAAAATTCTTATAACAGCATGTCCCAAAAATAAAAATTCTTGTATGATATGTACAGTATGCCCCAAAAATGAAAATTCTTATACAATATGTCTCAGTAAGTTGGAACCATATGGGAAACTTTTTTATTATTAATTTCAGGAAAAAAATGTATTCTTCATAAAAAGTTCTACATGTCCTAAAATCTAAAATACAATTAACAGATATCAATTTTTTTCAGTCGTGTACGAGGTATGTCAAAAAATATGAATTTTACTCAAGAGTAAAGTACCTTTATTTTTCTGAATATTGACAATTGTTATTATAAAAAGTTGATCATAAATGCATATGCATTCAACACGTGTTTAAATTGCAAAATAGTTAGAAAACATTAAGAAACGAGGTTATCATGACTTTTACAATCACAAGAGATAAATGTTTATTCAAAATAGAAACAATAGTAAACAAGCACAAAACCTATTTTTTAAAAATAAATGAATGTAATTGCATATTTGAACATAGTTTTTGGTACTGATAAACTTTTTTTTAATAACATTTTTCAATATTGTCAAATTTAAAGGTACTTTACTCGTGAGTAAAATTCATATTTTTGACATACCTCGTACACGACTGAAAAAATTTGATATCTGTTGATTGTATTTTAGATTTTAGAACATGCAGAACTTTTTATGAAGAATACATTTTTTTCCTAAAATTAATAATAAAAAAGTTTCCCATATGGTTCCAACTTACTGAGACATATTGTATACAGAATGTCCTAAAAATAAAAAAAGTCTTGTAAGATCTATACAGTGTGTCTGCAGTTGAGTTTTTTAGGAATACATATTCTAAATAGTAGGTATATGTTATTTGTCGTTAAAAGATTTTTCCTTTTCAAAAATCTTTTGATATTTTTACCTACAGTATGTCCCAAAAAAAATTATTGTCAAATGTATACAGTTTGTCTCAAAAAAGAAAATTCTTGCAAGTTGTATACAGTATGCCGCAAAATATTAAAAATTGTTCGATTTTTATTCGTCATTAATATTCTTCTCTCTTTTCTTAAGAAAATATCGTTTATTCCTTAGCCCCATACTTTCCGATAAAAAGAAAATTTTTAAAAAATCCACAAATAACACCGCGAAACTAATGGCACTAAAAATAATCTCAACAATACTGGGTTTGAAAATTTCTTGAGTCCGTATTTTAAAAGTCGACACAAAACACCGTGGTTGAAGCGCTGTTAAATAAAATGTTTGCGTGATCGCCTCGGTCGCTTAAAAATTTGTGGTGGGGGTCTAACAGGAGAAATTTCCCCTTTATCTGAGATACGGTGCAGGAAGCAATTGCTCTTAATTAAGTTTTTAATTGTAAACGCTAATGCTAGACCTATTTTGGGATTGGAAACAAGTTTAAATTTAAATTTAATTCAAACAATCGACGGTATAAAATATTCTGACAATTTAATAAATTTTTTATCAAAAGATGATGTTATAAAAAAATATAGAAAAGTGTTTGAAGGTTTGGAAACATTTCCTGGACAACCTTATAGATTCTCTTTAAAGGAGGATGCAAATCCTTGTGCAAGGAGAATTCCTAAAAGTTTGTTGCCTGAATTTAAAAATATATTAAATAGATTAAAAAACAAAGGGTTATTTGTAAACAAACAGAACCAACCGATTGGGTTAACAATATTGTTGTACCCGAAAAACCAAATAAAAAATTAACACCCGGTTCTATAAATATCACCAAAAGGTTCCTTTATGAAAAGAGAGCTTTATATTAAAGTCGCTTTAAACTCTTTCTTAAAGACCCGTCGGTTCCATAATAAAATTAAATCGTCCTTTTGGTAAAGGAAGCTTTTTCGAAATATTTGTATGTTGGCGAACCTGAAATACTAAACGTGAAGTTAGGTCGCGGCCTGTTTGAGAAGAATTTTTGAAATTCTACGTAACCCAACCTAATTTTTCTGCTCATTTTGTAAGTTCAACACGTGTATTTAGTGAGAGTGATTTTGTACCTTGTGTAAAAATTATGAAAAGATAGGAGGTTTGCGTTGAGATGTGCGATTTAAATGAAAGCAGAGGTAAAAGGAAGGGAAGTTCTGCCTTCTCAAAAAGTGATGAACTAAGACTATTAAATGCCATATATTTGGAACATCACATAATTGAAATAAAGAAACAAATAAAATTACTATACAGGAAAAGGTAATTTACAATAACGTATTTCTTATGAATTATGGCTTTATGCTAGAAATGTTACAGGAAATGGCTTGGACCATGGTGGCGGTTACCTTTAATGCAGGTTCAACTGAATATCGAAACACGGACCAACGGACACTATTATATTAAGAAACAATAATATTAAAAATAACAGAAACGTCAAATTTTTAAGGTTAGAATTACGACATAAAGTCGACTTTTCCCCAAAATTGACCAAATTCGGAACTTTACACTAAAGTCGACTTTTGCGTAAAATTAGCTTTAAAAATCAATATGGAACAAAAATGCTACTGTAAAGTAGACTTTTAATGTTAAAGGAAGCTTTAATTTCATTATGGAACCGGCTGTAAGGATCTGTCTTGATCCGTCAGTTTTAAATAAATATATAAAAGAGAACATTTTCAAATATCTTCATCAGATGAAATTTTATGCGACTTAACTAATAAACAATATTTTTCTGTATTAGATCTCAAAGATTCTTTTTATCAAATAAAACTGGACGAAGAATCGTCAAAGCTCACGACATTCGCAATAACTTTAGGCAGATTTAGATTTTTGAGAGTGCCTTTTGACATAAATACTGCTGCTGAAGTTTTTCGAAGAAAGAATACTATTGTTTTTGGGGCTATATTAGGAAATAAAGTTTTTATAGCTGATTTGATTATCTCAGGAGAAACAGAGTACGAACATGATAGGATTTTAAATGAGTTTTTAAAAGCGGCCAAAAGAAACGGTATAACTTTTTACAAAGATAAATTTTAATATAAGAAAAATGAAGTAAATATTTTGGGTTTTAAAGTAACAATGAATTGAGTAGAAATAGATCCTGATAGAATTGAAGCAATTTTAAAATTAGAAAATCCAAAAAATAAAAAAAAAATTAAATTCAACAATATTATACATTGTAAAAGGATTATTTCGTTCTCTGATATGTCTGACAATTTGAGGCACTTCCTCGTCAGAAAGATCTGATAGAGATGAATCAGACATCTAAAAATTAAGTTATTATTTAATATTTATTATAAATTCTGAAAAGAAGCTTACCATTAATTATTGTATATAAGCTTTTTTTTAAATGTATATAATAAAAAATAAAACCAAATAAATTATTTAAAATAAATGATAATGTTATAAATTTAATATCTTCACTTGAAGACATTATAATTGAGTCAGAATTTTTAAGATTTTAGACGCCACTTTGACAGAAGTTGATTATTAATTCCGTTGCTATTGTTACAAAATACTCACAGATTACTTGTATTCTCAAATAGTCAATTTTAACGATATGCCGACATAATTTTATTCAATATAATTTTGAATTTTCGGAGTTGTAGATAAAATATTGTACAATATTCGTGCGGTAACACATTATTAATATACTTATGTGATTGCCCAACTCGTGCTGACGCACTCGTTGGGCAATTTTCACATGCGTATATTAATAATGTTCATACCGCACTTGTATCGTAAATATCTATTAAACAACTTGTTTTCAATATTTTTAAATATTATATTGACATTTGACAGGTGCCCGCCATATTTAATGAGAGTTTAATCACCCTAATTTGACCCTTTAGTTACGGGTTCTTTAAAATTGGTTTTTTTGAGCGGTTAGCTCCTAAAGATCGTTCCGGATACCCAATTTTGATTCAATGAGAGATTTAATGAACCTTTAACTAACGATTCAATAAAAAGGATTTAATCAGAGATTTGACTGTATATTGAAACAATATAACAAAAGATGTATTAAAATTATAATGTTTTACACGTGAATTTTATTTTAAACATGGAATTAATTAGTATTAATACAATTGATTATTAAAGTGATTGGTACAATTGTTATTGTTTTTATTGATGTTGAAATGAAATTGAAGATAAATATGACAAAAAGTTTAGGCTACGTAGAAGAACACCATTATTAATTTATTATAAAATATAATACTTATATAATAACTATTCCTTTATTGAAAATAAAAAAATCTGATGTGGCCAGCACATGACCTCTCGCCATTTTTGAATCAAAAATTTACAGGTTGACACAAAAAAGTATGAAAAAAAATTATATTTTTGTAAATCTGGCAACAATGGCAAAAGTTTCGAAAATTTTAATGAGATGAAAATAAACTATAGGGTATACAAAATATATGTGTAAAACTTTATTGCCGTTTTGTATAATAATGGAGTCATTACCCATAGCAACTGCCAGTTCCAGTTGTGCGATTGGCACCAAAATCTAATCAGATCTAATCTAGGGTATCAGAATCCTGTATGCAAAATTTTAAATTTTTTTATTCAGTAGTTTTTGAGTTATCGTTACTACAACATCCATCCAAACACACACACTAACACACACACACTAACACACACACACACACACACAGACATCATCGCGAAAATATTAAAATCGTATTCTAGGGACCCCAAAACGTGTTTATCAATTGAAAACTCACTACCAAATTTTTAGCATGATTCCTATACCTCTCTTATCTGAAGGGCGAGAGGTAAAAACAATATTAATTCATAATCGTTGGTGCATCATCTAAAACTCCAATGTTAAAAATCTCTCAATAGCAAAGATCAAAAGTTTGAATTCAGTGTATACAAATAAAATACTTATATTTTGGAAAACGGATAAAATAAGTATTATTAAAGAAATTATAATCTATAAAGATGAATTACTACGTCCCGCCCATACTTCACCTTTGGTGAAGAAGGGCAAATCATATATTGAAATCGTGCAAAAATCTCAAAAATTTTTTTTGCTGAAAATGACTCAAAATGTCATGAAACGTGGAAAAAATTGATTTTCCGCGAAAAAAAAATCTGTCTGTGTGGATGTCTGTGCGCACGATAACTCGAGAACGGTACGGCCGATCCGGAAAATTCTTTCGGCCATCAGTTTTTATTCAAAAAAGAAAGTCTCCAAGTTCTTACTGGTATTTTTAATTAACTTATTTTACTATAAATAATTAAAAATAAAAAAAAGGTTATTTTTACAACTAAAAAATAACTGGTAATGACTATTCTATATAAATAACTATCTTAAATGATAAGGTATGTCCACATAAATATCAAATAAGCAAATTCAGGAACAAGCAACATACACACAATGTTGTCATATGTTGCTTTTGGTGTGGACGTAGCCATACAATGCAATATATCTAGTGTTGTCTTCTATATACTCTAAATAAAACATCCATAATTTCTATAAAATTAAGTACACTGGGGATTACTTAAGATAATTTCATAAATTAGAACATAAAAATAATATTTAATTGAATTAAAACACTATTTAAATAATCTTAACAACACTACCTGAGTTATTTCATCGAATTTTTCTGGTCAATTTTTGTGTTTCAGCAACATTTTTATTCATTTTCCTCGTATAGATATCCCATATCAGATAATTTTATAGTTAAGACTTTCTTAAGAAATGCATTATAAGTATTTAGAAAAAGTTTTAACAAAATATTTGGCCCATAAACAATACAATAACACAGGTATCGTTGGACAGTATTTTCTTCAACAAGATGGTCAAAAATATAGAAATAATTTTTTTGTATTTATTTTAAATGCTTTTGTGCCGTTTATTCACATATTTTTGAAATGATAATTAAAATCAAAATATAATAAAATGCCATCAGTGTCGTCAATAATTTTAACGGTTCAACTTCAGAGTATAAAAAGCAATGTTGCCAAATCGAACACGCTCCGTTAGTTAAATGTACTTCTATCTACCCAAATTATTTTAACGCGTCATTACATTTATTGAGTCTGTAACTAACGGCAGATTTAAAGGACTTTCTATCTACCGGCTATAAGTGGATTGAATTAAAAAATATAAAAAAGAAAGATTCTGTTGATGTCGTTAACTTAAAAAATATTTTTTCAGTACATGGTTTTCCAGAATCAATTTTTTCTGATAACAATCCATTTAATTCATTCTATTTAAAAAAAATTTTGGACGAATTAAATATTAATCTAAACACATCAAGTCCAAATTCCCCAAAAAGTAACAGCTTAGCCGAAAAGGCGGTAGGAATTTGCAAAACAATGTTAAAAAAATGCAATTATGAAAAAGGAGTTTTAGATTTTTATCTTCTAAAATATAGGAATACACCAATTCCCAGTTTAGGTCTATCGCCAGCACAAATGTTATTCAATATTCAATTAACTGATTAAAATTATTTAAAAATAAAAACTGAAGTTAAACATAAAAACAAAAAGAATATTATGACAAACACATAAAAAAATTTGGCAGAGGGAAAGATAAATAATAAGGTCATGTTAAAAAATAAAAATTCTTAGGAGAAAGGGGTAATTGTTGAAAAAACTAATTATCCCAGGTCATATTTAGTTGAAGACAATTTTGGAAATATATATAGACGTAATAGACAACACTTAATCATAAAAGGTGAACCTAGCGGTAATGAACCTTCTGTAGTTGATTCATCCAATACTTTTGTACGAGAACCTTATGTTTTAAGAAATTCTAACAAAGTTCATGAAGAACACAGTAATAACAAATAAATTGTTTAATTGTTTAAAAAAAATAGTTCTCTTCTTTCTTTTCTTTGTATATAATTTGTACATATAGTGTAAGTAGTAAAACATTGTTAATAGGTAAAAAGGGGAAACTAACTTGTTGAGGGAAATAAAAGATTACTTTTATTTTTATATTGTACTTACCTACTTGATTTATTGTTAATTTGTATAAATGATCTTGATGGAGAGGAGTAATTTAATTTTTCAGTTCTTCACTATAATGTATAAAAGGTTTATTATTGTGACTAATTTTAAGACTTTGTATTTTGTCTCATAAGAATGGATGTAGCATAATGACTATGCAACCAAATATACATGTATAAATAAACTGCTTTATGCAACCAATTAAATATATATGCCGAAAGATGGAGTAACTCGAGTACTTGTTTTTCATACCCAACCGACCTTATGGTATATCACAAACGGAGACGATCGAGTCAGTTGCTGTGGCAGACCCAATTGGAGAAGTAGTGGCAGTCGGAGTTCCAGTGGCAGTCCCTCGACCTTTAGAGATAGGTCAAGAAAAGCTGAAGGGATCGAAGCAATTTTAATTGTACCGGAGTTCAGAACCGTTAATCTGACCCGCACAGACTGATATTTGAACAATCTGGGCGGCCATAAATAAATTTTGTAAATTTTATCAGAAGTTAAGCTCTTTTAGGCCCCTGCTACAATATGTCCGAGTTTCGTCGTGTCACCTTCACTTATATATTCGAATGAATATTTCCAATGCTTTGTTAGCTCTCAGTTTAGAGTTTGAAATTCGATTAATTACTGTAGATGGAACTTGACTGATTGATTGATTGATTTAATCGATGTTATTGGCTAACGATTTAGGCATTAACACTGCAGCCTCTTTACAAGATTTTCTCTGTGGAAGGCCTCCTGTGTATTTTTTGTCCCCAGGAGGTTGTACACCCAGCGTATAAGTGCTTGACACTCTAGTATAATCTGCGAGGCTGTTTCCTCCTCCTCCTTATTACATAGTCTACAGATGGGTTCGTCTTGGTAGATGCCCATTTTGTATAGATGTTCCTTAAGGTGGCAATGTCCAGTTATTAGTCCCGTGCCATGCCTTATTTGATTTCTACTTAGCTGCCGAATATCGTTAGTCACTGCTTTTTATGGCTATTTGACCATCAGTTTACTGTTTTTCTGACCCCGCACGAGATTCCAGCTTGTCTGATGTTCTTTAGCAGCCCATCTAGTCAGCCAGAGTCGTACTGGAATTTCGGAATGCCAAACACGGACTCGGTGCCCTTAAATTTAGTGCTGAGGCTTTTCGTGCCAGAGCGTCAGCTTGCTCGTGGCCTGTTATCTCCTTGTGTCCGGGAATCCATTTAAGTGTTACCTTGTCTTGATTTGCTAGAACCAGTAGGGTTTGTAGACAGTTCCAGACCAGTTTCGATCTGATTTTATTTTCATGCTAGAGCTTGTAGGGCTGCCTGACTATTGGAGTGAATGAGGATTATTTTCCCCCTGTAACCCCTTTCAATGTGCTACCTTAGACACAGCTGTATGGCATGTACCTCAGTATACCATACCATTGCTCCCTCTTGACAGTTTGATGTGTCTTCACCTTTAAAAGTTAACTGAATGTTGAATGGCTTCGTGAAGATAATTTTTGGTATCATTTCATCGCTTCTCATTTCTAATAACGAGCTTGTGATGACTTTTGTTACACTGGTATGTCCTTGTTCACTTGGACACTAGTTTCCGTTGCACTCAAATCTAAATGTTCACATTCTTGCCTCCGCTTTGATCTGAATATCAAGTGGCGGGAGGTTTAGTATGGTTTCATTAGCCGCGGTTAGAGTGCTCTTCATGGCATCTGTAATACAAATACAGGCTAGTCTTTGGAGTTTCAAAAGCTCCAGTATAGTTCTTTTTTGATTTATTTTAGGCCACCACACCAGAGAGCCGTAGGTTATTATGGGTCTTACCACAGCAGTGTGCAGCCAATATATCATGCGTGGATTTAGTCCCATTTGGTGCCCACTGCTCTTTTGATAGCCTTTATGCAATTTTTCCCTTGTTAATAGTTTTTTACAAGTGCTTATTCCAGGTTAGTTGTGCATCTGTTCTGTTTCATTTCTAGTTGCATGTTGCAGAGCTTTGGTAACCTGAGGTTGTTCAGGTTCTTTTTTTGGTGAAGGGGATTAGTGCTGCTTTCCAGAATTAACTTTAATGTCTTCCTTGAGACACCACCTCTCCACGAGGTTTAGCGCCTGTTGCGTCAGGTCTGAGACAATATTTGTAGTACGTCGTCTGCATACCCCTGGGTATAGAAACCACTATTGTAGAGCTGCACCAGGAGCTCGTTAATTATCAAATCCCTCCCTGTGGGCATCCCTTGGAGATTGACACCTCCATGGTCTCACCCAACAATGATGTTTCAGCTGTGATATGGTTTAGCATGTTTTGTATCCATCGATACGTGGTGTCGTCTACGCCACGCCTTGCCATGGAACTTGGTAACACAATTATACTCTAGAAGCAAAATACAGATAAAACAGTGAACTTCGAAAAGTAAATCGGCCCAAAAAAGGCACAAGCTGCTCCTTAATCTAGTATCTTTAAAAAGGAAGAACCATTACAGAAGCAAACTACGCAATATTATTGGAGAAGTTGAAGGCACAAATACTGGAAAAACGGCCGCATTTGCTTTTCCAAGACTTTGCGGTTGCTATGGCAAAAATCTACGAATTACGATTTAAACTACTTATAACCCTCTTTACTCACCAAATCCAGTTGAAAAAGGCAATTTTTTACTTCATATAAGCCAAAAGTTTCGCTCTGAGAATAGAGATTTTTATCGTACGAGGGGACCATTAATATTGTCAACACAAATTTTACAGAGAACAATTCTGAGTACTATTTCGATAAGTTTAAAATATGGGAGCATCGCTAGACTTACTTATGTTGAAAAGTAAAAATGTATTTGGAAAAAAAAATATCTTGTTTTATGCTAGGTAGGAAACTTTTCAGATCACCCCAAAACATACAACACTCACCTTTCCAAAAAGCAGTGTAAGAATGCCGAGTACAAACGGGAAAATTGACCATTCGTCTTTAAAAGCCTTTAGAAAAATGGCAGACTTTACAGCACCCGGATGAAAGCAATTTACTGTCACATTAGATCTTCTTAATTTTTCCGATAAATATCTTGTAGCTATAGCATCGGCTAATTTTGAATTGGGATATGTTCTATAAGGTTTGGGCTCATTTTCTCGTGGATTTAGGTCTTCTAATTTCAATTGAGCGAAAAATGCTGCAATTGAACTAGTGAATATTATTCGACTTGGAGCAGATTTTTTTAAAAGATCTGTAAACATAAAAAACTCATATTTTTGAACATATAGCAAATATATTAAACTTACCCAATAAAAGATATGTTAAAAGAAAATGTCCTAGATAATTGACTTGAATTGTTCTGTGTAAACCATCCTCAGTATACCTCATTGCTGTTGATCCTATGCCAGCATTATTAATTAATATATCTATTTTTGGTTCGGTCTGTTTTATATACTCGACAAATTTTCTAACAGAATCTAAGGAAGACAAGTCCATTTTTTTCGTAAAAATATTTTTATTTTCTGTTTCTGCGATAATTTTGTGTTTTGATCCCGATGCATCATCCTTATCAGCTATGATGATTTTACATCCACGTGATGCTAATGCTAATGCGATTTCATAACCGATGCCTAAAAATAATGATATTCTTATTAAAATTAGTTCAACAAATCAGCACATTCGATTGTATCACGTGTAAGTAAATATGTACAACTAGAAAACGTAATGAAGTAAACAAGATTAAAATCTTTATATTATTAATTATTATCTTCAAATATAATTTAAATTTTTGTAGCTTTATGTTATTATATTGTATTGTAACGCTCTTTCGTCGTTACGCGATAGGTTACTTATTCCGGGCAGCGCCAGTGGAGATATAATACTCCAGGGTTCTCAACGAAAGTTAACCTAACCGAAATTATTAACAATGAATTAAATCCTATTTTCTTGAGGAAATAGGCGTTATTAATTAGTAACAACCAGTGCATAGTGACATTAGACACCTAAACAATATTTTGCATAAACTGTAAGTCATTCTTTTTTCGCATCTATCGCATTTAAACAACTTAAAGTGATCAAGAAATATCCTAACACCTCTTGAAGGTCGTTATCATATCGCCTATCAACCATTACTTACAACAAAATAAGAATACTACAGACCCGTACTCAGGATATTTAGTTATAAATGATTCAAAAAATTAGCAATGGATGAATTTCCAGCATTTAGTGCTTACGGGCACGGAAGCTCTCAAAATCCAACGTATACAAACCAAAACAAAACTTACTCATCTGTCATCATTAAGAATAAATACAATTTATCGTCTATAGTATTTATTGCAATTGAAAATACCAAACATGAAGAATATTTACACACAGTTGGAAACAAAATACAACCAAAAAATATCCTTTTTTTGTCCCGAATTTCAAATAATTGAATTTGCATTTATCTCTCAAGTGAAGCTATAGTCGAGGACTTCATAAACTCTTACAATGCAACAGTTGTCGTTAATCATTAAGTCATCCAAGCACGAAGATTAATTAATGCCAATGAAAGATTAATCATTTCTAATGTCTGCCCCTCAATATCTCACTTAGCTATTGGAGATACTCTGAAAAGAATTGGACTGACACTAGTAACTAGATGTAAATGTTCTAAGAATTAAAACAACGAACCCAGAATATAAACACATATATAGCTTCCGCAGACACGTATACATCACTCCCCCAAAAAAATTCCCAAATTTCAGAATCCATTATAGCCGAATATGATCAGACACCTTAATGTAGCAGTACCTTATTCAGGGGGGGGGGGGGTCTTAGTAATTTTTATTTGACATGAATGTAACAGTAATAAATTCTCAGCTACTTCAGAAAATAGGTCTATTTCGTTTAAAATTCAATTCATTGTAATAATTCACTTTAGAAATATTTACCAGGATATATGTATAAATTAATAGGATAAAGGCTGTCCTTCTTAGAAGGGTCTGCAAAAGGAAAAAGCCAACGGGCTCACAACACATGTAGTACATAATTCTTTCTGACACCATATTAATTTTACTCGTTCTTAAATATAAAAATATAAAGCAACGTTTTTAGTTATTTCAAATTATGTTATTAGATAAGAAATTGGAAACAGGGCATGGCTTTGGATGATGGTTTTTTGGCGGGTTTCTCCATCTCTGTAATGTCCAAAGTTCATGATTGTAATCCGACCTTTACCTGTCTCGAGAAATCAGACTTAATATTATATGGCGCGGATTCTAGTTACATAGCTAGTCGCTGATATATCGCATAATTAAGTTCAAGTAAACTCTTTCAAATTTGCCCAGAGGGCAGCACTTACTGGAAGTCAAATTTGTAATAAAAAGGGACAATGTTCTCATTTCTGATTTGGTAGATTGCAGTAAGATTAAGAGTGGTACCGGGAAGCTTATGGGGTAGTAGATAGGGTCGCACTCTAGACAGACAGACAGAACAGTCCGTCTGGTCTTTCCATAGTGAGACCCATCCCCTCTACTTTCATCCTCTAGGCACACCTGCCACACTATATGCGGTGGTGGGGGGACAGAGAACAAGTCTCGACTTGGGAATAATTTGTATTAGTGGCGGTTATGAAAAGTAAAAAAATATGTGGACCAGATTATATTTTTAAAATGTGTTATTGAAAATAAGAACAAGAAATAATCATTTTATAGTTTTTGATATATATTTCTAGACATATATTTGGTGTGTATAAAAGATATCATATTTAAGGGACCGTTTACCCTTATTATTCCTTTACGTTTTAAACAAAACCGATATATAAAATAAGTTTTTTTATTTTAATATTTCTAAAAATTAACAATAATTTTTCTTTTATTTTTGTACATTTATATAGAACAAATAATGATTATTATTATAACAGAAATTATCGCATACAAGCACAGTCATTGCCAAAACAACAAACGGCTTAAATTATATATAATTGGTAGGAACTTGTTTTTTTTTTTAATACCCAGGATGTTGTAAATAAACTGCTTTTTTATCACAATTATAAGTTGTTATTCAAAACGCTATAACGAATGATTTCACCACAAAGTTTTTAAAAATTATCGAAATAATATTAGTTGAAGGAAAATTATATACCAGTTGAGAAAAACTCTTGTTTTAATTTAAACACAAATTAAAAAGCAAGGAAGAAACTATTTAGATGAAATTTGAAGAAGACATATATAAAAGTTAAATAAACAAATAAAAGAAACTAATTTTGAAGAAGGAAGATAATATTAAGTAAAAATAATTTTATAGGACGAATCAAAAAAAAACAAGAGGAAATACACAGGATATATAAAAATTGTTATAGTGCTTGGTTTGTAGTAACGTTTATTATTTTTTATTTTTATAGAACCCGCTCCAAGGGAGATTTTTAATGTTAATTTACTCATCTAGTGATTTTTTAATAATTTATCTTATAATTTTTTTGGTCTACCATAACACAGTTCACTAGCTCCAAACGTTCCATGATTGATCCTGCTACTGTAATTAATTCTTAAATATTTAATATCGGGGCTATAGAGGCTTGTGCCTTGTACCAACAGCAACAGATTATATTTTGCTATGTTGTCATAACGATAAATTTAAATACTTCTAAGGAATATTGTACAAACTAACAATTAATTACCACACAAACAACGCCTAATAAACGAGAAACAAAAAAATGTAAACAGTCACGCAAATCCCAAAATTATACTCTTTACTCTTGAGCATGCGCTTTTGAACAGTTGTCGGTCTATGTAAAATATAGACTACGAACTATTAAAGATAGAATCTTTAACAACACTGTAGAAAGTAAACGTTAATTAGTTGGCCAGAAAGCTGCGCCCACTTTTTTAAAAATATATTAATTACTTACTGTTAATTTTTATTAACTAACAAACATTATAAGAACAACGGAATTCAAAGTAAGAAAATAGGTCCTTAGCTAAGTCCGTTGAAATAACATTACGATATATATTTTTACGAAATAAATGCAACTCTATTATGAAGTTATAGGAATAAAAATAGATAAATTATTCTTTTTTCCAAAATCACAAGCCTTAGACTGTCTACTCTATGGGGCGAAAATACATAATTCTTCTTATTTTTTTGTTCGCGAAAAAAACAACTTTTGGCAAAAATTCCACAGACTAAACAACTTTTGCCAAATCCCACTGACTATTTTTTCAAAGTACTTGTATCCTGTCAAATTTATATTAAGACTCTTTCTAAAATAGTGGAATCTGTCAGGTCTATAATTTGCGGTCTACATCCTTAGTATACTAAACTTATATACTGTTTATGTAACTCTTTAGATCTAATTCTATTTTTAAATCTTATCTCTTTTTAATTAACTGGTGTTTATGTGAGTAAAATAAAACAATATAAAATGTTTTCCTGGTGCTGGCGATTTGAGCCCGCATACGTTTTATAAAGAGTTATAATATTAATTGGAAACAAGATCAGAATTAATTTCTTTATCTCCAATTACAGAACCAAGTTTCCATATTTGGGAGGGTATGGGCTAATTAAGATTATGAACTGTTTTGTACATTTTAGAATATTTTCCGTATTATGCGTTTTTTAAGCGGATGTTTAAGTTCAAAGCCTGGCAAGAACTGGTTCCTACCAATTATATATAATTTAAGCCGTTTGTTGTTTTGGCAATGACTGTGCTTGTATGCGATAATTTCTGTTATAATAATAATCATTATTTGTTCTATATAAATGTACAAAAATAAAAGAAAAATTATTGTTAATTTTTAGAAATATTAAAATAAAAAAACTTATTTTATATATCGGTTTTGTTTAAAACGTAAAGGAATAATAAGGGTAAACGGTCCCTTAAATATGATATCTTTTATACACACCAAATATATGTCTAGAAATATATATCAAAAACTATAAAATGATTATTTCTTGTTCTTATTTTCAATAACACATTTTAAAAATATAATCTGGTCCACATATTTTTTTACTTTTCATAACCGCCACTAATACAAATTATTCCCAAGTCGAGACTTGTTCTCTGTCCCCCCACCACCGCATATAGTGTGGCAGGTGTGTCTAGAGGATGAAAGTGGAGGGGATGGGTCTCACTATGGAAAGACCAGACGGACTGTTCTGTCTGTCTGTCTAGAGTGCGACCCTATCTACTTGGGGTCGAACCAATCCAGGAAGCTTTTTGCTGTGTGACACTAATTTAGTTTGTAACTTTGAAAATTATTTCCAAATTTGAGTTAGGTAATTACCAACTTCGCTCGGGATCGGTTCTTCTTCCAATAAGCAGTTGTCTTAGATATTCATATTCAGAGTAAGTTCCGCAACTGAAATTCGGGTTCCACGGTTAAGGGGTTGTTTGAGCAAATATTAGTTCCTATGCGCCTAGCTATTAATGAGAGTCCGATTGATAGGGAACTTGGTAGCTGTTACTCTTTAACGATTAATTAACTTCACTTTTCAATAACTTCTAAACTAATTCTTTCATAATTGTCTCTTTAGTAATTTGGACCAACTTTATGGTCATATATATAGACATCTCTCGCCTATTAAATTGATTAGTATTTTTCTCGTGTTTCAAATAATGAAAATAATAATACTCCCGTAACCTAAAAATGTGTGAAAATAGTGGCTACGACCACCTTCCTCATGACGAGTGGAAGATTATTCGTCAAAAAAAGGTATTTGAAATGTATTTTTATTAGATATAGAAATTCTCTGTATTCACGTCGAATTACTTCTATCTCGCGATTTCATCTTACAGAATCCGCGTATGTCTCGCTCGGCCTACAGTCAGTTATCGGTGTTTTACCAAATCACTCTAAGCTCAATAATATAATTCTTAATAAATAGAATCAAAATAAAAATAGAACACCCGAGATGTAACATTATCGAATATATCTTTCTTTAGATAACCAGATTTGCTTCGCCTGTAAACAAATAGGCATACCGCACAAAGCTATCCAAATCCTCATACATCCTTTCCAATGAATCAAACTCATCCACATCAGCCACCCACCCATTCAAATACTCCATCCTCACAAGAAATCTCCCCACAAAGTGGCATCCCCGACATACAAACTCCGTCTACAGTAGTAAATACCGAGCAATCAACTTCGAACACTAAACAAAATCTACCCTCCACTAAAAGCCCTTCAATAGAACCATTAATAATTCAACAAAATACCACTCCACCTGTTATTAGTAAAGAAGGAATACCATCTAAGTCATCCAGTTCCGATTCAAGTAAACGTTCAATTTCAGAAATTTCGTCTCCAACGAAAATTCAGACAAACTTTGTAGCAACCGATAAAAAAGTATTTAAAAAACAAAACACACATCGAAACACTCATAAAAAACTATCGATCCCTTAGATGAAATTTTACTACCTGCGTAGGCGTACCTAAACGACACTTCTAGCGTATTCCAACTTAATTTTGAAGATTTTAAAATGCATATTGAAAACTACCAAGGATCCACTGATGTTCTAAGCACTGCTAAAAGATACACAGATGATAGCGAAAGTTTAATCAACATGCTACTGAAGGTCCATCCATATTGTCCTGATAAGATAATAAAAATGAGAATAACCAAACTCACACTCTACATTAGAATCTTCTGACACAGACAACTCTATAGATACATACTAAAATTTTAATCCTTCGTATCTGACATAAATACGTCTACCCCTGCTAGTACAGTTTGTAAAATGGTCAGAAAACTGTCAGAAAAAAATGCATACAGTTCAATTAATTATATCGAAGATAATGGTGTTATGCACTTAACAAAAAAAAGATATTGCCGATAATTTAACAAACCATTTTCAACAATCATCAAGCAACGAATATCTAACCAATGACTTCCAAAGAAGAAAAGCTAATGAAGAATGTAACCACATTCAATTTGAAAATAATGATAACTCACCATTAAATGTCCCACACAACATGAGCGAACTGGAAACTACTCTAAAAGACACAAAAAATTCAAGCCCGGGGCCTGACGACATACCCGTCGTTTTCCTTAAAAAATTTCGTTTAATAACAAAGCAATCCCTGCTTAAATTATACAATTCTGTATGGCTCAAACATGAATTTCCTGAAATCTGGTGTTCATCTATTATCATCTCTATCCATAAACAAGGTAAACCAAAATCCATCTCTGATTTCTACAGAAGTATTATTTCCCTGACCTGCGCAATGTGTAAAATTCTTCAAAAAATGATGAACAATAGATTAATGTGATTCCTGGAACAACAAAAATCTTATAGCAATAGAGTCAGAGATAAATGAAGCATTCGCATCTCAACAAACATGCATAGCTATATTCTTCGATATAAGTAAAGCATATGATACGGTATGGCGGTATGACGTTCTAAAAACTATGCACCAATGGTCGATTTATGGTAACATTGCTAAATTCATCCAGAATTTTCTTAATCGACGTGTATTCCAAGTCCGAGTTGATGGAACATTATTAACTCTAAGAGAACAAGTAAATGGTATTCCACAAGGCTCTAATTTAAGTGTAATTCTTTTTCTAATAGCCATCAATAAAATTATTCAATACTGTAAAAACCCAGTGAAGACTGATGATCTTGTCTTTTTTATTAGTGGGAAAATCATCAATAGAATACATTACCTTCTCCAAGAAGCTCTAAATAACATCGAAACATGGTCTCAACAAAGTGGCTTACGATTTTCGACAACAAAAACCCTCTCTACATGATAGAACAAAATAGATATCACTTAGAAGACAATCTAAAATGAATCCTCCAAAACAACCATGATAGTAATGACATAATAAACTTTTTAATTGATTCTCAGCTAATAAATAACATCTGGAAAATAAATGTGAACAATAATAAATGTAATATACAACCTATCTAACAATTTTTTATTTTATAATAGTCGTTGATATGTTTTGGCTATAAATAATATACAGCAATGTTAATCTCAGAACCGTTTTCAAAATGTTTATAAAATATCTATAAACACAAGATGGGCACAATTAATAAAACATTTTGTTTATATAATATATTTTATAAGGGGTATAGCGACTACTATAAAACAGTTATACAGTATTTATAAAAATATAATAAAACTGTTTTATAAAAGATTTATAAGTGATTAATAACTGGGTTGGAAAACTTCTTAAATTTTATTGTGCGATACTTATATAATACCTAAAAAATTATTATATAAAGATTATATATATGTTTTATAATTGAATTACATGCCACTTTATTGCTATTGTAGCAGTATTAATAAATCAACTTTGTTCTATTAATATGTTTGTAAAATGCTAAATTGTTTTCACATTATTATATTCCAGAGTTGCTGGTGATAATATAAATGCATAAATATGAACAGCACCAACTTTTTAGAAATCTAAGTATGTCACTTAAATGTGATTTTTGTTTAAGTGTTAGTTTCTTACAGAATGAAAATTGATGCGAAACAAATTTTCTTGTGATTTATATGGTATAAATGCAGTGAATTTTTTTTGCCCTCCAATTTTATCAAGGTTTTCTAATAATTTTAGAAGTTAAAATATAAAAAAAAATGTTTTTTTTTTAATAATTGAAATTACTAGTTGTATTCTTCTATAATTGTTTATACTCGATGTTATTTATACATAAAACTACTTGTAAGATGTAACGAAGTTACTTCTTCTTTTTTTTTGGGACATCCTGTACTAATAAGTGTTGATATTCTTTAAATAATTTTGAATTTATTATTTAGAATTAGTTGGTTAATTTAATATTAATAACAAGTTTACACCCCTCTTAATTTATTTACCTGTATACAAATAATTTATTCGACGTCTATGGATTTTTAATTCTGTAAATTGTTAAGACAAACCGCACAAATCAGTTCCGTAGACTATCGCGCATATATTTCTGCTTTAGTGGGACCTTTGCTAAGTGGGGCTGGGAAAATTGTTTAAAAGGCCAGGAGCCGCTAAAATCTCTCTTTTTTGCCGGGCTCTTTCGCTGCTCTCTTGTGCTAGTCTCTTTTGCTGCCGATTTTGAACAGAATAGTTTGATAACCGACCGTAAGTGACCGAACTGATTTGTGTGTATTTCCGAGGTAAGAAATTCTTTTGTATAAATTTGAGGAATAATATTGAATATTTAAATTTATTTTAATTCATTTTTTTATTATTATTTGCATAAATAAATATCACTTGGCTACGTTGATGTTTTAATTAGCAATAAGTCTCCTGCGTATTTATGTCAGATAAAATATTTCATGCTTGCTTAAATAAATGAGGTTTGGCCCCGACAAAAAAAA